>CM070773.1:73158438-73176545 GCA_036346955.1 Dipus sagitta | reverse complement strand
TACTGTTGTTTCTGTTTTTTTTTCCCTTAAAGAAAAATAGACGAAAAACTCTTTATTTGTTTCACTAAATACTTTTTGTTCTGTTGTCTTACTCTGTTAAAAGGAGGTAGCAAAAAAAACCTTATGTTACTTATTTCACACAAATTATGTTGTTTTGTTTGTCTTATCCTTTGGGGACAAGCAAAAGAACAAACTTACCTTACTTTTTTACATAAACTTTTTTGTTTCTTGTCTTACCAATAAAGCGAAGTAAAACGAACAAACTTACCTTACTTGTTTCACTAAACTACTGTTTGTTTCTGTTGTCTTACCCTAAGAACGAAGTAGAACAAAGAAATTTATTATTGTTTCCCCTTTAAACTCGTTTGGTTCTGTTTTTTTTCTTGTTAAGCAAAGAAGAAAAAAAACTTATTTACTTATTTCACACAAAATTGTTTTTTTTGTTGTTTTTCCCGGAGGGAGGGAAAAATGAAAAAACTTCCCTATTTTTCATATTAACTACGTTGTTTTGTTGTCTTTCCTGATGAACAAGTAACGAAAAACTTATTTTACTTTTTCACAAAAAACTAGTTTTTTTTGTCTTTCCCTATAAAGGGAAAAGTAAAAGAAAAAAACTTTACTTTTTTCACAAAAAACCTTTTTGGTTTGTTGTTTACTCTGAAGCGGTAGAAAAAAAATTTTTATTTTTCCCCAAAAATATTGTTTGTTTTGTTTTTCTTATCTTGGAGGATAAAAAAACAAAATTATTGTTTTATTAACTACTGTTTGTTTCGTTGTCTTATCCTGAAAAAAACTAAAGAACAAACTTACCTTATTGTTTCAATAAATACGTTTGTTTCGTTGTCTTTCCCTAATAAAGGGAAGTAAAACGAAAACTTACTTTCTTGTTTCAAAAAAAATTTCTTTTTTCTGTTGTCTTATCGGGGAAGCAAAAGTAGAACAAAAACAAACTTATTTTTTTTCACCAATTTACTGTTTTTTTTTGTTGTCTTACCCGAGGGAGGAAGAAAAACAAATTTATTTTTGTCTTTAACTACTGTTTTTTCTGTTGTCTTTATCCGATAAAAACGAAGAGAACAAAAACCCTTTATTTATTTTTTTATTTTAAACTAGTTTTTCTTTGTTTTTCAATGGGGAAAGTAGAAAAAAAACTACTTTATTTTGTTCAAAATAAATATGTTTTTCTGTTGTTTACCTTTTTGGGGAAAAAAAGTGAACAAAAACTTATTTCTTTTTTCCCCAAAATTTTTTTTGTTCTGTTGTTTACCGGGAGCGAAGAAAAAACAAACTTATTATTTTTTCACAAAATGTTTGTTTCTTTCTTATCCATAACAAGTGAAGAAAAAAACTTCCTTTCTTGTTTCACATAAACTACTGTTTGTTTCTTTCTTATCTAATGAAGGGAAGTAGAAAAATAACCTGACTTTATTGTTTCACATAACACTGTTGGTTTTTTGTTTTAAATCTGTTGGAGAAAAATAGAAAAACAAATTTATGTTATTATTTCCAGAAAACTGTTTTTTCTTTTGTCTTATCTGATGGGGGAAGCAATGCACAATTACTTCTTGTTCTTTTTAAATACTTTTGGTTGCTGTCTTCTCCTGATAAAGCGAAGGGGAACGAAAAAAACTTCCTTATTGTTTCTAAATTTAATACTGTTTTTTCGGGATCTTACCCTGTGAAGCGAAGTAGAACGAAAAACTTACTTTATTGTTTCCCTAAATACTTTTGTTTTGTTGTCTTTCCTAATGAAGGAAGAAACAATAAACTTATGTTACTTATTTCACACAATTACTGTTTGTTTCTGTTCTTCCCTATGAAGCGAAAGTAGAACGAAACAAACTTACTTTACTTGTTTCACATAAATACTTTTTCGTTCTGTTTGTCTTACTCGTTGGAGCGAAGTAAAAACAAACAAACTTATGTTACTCATTTCACACAAATTACTGTTTGTTTCTGTTGTCTTATCCTGATGAGCGAAGCAAAAGAACAAACTTACCTACTTGTTTCACATAAACAATTTGTTTCTGATGTCTAACCCAAAATGAAGCGTTAAACGAACAAACTTACCTTACTTGTTTCACATAAACTACTGTTTGTTTCTGTTGTCTTATCCTGATGAAGCGAGGTAGAACGAACAAACTTATCTTATTTGTTTCACATAAACTACTGTTTGTTTCTGTTGTCTTATCCGGATGAAGCGAAGTAGAACGAACAAACTTACCTTACTTGTTTCACATTAACTAAAGTTTATTTCTGTTGTCTTACTTTGTTGGAGCGAAGTAGAACAAACAAACTTATGTTACTTATTTCACACAAATTTCTGTTTGTATCTCTTGTCTTATCCTGATAGAGCACAGTGCAATGAACAAACATATTTTACTTGTTTCACATAAACTACTGTTTGTTTCTGTTGTCTTATCCTAATGAAGAGAAGTAGAACGAATAACCTTACTTTACTTGTTTCACATAAACTACTGTTTGGTTCTGTTGTCTTACTGTGTTGGAGCGAAGTAGAACAAACTTATGTTACTTTTTTCACACAAATTACTGTTTGTTTCTGTTGTCTTATCCTGATGGAGCGAAGCACAATGCACAAACTTACCTTACTTGTTTCACAGAAACTACTGTTTGTGTCTGCTGTCTTCTCCTGATGGAGCAAAGGGGAACGAACAAACTTACCTTACTTGTTTCTCATTAACTACTGTTTGTTTCTGTTGTCTTATCCTAATGAAGCTAAGTAGAACGAACAAACTTACCTTTCTTGTTTCACATAAACTACTGTTTGTTTCTGTTTTCTTATCCTAATGAAGCGAAGTAGAACAAAGAAACTTACTTTACTTGTTTGACATAAACTACTGTTTCGTTCTGTTGTCTTACTCTGTTAGAGCGAAGAAGAACAAACAAACTTATGTTACTTATTTCACACAAAATACTGTTTTTTTCTGTTGTCTTATCCTGATGGAGCGAAGCACAATGAACAAACTTATCTTACTTCTGTCACATAAACTAATGTTTGTTTCTTAGAGTTATCTCAATACGCAATGGTAATGTAAAGATCGTAAGAAGAAACACCGTGTGTTTACTAGTACAAACAAAGATGTTCACACCAAATGATACAAACACACATACTCGCTTCAATCTACAGAGTCTCTTATAATCCACATTATTTATCTCTGTACACAACAACTGTAATGTAAAGAACACAAGAAGAAACACTTTGTGTTAACTCGTACAGACAAAGACATTCAGGCCAAATGAAACCAATGCACCTACTCACTTCAATCTACAGAGTCTCTTGTAATCCTTATTAGAGTTATATCGGTACGCAACAACTGCAATGTAAAGAACATAAGAAGAAACACATTGTGTTTATTAGTACAAAGATATTCAGGCCAACTGAAACAAACGCACATACTCGCTTCAATGTACAGAGTGTCTTGTAAACTTATTAGAGTTATCTCGGTAGACAACAACTGCAATCAAAGAACTTAAGAAGAAACCCATTGTGTTAGCTAGTACAAACAAAGTGGTTCATGCAGAAAGAAACAAACGCACATACTCGCTTCAATCTACAGAGTCTCTTGTAATCCTTTTTAGTTATCTCCGTACACAACAACAGCAATATAAAGAACATAAGAAGAAACAGATTTTGTTAACTAGCACAAACAAAGATGTTCATGCCAATTGAAACAAATGTACATATTCGTTTGTAATCACAGAGTATCTTGTAATCCTTATTAGAGTTAGCTCTGTACACAACAACTGCAATGTAAAGAACTTAAGAAGACACACTTTCTGTTAACTAGTGCAAATCACGCGAAATGAAAAAAAAGCACATACTCTCTTCAATCTACAGAGGCTCTTGTAATCCTTATTAGAGTTATCTCGGTACACAACAACTGCAATGTAAAGAACATAAGAAGAAACACGTTGTGTTAAATAGTACAAGCAAAGATGTTCAAGAAAAATGAAGCCAACGCACATATTCGCTTCAATCTACAGAGTCTCTTGTAAACATTTTTGGTTATCTAGGTACACAACAACTGCAATGGAAAGAACTTAAGAAGAAACCCATTGTGTTAGCTAGTACAAACAAAGTTGTTCATGCAGAAAAAAAAACGCACATACTCGCTTCAATCTACAGAGTCTCTTGTAATCCTTTTTAGAGTTATCTCCGTACAGAACAACAGCAATGTAAAGAACATAAGAAGAAACACATTGTGTTAACTAGTACAAACAAAGATGTTCAAGCCAAATGAAACAAACGCACATACTCGCTTCAATCTACAGAGTCTCTTTTAATCCTTATTAGAGTTATTTCCGTACCCAACAACTGCAATGGAAAGAACATAAGAAGAAATACATTGTGTTAACTAGTACAAACAAAGATATTCAGGCCATATTAAAAAAACGTAGATACTCTCTTCGATCTACAGAGCCTCTTGTAAACCTTGTGACAGTTGTCTCCTTACACAACAACTGCAATGTGAAGATCGTAAGAAGAAACACATTGTGTTTACTAGTACAAACAAAGATGTTCATGGAAATGAAACAAACGCCCATACTCGCTTCACTCTACAGAGTATCTTGTAAACTTATTAGAGTTATCTCGGTTCACAACAACTGCAATGTAAAGAACTTAAGAAGAAACAAATTGTTTTAACTAGTGCAAACAAAGATGTTCAGGCCAAATGAAACAAACGCACATACTCGCTTCAATGTACAGACTTTCTTCTAAACCTTATTAGAGTTATATCCATACACAAGAACTGCAATGTAAAGAACATAAGAGGAACCGCATTGTGTTAACTAGTACATACAAACATATTCAGGACAAATGAAACAAACGCACATACTCGCCTCAACCTACAGTGTATTTTGTAATCCTTATTAGTGTTATCTCCGTACAAAAGAACTGAAATGTAAAGAACTTAAGGAGAAACACATTATGTTAGAAAGTACAAACATTGTGGTTCATGCAAAAAGAAACAAACGCACATAGTCGCTTCAATATACACAGGCTCTGGTAAACCTTATGAGAGTTATCACCATACAAAACAACTGCAATGTAAAGAACTTAAGAAGAAACACATTGTGATAGCTAGTTCGAACAAAGTTGTTCAGGCAATAGGAAACAAACGCACATATTCGCTTCAATCTACAGAGTCCCTTGTAATCCTTATTAGAGTTATCTCCATACACTACAAATGCATTGTAAAGACGTAAGAAGAAACACATTGTGTTAACTACTACAAAGATGTTTAGGCAAAAGGAAACAAACACACATACTCACTTCAATCTGCAGAGTCTCTTGTAATCCCTATTAGAGTTAGCTCCGTACACAACAACTGCAATGTAAAGAACTTAAGAAGACACACATTGTGTTAGGTAGTACAAAGAGAGGTGTTCAGGGAAAACAAAACAAACGCAAGTATTCGCTTCTAATCACAGTTTCTTGTAATCCCTATTAGAGTTATCTCTGTATACTGCAACAGCAATGTGAAGAACTTAAGAAGAAACACATCGTGTTAGCTAATACAAACAAATTTCTTCAGGAAAAAGAAACAAACGCACATATTCTCTTCAATCTACAGAGTCTCTTGTAATCCTTATTAGAGTAATCTCGGTACACAAGAACTGCAATGTAAAGAACTTAAGGAGAAACACATTGTGTTAACTAGTGCAAACAAAGATGTTCATGCCAAATGAAACCAACGCACATACTCGATTCAATCTACAGAGTCTCTTGTAATCCCTATTAGAGTTCTCTCCGTACACAACAACTGCAATGTAAAGAACATAAGAAGAAACACGTTGTGTTAAATAGTACAAGCAAAGATGTTCAGGCCAAATGAAACCAACGAACATACTCGCTTCAATCTGCAGAGTCTCTTGTATTCCTTTTTAGAGTTATCTCCGTACACAACAACAGCAAAGTAGAGAACATAAGAAGAAACACATTGTGTTAACTAGTGCAAACAAAGATTTTCAGGCCAAACGAAACAAACGTACATACTCGCTTCAGTCTATATTGACTCTTGTAATCCTTATTAGAGTTATCTCAATACGCAATGGTAATGTAAAGATCGTAAGAAGAAACACCGTGTGTTTACTAGTACAAACAAAGATGTTCACACCAAATGAAACAAACACACATACTCGCTTCAATCCACAGAGTCTCTTATAATCCATATTAGTTATCTCTGTACACAACAACTGTAATGTAAAGAACATAAGAAGAAACACATTGTGTTAACTAGTACAGACAAAGACGTTCAGGCCAAATGAAACCAACGCACCTACTCACTCCAATCTACAGAGTCTCTTGTAATACTTATTAGAGTTATATCAGTACACAACAACTGCAATGTAAAGAACATAAGAAGAAACACATTGTGTTAATTAGTACAAAGATATTCAGGCCAACTGAAACAAACGCACATACTCGCTTCAATGTACAGAGTGTCTTGTAAACTTATTAGAGTTATCTCGGTACACAACAACAGCAATGGAAAGAACTTAAGAAGAAACCCATTGTGTTAGCTAGTACAAACAAAGTTGTTCATGCAGAAAGAAACAAATGCACATACTCGCTTCAATCTACAGAGTCTCTTGTAATCCTTTTTAGAGTTATCTCCGTACACAACAACAGCAATGTAAAGAACATAAGAAGAAACAGATTGTGTTAACTAGTACAAACAAAGATGTTCATGCCAATTGAAACAAACGTACATATTCGTTTGTAATCACAGAGTATCTTGTAATCCTTATTAGAGTTAGCTCTGTACACAACAACTGCAATGTAAAGAACTTAAGAAGACACACTTTCTGTTAACTAGTGCAAATCACGCGAAATGAAAAAAAAGCACATACTCTCTTCAATCTACAGAGGCTCTTGTAATCCTTATTAGAGTTATCTCGGTACACAACAACTGCAATGTAAAGAACATAAGAAGAAACACGTTGTGTTAAATAGTACAAGCAAAGATGTTCAAGAAAAATGAAGCCAACGCACATACTCGCTTCAATCTACAGAGTCTCTTGTAATCATTTTTGGTTATCTAGGTACACAACAACTGCAATGGAAAGAACTTAAGAAGAAACCCATTGTGTTAGCTAGTACAAACAAAGTTGTTCATGCAGAAAAAAAACAAACGCACATACTCGCTTCAATCTACAGAGTCTCTTGTAATCCTTTTTAGAGTTATCTCCGTACAGAACAACAGCAATGTAAAGAACATAAGAAGAAACACATTGTGTTAACTAGTACAAACAAAGATGTTCAAGCCAAATGAAACAAACGCACATACTCGCTTCAATCTACAGAGTCTCTTTTAATCCTTATTAGAGTTATTTCCGTACCCAACAACTGCAATGGAAAGAACATAAGAAGAAATACATTGTGTTAACTAGTACAAACAAAGATATTCAGGCCATATTAAAAAAACGTAGATACTCTCTTCGATCTACAGAGCCTCTTGTAAACCTTGTGACAGTTGTCTCCTTACACAACAACTGCAATGTGAAGATCGTAAGAAGAAGCACATTGTGTTTACTAGTACAAACAAAGATGTTCATGGAAATGAAACAAACGCCCATACTCGCTTCACTCTACAGAGTCTCTTGTAAACTTATTAGAGTTATCTCGGTTCACAACAACTGCAATGCAAAGAACTTAAGAAGAAACAAATTGTTTTAACTAGTGCAAACAAAGATGTTCAGGCCAAATGAAACAAACGCACATACTCGCTTCAATGTACAGACTTTCTTCTAAACCTTATTAGAGTTATATCCATACACAAGAACTGCAATGTAAAGAACATAAGAGGAACCGCATTGTGTTAACTAGTACATACAAAGATATTCAGGACAAATAAAACAAACGCACATACTCGCCTCAACCTACAGTGTATTTTGTAATCCTTATTAGTGTTATCTCCGTACAAAAGAACTGAAATGTAAAGAACTTAAGGAGAAACACATTGTGCTAGAGAGTACAAACATTGTGGTTCATGCAAAAAGAAACAAACGCACATACTCGCTTCAATATACACAGGCTCTGGTAAACCTTATGAGAGTTATCACCGTACAAAACAACTGCAATGTAAAGAACTTAAGAAGAAACACATTGTGCTAGCTAGTTCGAACAAAGTTTTTCAGGCAAAAGGAAACAAACGCACATATTCGCTTCAATCTACAGAGTCCCTTGTAATCCTTATTAGAGTTATCTCCATACACTACAAATGCATTGTAAAGACGTAAGAAGAAACACATTGTGTTAACTACTACAAAGATGTTTAGGCAAAAGGAAACAAACACACATACTCACTTCAATCTGCAGAGTCTCTTGTAATCCCTATTAGAGTTAGCTCCGTACACAACAACTGAAATGTAAACAACTTAAGAAGAAACACTTTGTGTTAACTAGTGCAAACAAAGATGTTCAGGCCAAATCAAACAAATGCACATTCTCACTTCAATGTACAGGCTCTCTTGTGAACCTTATTAGAGTTATGTCCATACACAAGAACTGCAATGTAAAGAACATAAGAGGAAACACATTGTGTTAACTAGTACATACAAAGATGCTCAGGACAAATGAAACAAACGCACATACTCGCCTCAACCTACAGAGTCTCTTGTAATACTTATTAGAGTTATCTCCGTACACAGGAACTGAAATGTAAAGAACTTAAGGAGAAACACATTGTGTTAGTGAGTAGAAACATAGTGGTTCATGCATAAAGAAACAAACGCACATACTCGCTTCCATATACACAGTCTCTGGTAAACCTTATGAGAGTTATCACCGTACAAAACAATTGCAATGTAAAGAACTTAAGAAGAAACACATTGTGTTAGCTAGTTCAAACAAAGTTGTTCAGGCAAAAAGAAACATACGCACATATTCCCTTCAATCTACAGAGTCTCTTGTAATCCTTATTAGAGTTATCTCCGTACACAACAACTGCAATGTAAAGAACATAAGAAGAAACACATTGTGTTAACTAGTGCAAACAAAGATGTTTAGCAAAAGGAAACAAATGCAGATACTCTCTTCAATCTACAGAGTCTCTTGTAATCCTTATTAGAGTTATCTCCGTACACAAGAACTGCAATGTAAAGAACATAAGAAGAAACACATTGTGTTAACTAGTACAAACAAAGATGTTCACGACAAGTGAAACAAAAGCACATACTCGCTTCAATCTAGAGTCTCTTGTTATCCTTATTAGTGTTTTCTCGGCATACAACAACTGCAATGTAAAGAACTTAAGAAGAAACACATTGTGTTAACTAGCATAAACAAAGATGTTTAGCAAAAGGAAACAAATGCACATACTCGCTGCAATCGACACCGTCTCTGGTAAAGTGAAGTCATCTAACTTGTAAAACGAAGCCGTGTCCTTTCATGTCCCAGATTTTTAGAACTTTAAGGCATGCCATATGAAACAAACTTACCTATTCATTTGCAATCATAGAGTCCCCAGCAACAACAATTACAGTTTACCTTGCAAGCTACAGTGGGAATGAACAGAAGTCAAACACAGACACCTTGTGTTAACTAGTAAAAAGGAGAATAGTACAAAGTTGTTTGTGTAACCTACGCTAGGACACATTAAAACAAATGTGCTAGTCATACCGAATTAAAACCCTGCAATGTTCTGCTCTTATTCTGTTACTTATCTTTGGAAACTGCAACCTGAATGAGAGGAAGTTAGAAACAGAGACATTGCGTTGCAAGAAATCCAATGAATTTGACAGCTGTTACATTCATGGGGCATATTGCAAGAAAACTCAGTCAAACCGCAGGCAATTTCTTCCCAGTCATAAGTGAAAGCTTCTAAAGGATAAGATCTTTGACATTGCTTGGTATGAATGACGAACTATATTGTCTTCCAACGAAAGTGTAAGATTTTCATGCAGACATATATTGCATCAAATAGCTCAGTAATAAACGAAAATGCAATAGTGAAACTGATGCAATCAAACATATAAAACAAAGCAGTGTCTTTTCACCTCCCACTGTTTTAGAAACTTAACACATGCCAAGTGACACAAACTTACACATTCTCTTCCAATTTACAGAGTTGTAGACGATCATTCTTAGAGCGAAATCTCACAGCTGCAGAGGGAATGAAAAGAAGTTAACAACAAACACATTGTGTTAACTTGTTCATATTACAGAAGGACAAAGTGCGTGTAGAAGTCTGTCCCAGGGCACATAAAAACAAATGAACTTGAACTACCGATGTCAAACGGTATAATGTTCTGCAGTTAGTCTATTACTTCATCCTACATACTGTGATAAAACTGAGTCAATTCGAAGACAATTGCTTCTATAGAAAACCTCCGTGATGTTGATTGATATTAATGATGAACTACAATGTCGTTCCATGAAAGTTAATGGTATAATGTTCTGCAGTTACTCTATTACTTAGAATACTGCAACCGGAATGAGAGGAAGATACAAAAAGAGACATTGCACTGTAAGAAAGCCAATGAAGAGCAAAGCTGTTACATTCATCATACATACTGTGAAGAAACTGAGTCAATTCGAAGACCATTGCTTCTGAAGGAGGACCTCCTTGATGTTGATTGATATTAATGATGAACTGCAATGTCTTTCTACGAAAGTTTGAGATTGCCTTGAAGGAATAGTTTGGACCACAACTAGCTCAGTATTAAATCTAAATGCGATCGTGAATATGACACAATCAAACTTCTAAAACAAAGCAAGGTCTTTTAAAGTCCCAATGTTTTAGAAACTTAAGAAATGCAAATGAAACAAACTTCCTATTCATTTGCAATCACAAAGTCACCGGCAATCATAATTAGAATTTCCCTTGCAAACTACAGTGAGAATGAACAGAAGTCAACCACAGACACATTTTGTTAAGTACTAAAAAGCAGAGAAGTACAACATTGTTTGTGTAACCTACGCTAGGACACATTACAACAAATGAACTCGTCATACCGATTTCAAGCCCTGCAATGTTCTCCAGATATGCTCTTACTTATCTTTGGAAACTGGAAACTGAGTGAGAGGACGTTACAAACAGACATTTAGTTGTATGAAATGCAAAGAAGTGGAAAGATGTTACATTCATGGGGCATACTGCAAGAAAACTCAGTCAAATCGCAGGCAATTTCTTCCCCGTTGTAAGTGAAAATTGGCAAAGGAAAAGATCATTGACATTGATTGTTGTGAATGATGAATTATATTTTCTTCCAATAAAGTGTAAGATTGTGTTGAAGAAAGAAATATATTGCCTCAAAGTAGCTAAGCAGTAAACCCAAATCAAAGAGCGAAACTGAGGCAATCAAACTTCTAAAACAAAGCAGTGTTTTTTCACCTCCCACTGTTTTAGAAACTTAACACATGCCAAGTGAAACAAACTTACATATTCACTTTCAATTTACACAGTCCTGGACGATCATTCTTAGAGCAAAATCTCACAGCTGCAGCGGGAATGAAAAGAAGTTAACAACAAACACATTGTGTTAACTAGCTCATATTACAGATGTACAAAGTGCATGTAGAAATCTGTCCCAGGGCACATTAAAAGAAATGAATTTGTACTACTGATGTCAAACGGTATAATGTTCTGCAGTTAGTCTATTACTTAGAATATTGCAATCGGAATGAGAGGAAGTTACAAAAAGAGACATTGCCTTGTAAGGGACCCGATGAAGAGAAAATCTGTTACATTCATCATACATACTGTGACAAAACTAAGTCAATTCGAAGACAATCGCTTCTAAAGGAAACACCCTTGTTATTGGTTGATATTAATAATGGACAACACTGTCTTTCTATGAAAGTTTGAGATTGTCATGAAGGAATAGTTTGAACCATAACCAGCTCCATATTAAACATAAATGCAATCTTGAAACTGAAGGAATCAAACGTCAAAAACAAAGCTGTGTCCATTCACATCCCAGTTTTTAGAAACTGTAAGACATGCCAGGTGAAAAAAATTACCTATTCATTTGAAATCACAGAGACCCTGGAAAACATAATTAGAGTTCACATTGCAAACTACAGTGGGAATGAACAGAAGTCAACCACAGACACCTTGGTTTAACTAGTAAAAAGCAGAGAAGTACAAAGTTGTTTGTGTAACCTGAGCTAGGACACAGTAAAACAAATGAGCTAGTCATACCAAATTAAAGCCCTGCAATGTTCTGCTGTTATTCTATTACTTATCTTCGGAAACTGCAACCTGAATGAGAGGATGTTACAAACAGAGACATTGCATTGCAAGAAATAGAAAGAATTTGACAGCTGTAACATTCATGAGGCATACTGCAAGAAAACTCAGTCAAACCGCAGGCAATTTCTTCCCAGTCATAAGTGAAAGCTTCTAAAGGATAAGGCCACTGATGTTGATTGGTATGAATGATGAACTATATTGTCTTTGTAAGAAAGGGAAGGATTGTCTTCATGAAATAAATATATTGCGTCAACGTTACTCAATGGCATACCCAAATACAAGAGCAAAACTGAGGCAATCAAATTTCTAAAACAAAGCAGTGCCCTTTCACCTCCCAGTGTTTTAGAAACTTAACCCATGCCGAGTGACACAAACTTGCATATTCACCTCCAGTTCACACAGTCTCGGACGATCATTGTTAGAGAGAAATCTCACAGCTACAGTGGGAAAGAAAAGAAGTTAACAATAAACACATTGTGTTACCTAGTTCAAATCAGAGAGGTACAAAGTGGATGTAGAAATCTGTCCCAGGGCACATTAAAACAAATGAACTTCTACTACCGCTTTCAAACACCATAATGTTCTGCAGTTAGTCTGTTACTTAGAATACTGCAAACAGAATGAGAGGAAGTTACAAAAAGAGACATTGCCTTGTAAGAAAGCCAATGAAGAGCAAGGCTGTTACATTCATCGTACATACTGTGAAAAAACTGAGTCAATTCGAAGACAACTGCTTCTAAAGGAAAACCTCCTTTGATGTTGATCGATATTGATGATGAACTACAATGTCTTTCTATGAAAGTTATACATTGTCGTGAAGGAATCATTTGCACCATAGCTAGCTCAATATTAATGCTAAATGCAAGCGTGAAACTGAAGTTATCAAACTTGTAAAACAAAGCCGTGTCCTTTCACGTCCCAGATTTTTAGAACTTTAAGGCATGCCAAACGAAACAAACTTACCTATTCATTTGCAATCACAGAGTCCCCAGCAACCATAATTACAGTTTACCTTGCAAACAACAGTGGGAATGAACAGAAGTCAAACACAGACACCTTGTGTTAACTAGTAAAAAGCAGAATAGTACAAAGTTGTTTGTGTAACCTACGCTAGGACACATTAAAACAAATGTGCTAGTCATACCGAATTAAAACCCTGCAATGTTCTGCTCTTATTCTGTTACTTAACTTCTGAAACTGCAACCTGAATGAGAGGAAGTTACAAACAGAGACATTGCGTTGCAAGAAATTGAATGAATTCCTACAGCTGTTATATTCATGGTGCATACTGCAAGAAAACTCAGTCAAATTGCAGGCAATTTCTTCGTGGTCATAAGTGAAAGCTTCTAAAGGATAAGATCATTGACATTTCTTGGTATGAATGATGAACTATATTGTCTTCTGTACATTGCAGCTGCATTGTAAAGAAGTTGACAAGAAACACATTGCATTAACTAGTACAAAGCAAAGAAGTACACGGCAAATGAAACAAACGTACATATTCATTTCTAATCACACAGTCTCTTCTAATCCTTATTAGAGTTGTCTCAATACACTACACCTGCAATGTAAAGAAGATAACAAGAAACACATTGTGTTAACTAGTACAAAGCAAAGAAGTACACGGCAAATGAAACAAACGTACATATTCATTTCTAATCTCACAGTCTCTTGTATAATCCCTACTAGAGTTATCTCTGTTTACAAGAATTGCAATGCAAAAACATACGAAGAAACAGATTGTGTTAATTAGTACAAAGCAAATATGTTTACGCCAAACGAAAGAAATGTACATATTCGTTTCTTTTTTTATGGGAATAAATGTTTTATGCTGAACAATACTGCATAGTTTGAAAATGTTGGTCATCACGATAGGTGGTGGAGATTTAATTTTCAGCTTTCTTTCTCACATACCTTAAAACAAGACCTCAATATAAACTGTGTAGTGACTTTATATATAGCGTTTCTTTAGGTAACATAGACCCTTATGTTTATTCCTGTGTATTATTTCTTATCTAATTAGTTTGGTTATTTCAACTAAACCTGGTTGCAGGTAATGCAGGGAATTTACTTCAGAGCCATAAAACTATGTGTATTGTTATGCTTGCTGGAGCTTTCCAGAGTATGCCAGAATTTCATCAGTGACATCCTGTGTCTGGTTAGCAATTCATGCTTATTTCACAAGCCATTCACCAGCTACATAGAAACCTGGATACATAAATCATGAATTGCCTACCGTGGTGTCCTTTTCCATTGTTCCTATACATTAATCTAATTTCCATCCTTGCCTAATTCTGTAACAATCTTAATTTAAATCCACAAGGTGTAGCTACAAATCCAGGCTCAAGCGAGAGTGAGTTCTTAATGGAATGCAGAGACCAGCCAAAGTGAAAAGCTTTCTAATTCCTAGCCAGGTTATAAACGACTTTCAGGAGGCAGAAGGTGCAAAATCGGCAAAACAGATCTCACCGAAAGCCGGCCAAGTACGGGTTTTGAGCTTGGGCTTCAGTTTTTTCCACAGAGCCCACAAAGACCAAGAAAACTCCAGGACTCTTCCCTCTCTAGCGTTCATTTTTTTTAATTTTATTTCCATAATCTTCCATAAAAATTTTTTTTTGTTTGTTTTTAGGGTTTTTTTTCTTTATTAGTTAGTTTTGTATTCAGCAAATACAGTCAGTTTGGTACCATTATTAGGCTCATATGTGACCTACCCCCTCCTCTTGGCCCCTCCTTGTTGAGGTATATGGGTCATGCATTGTGGAGTTAGCCCACAGTTATGGGTAAGCCAAATGTCTCTGCATATCATGACCCAACATGTGGCTCTGACATTCTTTCCGACCCCTCTTCCGCAAAATTTCCCTGAGCGTAGTTGGGTTCATTTTTGGTCTGCTTCAATGATGAGGTGTTGGGGGACTCTGTGGCTCTGGCTCTATGATTTGGTAGGAGTTGATTTTTCTCTGTGTTGATCTCCTTCCCCCTTGTGCTGGTATACGGTTCATGAGGAAAACAGCACCCTTGCTTGTTTCACCAATTTTTCTTAGTTTCAGCCGGGGTCCTTTTGAGGTATAAACCGGTGGCTCTCTCCTTAGGATCTACATCTATCTGAAAAAGAGAAGCAGATTCTCCAACTGAGAGTAAGTTAGCACCAGGACAAATGAGATAATCTTTACTTTTTTTATAGAGAATTTAATAGGTGTAGGCCCTCTTGTAGCCCACAATTGATGGTAGCTTGATATTGGAGAGTCATCTTATGTTTGTATATGGTTTTAACTTGTTTCTCAGCTCCAGCTATGGGTCCCATACCACTGAGGGGATCAGTTAGGCAAATTGAGAGCAGTTGGTTCCCCACCATGGCTGTGTGCCACCACTGCACTTGTGTGGGCATCACAACAAGTTATTTGCTTCTAAGTAGGTTAGACCATGTGTTGCTTCGACAGATATTGGTCATTTTCCCCCAGTCGCCTATGTAACACCTTCTGGTACTAGACCCACTGACTGTCTGGGGACTGACTCTCTTCCAACTTCCAGCCATGCTATTCTTATTTGCATGTCAATCACATAAGGTGTCTTCAGCAGCAGGGTGTTACCACTAGCCTTTGGTGGGTCATCAAGTACTCTGACAGAAATCTGTCGGTCTTTTAGGAAACCTTGTAGGTCTCTCTGATCAAAAGCTCATTGTGGATGATAGCGCCATGTTGGTTCTGGGAGTTACAGGTCAGTGCCCACTAAGAAAATGAGGAAAAAGATAACTAATATACAAGAGTGAGAGATAAGAGAGAGAGAGAGAGAGTGGGAGAGGGGAAGTGAGGGAGGGAAGATGTAGAAGATTAAGGTTAGTCTTGATCCTACCCTGTCCAGTGTCTTGTGGTTCAAGTGTTCCCTGTAAGGGCCTGGTGAAGGATCAGGCATTTGGTCTGTCTTTTAATAAGTGGTAAATTATGGTACCAAAACTCAGCTTTACAATTATATGAACACAAAACCAAACTTACAGAGAGTATTTCAGGAAATTCTCCCCAGAGAAGAAAAAAGTAATCAAACACAATTGCCTACAAGAAGCAGATCACAACAACCAAACTCAGAGTAGGCACAAAAAACTTCAATGTCCATGAAAACACCAACACACATTTACCATCACAATATGGCAGGGATCAAATCAAATCTCACAGTCATTACCCTAAATATTAATGACCTTAATTCACCCATCAAGAGACACAAGCTAACAGGATGGATCAAAAAATTAGACCCCTCAATCTGTTGCCTTCAGGAAACCCACCTCACCACTAAAGACAGACATCTCCTCAGGGTGAAAGGGTGGAAAACAGTGTTCCAAGCAAATGGGAATAAGAAACAAGCAGGTGTAGCTATATTAATATCAGATAAAATAGACTTCAAACCAAAAATAATCAAAAAAGACAAAGAAGGCCACTTCCTACTTATCAAGAAAATGATCCATCAAGAGGATATTACAATCATAAATCTGTATGCACCAAACACAGGGGCACCACAGTTCATAAAAAACAAAACCTACCTGAAAATAAAACAGAAATAACCACAAACGCCATCATAGCTGGGGACTTCAATACACCATTATCAGTAATAGACAGATCATCCAAACAGAAACTCAACAGGGAAGTAAGAGAGCTCAACAAAACCATAGATCACTTAGAACTAACGGACATCTACAGAACCTCCTGTCCCAAATCCACAGATTCTTCTCAGCAGCCCATGGAACATTCTCTAAAATAGACCATATATTGGGTCACAAAGAATGCCTCCACATATTTAGGAAGATTGACATAATTTCCTGCATGATATCAGACCACAATGCTATATTGCTAGAAATCAACAACAAAAGACCCACCAAGAATACCAATGGCACCTGGAAACTGAACAGCACACTTTTAAACAATAAATGGATAGTGGATGAAATAAAAAATGAAATTGCAAAATTTCTGGAATTGAATGACAATGAGAACACATCGTATCAAAACTGATGGGAGGGCAGACGGGAAGGCGGGAGAGGAGAGCCCCAGAAAGCCGCAGCGAGCCGGCGCCGCCGGAGTAATGGAGGGGAAAGCTCCCGTAGCAGCGCTGAGAAGCGGTCAGCTGAAGAAGCTGCAGACATCCCCACAAAGCCCGCAAAGGCCTCCAAGTTTGGATTTGCCATGGGTAGTCAGACGGCCAAGAGAGCCTCCGCCATCTCCATCAGACTCGGGTCAAGCAAGCCTAAGGAAACTGTTCCAACTCTTGCTCCAAAAACACTTTCAGTAGCAGCAGCTTTTAATGAAGATGAAGATAGTGAACCAGAGGAAATGCCCCCAGAAGCAAAGATGAGAATGAAGAATATTGGAAGGGATACACCAACCTCAGCCGGACTAAACTCCTTCAATAAGGGGAAGCATGGGTTTTCTGACAACCAGAAGCTGTGGGAACGAAATATAAAGTCTCATCTCGGAAATGTCCATGACCAAGACAATTAAATGATGCTTTTGAAACTGGGTGTTGGGGTGTAAAGTTAAAAGGAACAGCTTCCTTTTTTAAAAGAATGGTATAAGACTTATCTTTGGAGCCACCTTTTTTTCTTTTTCATTTTTTTAAAAAGATTGAGTGATACACTAATAAATGAGAGTTTGAAATTAGAGGTAATTTATGTTTTATATACAGATTTCAAGACATTTGCTAATTTTGTAGTTTCATGTGATTAGTTTCCAAAAGTTACAGATAATAAAGAAATCAGAAATGGTACCTTTTTAAGAATTGCATATTTTTTTAGACACAGCTATTAGCACATTAAGAGGGAAGTGAAAAGTTGTTATCTATTTACAACTTCAAGCAGTTACTTGCCTAACTTCATTCCCTCGTTTCCTAAACTGTTGGATTCCCCGG
>CM070773.1:72606260-73150832 GCA_036346955.1 Dipus sagitta | reverse complement strand
CACTGCTTTGTTTTAGAAGTTTGATTGCCTCAGTTTCGCTCTTGTATTTGGGTATGCCATTGAGTAACGTTGACGCAATATATTTATTTCGTCAAGACAATCCTTCACTTTCTTACGAAGACAATATAGTTCATCATTCATACCAATTAACGTCAGTGATCTTATTCTTTAGAAGCTTTCAATTACGACCGGGAAGAAATTGCCTGCGGTTTGACTGAGTTTTCTTGCACTATGCCCCATGAATGTCACACCTTTCAACTTCATTCGATTTCTTACAATGCAATGTGTCTGTTTGTAACTTCCTCTCATTCAGGTTGCAGTTTCCGAAGATAAGTAACAGAATAACTGCAGAACATTGCAGTGTTTGAAATCGGTATGACAATTTTATTTGTGTTAATGTATCCCAGCATAGGTTACACAAACAAATTTGGACATTCTGCATTTTACTAGTTAACACAATGTGTCTGTGGTTAACTTCCCTTCATTCCCCCCATAGTTCCCAAGGTAAACTCTAATTATATTTGCTGGGAACTGTGTGATTGGAAATGAATAGGTAAGTTTGTTTCATTTGGCATGTGTTCAGTTTCTAAAACACTGGAAGGTGAAAGGACACGGCTGTGTTTTAGATGTTTGATTCCTTCCGTTTCACGCTTGCTTTTAGGTGCAATATTGAGCTAGTTATGGTGCAAGCTATTCCTTCACAACAATCTCAAACTTTCATAGAAAGACATAGTAGTTCATCATTAACCTCAATCAAGATCAGGGAGGTTTTTCTTTAGAAGCAATTGTCTTCGAATTGACTCAGTTTTTTCACAGTATGTACGATGAATGTAACAGCTTTGCTCTTCATATGCTTTCTTACAGGACAATGTCCCCTTTTTTTGTAACTTCCTCTCATTCCGGTTGCAGTATTCTAAGTAATAGAGTAACTGCAGAACATTATACCGTTAACTTTCATAGAAAGACATTGTAGTTCATCATTAATATCAATCAACATCACGGAGGTTTGCTATGGAAGCAATTGTCTTCGAATTGACTCAGTTTTATCACAGTATGTATGATGAATGTAACAGATTTTCTCTTCATCATGTTCCTTTGAAGGCAATGTCTCTTTTCGTAACTTCCCCTCATTCCGGTTGCAATATTCTAAGTAATAGACTAAGTGCAGAACATTATACCGTTTGACATCAGTAGTACAAGTTCATTTGTTTTAATGTGCCCTGGGACAGACTTCTACATGCACTTTGTCCTTCTGTAATATGAACAAGTTAACACAATGTGTTTGTTGTTAACTTCTTTTCATTCCCGCTGCAGCTGTGAGATTTTGCTCTAAGAATGATCGTCTACGACTGTGTAAATTGGAAGTGAATGTGTAAGTTTGTTTCACTTGACATGTGTTAAGTTTCTAAAACAGTGGGAGGTGAAAGGACGCTGCTTTGTTTTATATGTTTGATTGCGTCAGTTTCACTATTGTATTTGGGGTTACTGCTGAGCTATTGGATGCAATATATGTCTGCATGAAAATCTTACACTTTTGTTGGAAGACAGTATAGGTCATCATTCATACAAAGCAACGTCAATGATCTTATCTTTTAGAAGCTTTCACTTAAGACTGGGGAGAAATTGCCTGCGATTTGACTGAGTTTTCTTCCAGTATGCCCCATGAATGTAACAGCTGTCAACTTCATTCGGTTTCCTGCAAAACAATGTCTCTGTAACTTCCTCTCATTGAGGTTGCAGTTTCCGAAGATACGTAACAGAATAACAGCAGAACATTGAAGGGTTTCACTTCGGTATGACTAATTCATTTGTTTTAATGTGTCCTAGCGCAGTTTACACAACCAACGTTGTACTTCTCTGCGTTTCACTAGTTAACAAAATGTGTCTGTGGTTGACTTCTGTTCATTCCCACTGTAGTTTGCAAGGGAAACTCTAATTATGATTGCCGGGGACTTTGTGATTGCAAATGAATAGGAAGTTTGTTTAATTTGCCATGTCTTAAGTTTCTAAAACACTGGCACTTTAAAAGACCTGGCTTTGTTTTAGAAGTTTGATTCTTTCAGATTCAAGATTGCATTTAGATTTAATACTGCACTAGTTATGGTCCAAACTATTCCTTCATGGCAATCTCAAACTTTCATAGAAAGACATTGTAGTTCATCATTAATATCAATCAACATCAAGGAGATGTTCTATAGAAGCAATTGTCTTCGAATTAACTCAGTTTTATCACAGTATGTATGATGACTCTAACAGATTTTCTCTTCATCGGGTACTTTAGAAGGCAATGTCTCTTTTTGTAACTTCCTGTCATTCCGGTTGCAATATTCTAAGAAATAGACTAAGTGCAGAACATTATACCGTTTGACATGGGTAGTACAAGTTCATTTGTTTTAATGTGCCCTGGGACAGACTTCTACATGCACTTTGTACTTCTGTAGTATGAACAAGTTAACACAATGTGTTTGTTGTTAACTTCTTTTCATTCCTGCTGATGCTGTGAGATTTACTCGGAGAATGATCGTCCAAGACTGTGTAAATTGGAAGTGAATGTGTAAGTTTGTGTCACTTGCCATGTGTTAAGTTTCTAAAACAGTGGGAGGTGAAAAGACACTGCTTTGTTTTAGAAGTTTGACTGCCTCAGTTTCGCTATTGTGTTTGGGTTTACTGCTGGGCTATTTGATGCAATATATGTCTGCATGAAAATCTTACACTTTCCTTGGAAGACAATATAGTTCATCATTCATACCAATCAACGTCAATGATTTTATCCTTTTGAAGCTTTCACTTATGACCGGGAAGAAATTGCCTGTGGTTTGACTGAGTTTTCTTGCAGTATGCCCTATGAATTTAACAGCTGTCAAATTCATTCGATATCTTGCAATGCTATGTCTCTGTTTGTAACTTCCTCTCATTCAGTTTGCAGTTTTCAGACATAAGTAACAGAATAAGAGCAGAACATTGCAGGGTTTTAGTTCGGTATGAGTAGTTCATTTGTTTTAATGTGTCCTAGCGTAGGTTACACAAACAACTTTGTACTTCTCTGCTTTTTAGTAGTTAACACAATTTGTCTGTGGTTGACTTCTGTTCATTCCCACTGTAGTTTGCAAGGTAAACTCTAATTATGGTTTCTGGGGACTGTGTGACTGCAAATGAATAGGTAAGTTTGTTTCATTTGGCATGCCTTAAATTTCTAAAACACTGGGATTTGAAAGAACACGGCTTTGTTTTATCAGTTTGATTACTTCAGTTTCATTCTTGCATTTAGGATTAATATTGAGCTGGCTATGGTGCAAATGATTCCTTCACAACAATGTATAACGTTCATAGAACAACATTGTGTTTCATCATTAATATCAATCAACATCAAAGGAGGTTTTCCTTTGGAAGCAATAGTCTTCGAATTGACTCAGTTTTTTAACAGTATGTACAATTAATGTAAGAGATTTTTTCTTCATCGGATTCCTTACAAGGCAATGTCTCTTTTTGTAACTTCCTCTCATTCCGGTTGCAATATTCTAAGTAGTAGGCTAACTGCAGAACATTATACCATTTGAAATCGATAGTACTAGTTCATTTCTTTTAATGTGCCACTTTGTACTTCTCTGATTTGACCTATTTAACACAATGTGTTTGTTGTTAACTTCTTTTCATTCCCACTGTTGCTGTGAGATTTCACTCTAAGAATGATTATCTGAGACTGTGTGAATTAGATTTGTATATGTAAGTTTGTGTCACTTGGCAGGTGTTAAGTATCTACAACACTGGGAGTTTAAAGTACACTGCTCTGTTTTAGTAGTTTAATTGCCTCAGTTTCACTATTGTATTGGGGATTACTGTTGAGCTACTTTGATGCAATGTATTTGTTCAACACAATCTTAGACTTTCGAAGGAGGACAATATAGTTCATCATTCATACCAATCAGTGTCAATGATCTTATTTTTAGAAGCTTTCCCTTATGACTGGGACGAATTTACCTGCGGTTTGACTGAGTTTTCTTGCAGTATGCCACATGAATGTAACAGCTTTCACCTTCATTGAATTTCTTACAACGCTATGTATCTGTTTGTACCTTCCTCTCATTCAGGTTCCAGTTTCCAAAGTTAAGGAACAGAATAACTGCAGAACATTGCAGGGTTTGAAAATGGTATGACAAGTTCATTTGTTTTAATGTGTCCTAGTGTAGGTTACACAAACAACTTTGTACTTCTCTGCTTTTTACTAGTTAACACAATGTGTCTGTGGTTAACTTCATTCTCCCTGTAGTTTGCAAGGTAAACTCTAGTTATGATTGCCAGGGGCTGTGTGATTTTAAATGAATAGATAAGTTTGTTTCATTTCCCATGTCTTATGTTTCTAAAACACTGGGATGTGAAAGGACATGGCTTTCGTTTATAAGTTTGATTCCTTCAGTTTCACGCTTGAATTTAGGTTTGATATTGAGCTAGTTATGGTGCAAACTATTCCTTCACGACAATCTCAAAAACTCACAGAAAGACATTGTAGTTCATCATTAATATCAATCAACATCAAAGAGGCTTTCCTCTAGAAGAAATTGTCTTCGAATTGACTCAGTTTTTTCACAGTATGTCTTAAGATTCTAAAACACTGGGACATGAGAGGACACGGCATTGTTTTAGAAGGTTGTTTCATTCAGTTTCACGCTTTCATTTAGGGTTATCTCTATACACTACAACTGCAACATAAAGGACTTAAGAAGAAACACATTGTGTTAAGTAGGACAAAGCAAAGATATTCACGCCAAATGAAACAAACTTACATATTCCTTTCTAATCACACAGTCTCTTGTAATCCTTGTTAGAGTTATCCATGTACACTACAACTGCAAGGTAAAGACCTTAAGAAGAAAAACATTGTGTTAACCAGTACAAAGCAAAGATGTTCACGCCAAATGAAACAAGGGTACATATTCATTTCCAATCACACAGTCTCTCCTAATGCTTATTAGAGTTATCTCTGTACACTACAGCTGCAATGTAAATAACTTAACAAAAAACACATTGTGTTAACTGGGACAAATGAAAGAAGTTCAGGCCAAATCAAACAAATGTACATATTCATTCCTAATCACACAATCTAGCGTCATCCTTACTAGAGTTAGCTCTGCAAATTACAGCTGCAATGTACAGAATTAACAAGAAACTCACGGTGTTAAGTAGAATAAAACAAAGACGTACAAGGCAAGTGAAACAAACTTCCATATTCAGTCCTAATCACACAGTCTCAGGTAATCCGTATCAGAGTTAACTCTGTACACTAGAACTGAAATGTAAAGAACTTAAGAAGAAACACATTGTGTTAACTAGTACAAAGTGAAGATGTTCACGCCAAATGGAACAAACGTACATATTAGTTTCTAATCACAGAGTTTATTGTAACCCTAATTAGCGTTATCTTTGTACACTACAACTTCAATGTAAAGAACTTAACAACAAACACATTGTGTTAACTAGTAAAAGCAAAGAAGAACATGGCAAATCTCATTTGTCCCGGTGCTAACTTACTCTCTGTTGGAGAATCTGCTTCTCTTTTTCAGATAGATGTAGATCCTAAGGAGAGAGCCACCCCATCATACCACAAAAGGGCCCTGGCTTAAACTGAAAAAAATTGGAGAGAAAAGCAAGGGGGCTGTTTTCATGACGAACTGGATACCATCCCAAGGGGGAAGGAGATCAGCACAGAGAAAAATCAACTCTTACCAAATCAGAGAGCCAGAGCCTCAGAGGCCCCCAACACCTCATCACTGAAGCAGACCAAAAATGAACCCAACATGGCTCAGGGAAATTTTGCGGAAGAGGGGTCAGAAAGAATGTCAGAGCCACATGTTGGGTCATGATATGCAGAGACACTTGGCTTACCCATAACTGTGGGCTAACTCCACAATGCATGACCAGTATACCTCAAGAAGAAGGGGCCAAGGGAAGGGTGTAGGTCACGGATGAGCCTAATAATGGTACCAAACAGAATGTATTTGCTGAAAAAAAAAAACTAACAAAGAAAGAAAAAAAAATGATCAAAAAAAAGAAGAAACACATTGTGTTAACTAGTACAAAGGAAAGAAGTACACAGCAAATGAAACAAACGTACATATTCATTTCAAATCACACAGTGTCGGGTAAACCTTATTAGAGTTAAATCTGTACACTACAGCTCCAATGTAAATAACTTAAGAAGAAACACATTTTGCTAACTAGTATAAACCAAAGAACTCCATGCCAAATCAAACAAACGTGCATATTCATTCCTAATTACACAGTCTAGCGTCATCCTTACTAGAGTTAGCTCTGCAAATTACAGCTGCAATATAAACAATTAACAAGAAACTCATGGTGTTAAGTACAATAAAAACAAAGATGTACATGGCAAATGAAACAAACGTTCATATTCATTCCTAATCACACAGTCTCCGGTACACCTTATTAGAGTTAACTGTGTACACTAGAACTGCAACATAAAGAACTTAAGAAGAAACACATTGTGTAAACTAGTAAAATGCAAAAATGTTCACGCCAAGTGAAACAAACGTACATCTTCGTTTCTAATCACAGAGTATCGGGTAATCCTTATTAGAGTTATCTCTATATACTACACGTGCAATGTAAAGAAGATAACAGGAAATACATTGTGTTAACTAGTACAAACGAAAGAAGTACACAGCAAATGAAAAAATCGTACATATTCATTTCTAATCACACAGTCCCTTCCAATCCATATTAGCGTTATCTCTGTACACTAGAACTGCAATATAAAGAACTTAAGAAAAAACACATTGTGTTAACTTGTACAAAGCAAAGATGTTCACGCCAAATGAAACATACGTACATATTCGTTTGTAATAACAGAGTCTCTTGTAATCCTTATTAGAGTTATCTCTGTACACTACAACTGGAATGTAAAGAACTTAAGAAGAAACAAATTGTGTTAACTAGTACAGAGTAAGGATGTTCAGGCCCAATGAAACAAATTTACATATTCATTTCTAATCACACAGTCACTTGTAATCCCTATTATAATTATCTCTGTACAATACAAGTGCAATGTGAAGAACTTAAGAAGAAACACATTGTGTTAACTAGTACAAAGGAAAGATGTTCACGCCAAATGAAACAAACGTACATATTCGTTTCTAATCACAGAGTCTCTTGTAACCCTTACTAGAGTTATCTCTGTACACTACAACTGCAAAGTAAAGAAGATAACAAGAAACACATTGTGTTACCTAGTACAAAGCAAAGAAGTGCATTGCAAATGGAACAATCACACATATTCATTTCTAATCACACATTCCCGGGTACCCTTATTACAGTTAACTCTGTACACTACAGCTGCAATGTAAATAACTTAACAAGAAAACCATTGTGTTAACTAGCACAAACCAAAGAAGTTCATGCCAAATCAAACAAACGTACATATTCATTTCTAATCACACAGTTTCTTGTAACCGATATTAGAGTTATCTCTGTACACTACAGCTGCAATGTAAATAACTTAACAAGAAAAACATTGTGTTAACTACTACAAAGCAAACATGTTCACGCCAAATGAAACAAAAGTACATATACGTTTCTAATCACAGAGTCTCTTGTAATCCTGATTAGAGTTATCTCTGTACATTAGAACTGCAATCTAAAGAACTTAAGAGGAAACACATTGTATTAACGAGTACAGAGTAAGGATGTTCAAGCCCAATGAAACAAACGTACAGATTCGTTTTCTAATCACAGATTCTCTTGTAACCCTTATTAGAGTTATCTCTGTACTCTACAACTGCAGTGTAAACAACTTAAGAAGAATCACATTGTTTTCACGAGTACAAACAAAGTTGTTTCAATTGAGCACAAATAAAGAAACTCATTTGTAAGTCAACAAAACAAAACAACCCCGCAAAGAAAAAACTACTATTATTCTAATCCCACATGTCTTTGAAAACCCATTAGAGTTTTCTGTACACCAAGTGCAATGTAAAGAACTTAAGAAGAAAACATTGTGTAAATAGTACAAAACAAAAGCTGTTACCCCGAATGAAACAAAGTACTATTCACTTCTACTCACACATTTCCTTCTAATCCTTTAGGAGTTATCTCTGTACACTAGGGGCTGCAATGTAAAAAAGGTAAAAAGAAACAAAATTGTTTTAATAGAACAAAGCAAAAGAAGAACATGGCAAACAAAAAAACTCTATTAATTTCTAATCACACATCTCTTTAATCCGTCTTTGAGTTTTGCTGTTACAGTTAATATTAAAAAGAAAAACATGAAACACATTCTGTTAAGTTGTTCAATCCAAATAAAGTCACGCCAAATCAAAGGTATATATTCTTTCTAATCACAAGTCTAGAGCCACTATGCAAATGTACATATTCATTTCTAATCACACAGTCTCTTGTAATCCTTATTAGAGTTATCTCTGTACACTAGAAGTGCAATGTAAAGAACTTAAGAAGAAACACATTGTGTTAACTAGTACACACAAAGATGTTCACGCCAAATGAAACAAACGTACATATTCATTTCTACTCACACAGTCTCTTCTAATCCTTATATGAGTTTTCTCTGTACACTAAAGCTTCAATGTAAAGAAGATAACAAGAAACACATTGTGTTAACTAGTTCAAACCAAAGAAATTCACGTCAACTCAAACGTACATATTCATTCCTAATCACACAGTCTAGCGTCAGCCTTGCTAGAGTTAGCCCTGCAAACTACAGCTTCAATGTAATTAACAAGAAACTCATTTTGATAAGTACAAGAAAACAAAGATGTACACGGAAATGAAACAAACATACATATTCATTCCTAACCACACAGTTTGGGGTAATCCTTGTTAGAGTTAACTCTGTACACTACAGCTGCAATGTATAGAACTTCAGAAGAAACACATTGTGTTAACTACTAAAAACAAAGACCTTCACGCTAAATGAAACAAACGTACATATTCGTTTCTAATCACAGAGTCTCTTGTAAACTTGATTAGAGTTATCTCTGTACAGTACAACTGCAAACTAAAGAAGAAACCAAAAAAGACATTGTGTTACCTAGTACAAAGCAAAGAAGTGCATGGCAAATGGAACAATCACACATATTCATTTCTAAACACACAGTCTCTTGGAACCCTTATTACAGTTATCTCTGTACACTACAGCTGCAATGTAAATAACTTAACAAGAAACACATTGTGTTAAGTACTACAAAGCAACATGTTAACGCCAAGTGAAAGAAAAGCACATATTAGTTTCTAATCACAGAGTCTCTTGTAATCCTTATTAGAGTTATCTCTGTACACTAGAACAGCAATCAAAAGAACTTAAGAGGAAACACATTGTGTTAACTAGTACAAAGCAAAGAAGTACATGGCAAATCAAACAAACGTACATATTCATTTCTAATCACTCAGTCTCTTCTAATCCTTATATGAGTTTTCTCTGTGCACTACAGCTTCAATGTAAAGAAGATAAAAAGAAACGCATTGTGTTAACTAGTACAAACCAAAGAAAACACGGAAAATGAAAAAATCGTACATATTCATTTCTAATCACACAGTCCCTGGCAATCCTTATTAGCGTTATCTCTGTACACTAGAACTGCAATATAAAGAACTGAAGAAGAAACACATTTTGTTAACTAGTACAGAGTAAGGATGTTCACGCCCAATGAAAGAAATTTACATATTCATTTCTAATCACACAGTCACTTGTAATCCCTATGATAATTATCTCTGTACAATACAAGTGCAATGTGAAGAACTTAAGAAGAAACACATTGTGTTAACTAGTACAAAGCAAAGATGTTCACGCCAAATGAAACAAATGTACATATTCGGTTCTAAACACAGAGTGTCCTGTAAGCCTTACTAGAGTTATCTCTGTACACTACAACTGCAAAGTAAAGAAGATAGCAAGAAACACATTGTGTTACCTAGTACAAAGCAAAGAAGTGCATTGCAAATGGAACAATCACAGATATTCATTTCTTATCACACATTCCCGGGTACCCTTATTACAGTTAAGTCTGTACACTACAGCTGCAATGTAAATAACTTAACAAGAAAACCATTGTGTTAACTAGCACAAACCAAAGAAGTTCATGCCAAATCAAACAAACGTACATATTCATTTCTAATCACACAGTTTCTTGTAACCGATATTAGAGTTATCTCTGTACACTACAGCTGCAATGTAAATAACTTAACAAGAAAAACATTGTGTTAACTACTACAAAGCAAACATGTTCACGCCAAATGAAACAAAAGTACATATACGTTTCTAATCACAGAGTCTCTTGTAATCCTGATTAGAGTTATCTCTGTACATTAGAACTGCAATCTAAAGAACTCAAGAGGAAACACATTGTGTTAACGAGTACAGAGTAAGGATGTTCCAGCCCAGTGAAACAAACGTACATATCTGTTTTCTAATCACAGATTCTCTTGTAACCCTTATTAGAGTTATCTCTGTACGCTACAACTGCAGTGTAAACAACTTAAGAAGAATCACATTGTTTTCACGAGTACAAACAAAGTTGTTCATGCCAAATGAAGCAAATGTACATATTCATTTCTAATCACACAGTCTCTTGTAATCCTTATAAGAGTTAACTCTATACACTACAGCTGCAGTGTATAGAATTAAACAAGAAAGACATTGTGTTAACTTGTACAAGCAAAGAAGTACACAGCAAATGAAACAAACGTACATATTCATTTGTAGTCACACAGTCTCTGTAACCCTTACAAGAGTTAAGTCTGTACACTACAGCTGCAATGTGAATAACTTAGGAAGCAACACATTGTGTTACCTAGCACAAACCAAAGAAGTTCACGCCAAATCAAACAAACGTACATATTCATTCCTAATCACACAGTCTAGCGTAATCCTTACAACAGTTAGCTCTGAAAACTACAGCTGCAATGTAAACAATTAAGAAGAAACTCATTATGTTAAGTACAACAAAACAAAGACGAACCCGCAAATGAAAACAACGTACATATTCAGTTCTAATCCCACAGTGTCTTGTAATCCTCATTAGAGTTATCTCTGTACACTACAAGTGCAATGTAAAGAACTTAAGAAGAAACACATTGTGTCAACTAGTACAAACGAAGCTGTTCACGCCGAATGAAACAAAAGTACATATTCACTTCTACTCACACAGTCTCTTCTAATCCTTATCGGAGTTATCTCTGTACACTACGGCTGCAATGTAAAGAAGGTAACAAGAAACACATTGTGTTAACTAGAACAAAGCAAAGAAGTACATGGCAAATCAAACAAACGTACATATTAATTTCTAATCACACAGTCTCTTCTAATCCGTCTATGAGTTTTGTCTGTACTCTACAGCTTCAATATTAAGAAGATAACATGAAACACATTCTGTTAAGTTGTTCAATCCAAATAAAGTCACGCCAAATCAAAGGTATATATTCATTGCTAATCACACAGTCTAGAGCCATCCTTGCTAGAGTTAGCCATGCAAACCACAGCTTCAACGTAATTAACAAGAAACTCATTTTGTTGAGTACAACAGAACAAAGATGCGCACGGAAGTGAAACAAACGTACATATTCATTCCTACTCACACCGTCTGGGGTAATCCTTATTAGAGTTAACTCTGTACACTACAGCTGCAATGCAAAGAAGTTAACAAGAAACACATTGCGTTAACTAGTACAAAGCAAGAAGTACACGCAAATGAAACAAATGTACGTATTCGTTTCTAATCACACAGACACTTCTAATCCTTATTAGAGTTATCTCAATACACTTCAGCTGCTATGTAAAGAAGATAACAGGAAACACATTGTGTTAACTAGTACAAGGCAAATATGTTCATGCATAATGAAGCAAACGTACATATTCGTTTCTAATCATAGGGTCTCTTGTAAACATTATTAGAATATCTCTGCACACTACAATTGTAATGTAAATAACTTAAGAATAAACAGTGTTTGTTAACTAGTTCAAATCAAAGATGTTCACGCCAAATAAAACAAACCTACATATTTGTTTCTAATCACACAGTCTCTTGCAATCCTTATTAGAGTTATCTCCATACACTACAGCTGCAATGTAAATAACTTACCAAGAAACACATTCTGTTAACTAGTACAAAGCAAAGACGTTCTCGCCAAATTAAACAAGGTTACATATTCATTTCTAACCACTCAGTCTCTTGTAATGCTTTCAAGAGTTATCTCTGTACACTACAGCTGCAATGTAAGGAAGTTAATAAGAAAACAATGCGTTAACTAGTACAAAGCAAAGAAGTACACGGCAAATGAAACTAACGTACATATTCATTTCTAGTCACACAGTCTCTTCTAATCATGATTAGAGTTAACTCAATACACTGCAGCTGAAATGTAAATAACTTAACAAGAAACACATTCTGTTAACTAGTACAAACCAAAGAAGTCCACGCCATATCAAACCAACGTACATGTTCATTCCTAATCACACAGTCTATCGTCATCCTTACTAGAGTTAGGTCTGCAAACTACAGCTGCAATGTAAAGAATTAACAAGAAACTGATTGTGTTAAGTACAACAATACAAAGACGTACATGACAAATCAAACAAACGTATATACTCATTCCTAATCACACAGTCTCCGGTAGTCCTTATTAGAGTTACCTGTGTACACTTCAACGGCAATATAAAGAACTTAAGAAGAAACACACTGTGTTAAATGGTACAAACAAAGATGATCACGCCAAATGAAACAAATGTACATCTTCGTTTCTTATCACAGATTCTCTTGTAATCCTTATTAGACGTATCTGAATACACTGCAGGTGCAATGTAAGGAAGATAACAAGAAACACATTGTGTTAACTAGTACAAACCAAAGAAGTACATGGCAAATGAAAAAATCGTACATATTCATTTCTAATCACAGTCTCTTGTAATCCTTATTAGAGTTGTCTCTGTACACTACAAGTGCAATGTAAAGAACTTAAGAAGAAATACTTAGTGTTAACCAGTACAAAGCAAAGATGGTCATGCCAAATGAAACAAGGGCACGTATTCATTTCTAATTACACAGTCTCTTCTAATCCTTATCGGAGTTATCTCTGTACACTAGGGCTGCAATGTAAAGAAGGTAACAAAAACACACTGTGTTAACTAGTACAAAGCAAAGAACATTGCAAATCAAACAAAGGTCCATATTCATTTCTAATGACACAATCTCTTGTAATCCTTATATGAGTTTTCTCTGTACACTACAGCTAAAATGTAAAGAAGGTAACATGAAGCACATTGTGTTAACTAATTCCAACCAAGGAAGGTCACGCCAAATGAAACGTACATATTCATTCCTAATCACAGAGTATGAGGTAAGGCTTATTAGAGTTAACTCTGTACACTACAGCTGCAATGTAAAGAAGTTAACAAGAAACACATTGCATTAACTAGTACAACGCAAAGATGTACACGGCAAATGAAACAAACATACATATTCATTTTTAATCACACAGTCTCCTCTAATCCTTATTACAGTTATCTCAATAAACTACAGCTGCTATGTAAACAAGAAAAGAAGAAACACATTGTGTTAACTAGCAGAAAGCAAAGATGTTCACGCCAAATGAAACAAACATACATATTCGTTTCTAATCACACAGTCTCTTGTAAACACTATTAGATTTATCTCTGTACACTGCAACCGTAATGTAAATAACTTAAGAAGAAACACTTTGTGTTAACTAGTACAAAGGAATGATCTTCACGCCTAATGAAACAAAGGTACATATTCATTTCTAATCACACAGTCTCCTGTAATCCTTATTAGAATTATCTCTGTACACTTCACCTGCAATGTACATAAATTAAGAAGAAACACATTCTCTTAACTAGTACAAAGCAAACATGTTCTCCCCAAATGAAACAATGTTACATATTCATTTCTAACCACACAGTCTCTTGCAATGCTTTCAAGAGTTATCTCTGTACACTGCAGCTGCATTGTAAAGAAGTTAACAAGAAACACATTGCATTAACTAGTACAAAGCAAAGAAGTACACGGCAAATGAAACAAACGTACATATTCATTTCTAATCACACAGTCTCTTCTAATCCTTATTAGAGTTGTCTCAATACACCACACCTGCAATGTAAAGAAGATAACAAGAAACACATTGTGTTAACTAGTACAAAGCAAAGAAGTACACGGCAAATGAAACAAACGTACATATTCATTTCTAATCTCACAGTCTCTTGTATAATCCCTACTAGAGTTATCTCTGTATACAAGAATTGCAATGTAAAGAACTTACGAAAAAACAAATTGTGTTAACTAGTAGAAAGCAAATATGTTTACGCCAAATGAAAGAAATGTACATATTCGTTTCTTTTTTATGGGAAGGAATGTTTTATGCTGAACAATACTGCATAGTTTGAAAATGTTGCTCATCATGATAGGTGGTGCCAGATTTAATTTTCAGCTTTCTTTCTCACATACCTTAAAACAAGACCTCAATATAAACTGTGTAGTGACTTTATATATAGCGTTTCTTTAGGTAACATAAACCCTTATGTTTATTCCTGTGTATTATTTCTTATCTAATTAGTTTGGTTATTTCAACTAAACCTGGTTGCAGGTAATGCAGGGAATTTACTTCGGAGCCATAAAACTATGTGTATTGTTATGCTTGCTGGAGCTTTCCAGAGTATGCCAGAATTTCATCAGTGACATCCTGTGTCTGGTTAGCAATTCATGCTTATTTCACAAGCCATTCGCCAGCTACATAGAAACCTGGATACATAAATCATGAATTGCCTACCGTGGTGTCTTTTTTCATTGTTCCTATACATTAACCTAATTTCCATCCTTGCCTACTTCTGTAACAATCTTAATTGAAATCCACAAGCTTTAGCTCAAAGACCAGGCTCAAACGAGAGTGAGTTCTTAATGGAATGCAAAGACCAGCCAAAGTGAAAACCTTTCTAATTCTTAGCCAGGTTATAAACAACTTTCAGCAGGCAGAAGGTGCAAAATCGTCACAACAGATCTCACGGAAGGCCGGCCAAGTATGGGTTTTGAGCTTGGGCTTGGGTTTTTTCCATAGAGCCCACAAAGACCAACAAAGCTCCAGGACTCTTCCCTCTCTAGCGTTCTTTTTGTGTAATTTTATTTCCCAAATCTTCCTTAAAAATTTTTTTTGTTTGTTTTTAGGGTTTGTTTTTCTTTATTAGTTAGTTTTGTATTCAGCAAATACAGTCAGTTTGGTACCATTATTAGGCTCATCCATGACCTACCTCCACCCCTTGGCCCCTCCTTGTTGAGGTATATGGGTCATGCATTGTGGAGTTAGCCCACAGTTATGGGTAAGCCAAATGTCTCTGCATATCATGACCCAACATGTGGCTCTGACATTCTTTCCGACCCCTCTTCCGCAAAATTTCCCTGAGCATAGTTGGGTTCATTTTTGGTCTGCTTCAGTGATGAGGTGTTGGGGGACTCTGTGGCTCTGGCTCTCTGATTTGGTGGGAGTTGATTTTTCTCTGTGTTGGTCTCCTTCCCCAATGTGCTGGTATACGGTTCATCAGGAAAACAGCACCCTTGCTTGTTTCGCCAATTTTTCTTAGTTTCAGCCGGGGCCCTTTTGAGCTATGATGGGGTGGCTCTCTCCTTAGGATCTACATCTATCTGAAAAAGAGAAGCAGATTCTCCAACGGAGAGTAAGTTAGCACCAGGACAAATGAGATAACCCTTACTTTTTTTTATAGAGAATTTATTAGGTGTAGGCCCTTTTGTAGCCCACAATTGATGGTAGCTTGATATTGGAGAGTGGGCTTATGTTCTGACTTGTTTCCCATCTCCAGCTATGGGTCCCATACCACTGAGGGGATCAGTTAACCAAATTGAGAGCAGTTGGTTCCCCACCATGGCTGTGTGCCAGTACTGCACTTGTGTGGGCATCACAACAAAATATTTGCTTCTAACTAGGTTAGACCATGCGTTGCTTCGACAGATATTGGTCATTTTCCCCCAGTCGCCCATGTAGCACCTTCTGGCACTAGATGCACTGACTGTCTGGGGACTGACTCTCTTCCAACTTCCAGCCATGCCATTCTTATTTGCATGTCAATCACATAAGGTGTCTTCAGCAGTAGTATGTTACCACTAGCCTTTGGTGGGTCATCAAGTTCTCTGACAGAAATCTGTCTGTCTTTTAGGAAACCTTGTAGGTCTCTCTGATCAAAAGCTCATTGTGGATGATAGCGCCATGTTGGTTCGTGGAGTTACAGGTCAGTGCCCACTAAGAAAATGAGGAAAAAGATAACTAATATAGAAGAGTTAGAGATAAGAGAGAGAGAGAGAGAGAGAGTGGGAGAGGGGAAGTGAAGGAGGGAAGATGTAGAAGATTAAGGTTAGTCTTGATCCTACCCTCTCCAGTGTCTTGTGGTTCAAGTGTTCCATGTAAGGGCCTGGTGAAGGATCAGGCCTTTGGTCTGTCTTTTAGTAAGTGGTAAATTATGGTACCAAAACTCAACTTTACAATTATATGAACACAAAACCAAACTTACAGAGAGTATTTCAGGAAATTCTCCCCAGAGAAGAAAAAAGTAATCAAACACAATTGCCTACAACAAGCAGATCACAACAACCAAACTCAGGGTAGGCACAAAAAACTTCAATGTCCATGAAAACACCAACCCACATTTACCATCACAATATGGCAGGGATCAAATCAAATCTCACAGTCATTACCCTAAATATTAATGACCTTAATTCACCCATCAAGAGACACAAGCTAACAGGATGGATCAAAAAATTAGACCCCTCAATCTGTTGCCTTCAGGAAACCCACCTCACCACTAAAGACAGACATCTCCTCAGGGTTAAAGGGTGGAAAACAGTATTCCAAGCAAGAAAAAATGACACAACGAAATTTGAGGAAAAAGGGTTGAACCTGGAACAGATCATTCTCAGTGAACTTACCCAATCACAGAAAAAAAATCGCCACATGGTCTCACTCAGCTACAGCACCTAACCTGAATCTACTCAAGATACCTTACATACCCAGAAAACATCTCCTAGACTAGGCACTAGGATGGAAGGGGAGGGAGGGGAGGGCATCAAAGGGGTGGGAAACACAAATCTAGACCCAAACGGCAATGGTACCATAATTTTCTACTTACTAAAAGACAGACCAAATGGCTGATCCTTCACCAGGACCTTACAGGGAACACCTGAACCACAAGACACTGGACAGGGTAAGATCAAGACTAACCTTAATCTTCTACAACTTCCCTCCCTCACTTCCCCCCCCTCTCTCTCCCTCTCTCTCTCTCTCTTATCTCTAACTCTTGTATACTAGTTATCTTTTTCCTCATTTTCTTAGTGGGCACTGACCTGTAACTCCACGAACCAACATGGGGCTATCATCCACAATGAGCTTTTGATCAGAGAGACCTACAAGGTTTCCTAAAAGACAGACAGATTTCTGTCAGAGTCCTTGATGACCCACCAAAGTCTAGTGGTAAGACCCTACTGCTGAAGACACCTTATGTGATTGACATGCAAATAAGAATGATATGGCTGGAAGTTGGAAGAGAGTCAGTCCCCAGACAGTCAGTGGGTCTAGTGCCAGAATGTGCTACATGGGCGACTGGGGGAAAATGACCAATATCTGTCGAAGCAACGCATGGTCTAACCTAGTTAGAAGCAAATAACCTGTTGTGATACCCACACAAGTGCAGTGGTGGCACACAGCCATGGTGGGGAACCAACTGCTCTCAATTTGGCTAACTGATCTCCTCACTGGTATGGGACCCATGGCTGGATCTGGGAAACAAGACAGAACCATATCCAAACATACGCCCACTCTCCAATATCAAGCTACCATCAATTGTGGGCTACAAGACGGCCTACACCTATTAAATTCTCTATTAAAAAAGGCTTATCTCATTTGTCCTGATGCTAGCTTAGTGTCCGTTGGAGAATCTGCTTCTCTTTTTCAGATAGAAGTACATCCCAAGGAGAGAGCCACCCCATCATACCTCAAAAGGGCCCCGGCTGAAACTAAGAAAAATTGGCGAAACAAGCAAGGGGGCTGTTTTCCTGATGAACCGTATACCAGCACAAGGGGGAAGGAGATCAGCACAGAGAAAAATCAACTCCTACCAAATCAGAGAGCAAGAGCCACAGAGGCCTCCAACAACTCATCACTGAAGGAGGCCAAAAATGAAACCAACATGGCTCAGGGAAATCTTGTGGAAGAGGGGTCGGAAAGAATGTCAGAGCCACATGTTGAGTCATGATATGCAGAGACATTTAACTTACCCATAAGTGTAGACTAAGTCCACAATTCATGACCCGTATACCTAAACACGGAGGGGCCAAGGGGTGGGGGTAGGTCGCGGATGAGCCTAATAATGGTACCAAACTGAATGTATTTGTGGAATACAAAACCAACTAATAAAGAAAAAAAAAAAAGAAGAAATACATTTTGTTAACTAGTACAAAGCAAAGATGTTTATCCCAAATGAAACAAGGGTACATATTCATTTATAATCACACACTCTCCTCTAATCCTTATTAGAGTTATCTCTGTACACTACAGCTTCAATGTAAAAAAGATAAAAAGAAACAGATTGTGTTAACCAGTACAAAGCAAAGAAGTACATGGCAAATGAAACAAACGTACATGGTCATTGCAAATCACACAGTATATGGTAACTCTTTATTAGAGTTAACTCAGTACACTACAGCGGCAACGTAATAAATTAACAAGAAACACATTGTGTTAACTAGTACAAACCAAGGAGTTCACGCCAAATCAAAGAAACGTACATATTCATTTCTAATCCCACAGTCTAGCGTCATACTTACTAGACTTAGCTCTGGAAACTACAGCTGTAATATAAAGAATTAACAAGAAAGCCGGGCGTGGTGGCACACGCCTTTAATCCCAGCACTCGGGAGGCAGAGGTAGGAGGATCGCCATGAGTTCGAGGCCACCCTGAGACTCCATAGTGAATTCCAGGTCAGCCTGGGCTAGAGTGAGACCCTACCTTGAAAAAACCAAAAAAAAAAAAAAAAAAAAAAAAAGAATTAACAAGAAACTCATTGTTTTAAGTACAACAAACCAAAGACGTACAAGGCAAATGAAACAAACGTACGTGTTCATTCCTAATCAGACAGTCTTGGGTAATCCTTACTAGAGTTAACTCTGTACACTACAGCTGCAATGTAAAGATTTAACAAGAAACACGTTGTGTTAACTATTACAAAGCAAAGAAGTACACGGCAAATGAAGCAAACGTACCTATTCATTTCTAATCACAGAGTCTCTTGTAATCCTTATTAGAGTTATCCCTGTACACTAGAACTGCAATGTAAAGAACTTAAGAAGAAACACATTGTGTTAGCTAGTACAAAGCAAAGATGTTCATGCCAAATGAATCAAACTTATGTATTCATTTCTAATCACACAGTCTCGTCTAATCCTTATTACAGTAATCTCTGTACACTATGGCTGCAATGTAAAGAAGATAACAAGATAGACATTCTGTGAACTACTATAGAGCAAAGATATTCACGCCAAATGAAACAAAGGTACATATTCATTTTAATCACACAGTCTCTTCTAATCCTTATTATAGTAATGTCTGTACACTACAGCTGCAATGTACATAACTTAAGAAGGAAAACATTTTGTTAACTAGTACAGAGCAAAGATGTTCACGCCAGATGAAACAAGGGTACATATTCATTTCTAACCACACAGTCTCTTCTAATCCTCATTATACTAATCTCTGTACACAACGGCTGCAATGTAGAGAAGATAACAAGAAACACATTGTGTTAAATAGTACAAAGCAAAGATGTTCACGCCGAATGAAACAAGGGTACATATTCATTTCTAATCACACAGTGTTGTCTAATCCATATTAGAGTCATCTCTGTACACTACAGCTCCAATGTAAAGAAGATAACAAGAAACACATTGTGTTAACTAGAACAAAGCAAAGGATTACATGGCACATCAAACAAACGTACATATTCATTTCTAATCACACAGTCGCTTCTAATCATTTTTTGAGTTATCTCTGTACACTGCAGGTTCAATGTAAAAAAGATTAAAAGAAACACATTGTGTTAAGTAGTACAAAGCAAAGATTTTCAGGCCAAGTGATCCAAGAGTACATATTCGTTTCGTATCAAACACTCTCTTGTACTCCTTATTAGAGTTATCTCTGTACACTACAGCTGCAATGTAAATAACATAAGAAGAAACACATTGTGTAAACTAGTACAAAGCAAAGATGTTCACGCCAAATGAAACAAGGGTACATATTCATTTATTATCACACAGTCTCGTCTAATCCTTATTAGAATTATGTCTGTACACTATGGGTGCAATGTGAAGAAGATAAGAAGAAACACATTGTGTTAACTAGTACAAAGCAAAGAAGTACATGGCAAATCAAACAAACATACATATTCTTTTCAAATCACACAGTCTCTGGTAACCCTTATTAGAGTTAACTCTACCCTACAGCTACAATGTAAATAACTTAACAGGGAACACACTGTGTTCACTAGTACAAACCAAAGAAGTTCACGCCAAATCAAACAAACGTACATATTCATTTCTAATCACACAGTCTAGGGTCATCCTTGCTACAGTTAGCTCTACAAACTGCAGCTGCAATATAAAGAATTACCAAGAATCTCATTGTTTTAAGTACAACAAACCAAAGACGTACATGGCAAATGAAACAAACGTACATATTCATTCCTAATCACACAGTCTCCGGTAATCCTTATTAGGGTTAATTCTGCGCACTACAGCTGCAATGTAAAGAACTTAAGAAGAAACACATTGAGTTAACTAGTACAAAGCAAAGAAGTACAAGGCAAGAGAAACAAAGGTGCATATTCATTTCTAATCACACAGTCTCTTGTAAACCTTATTAGAGTTATCTTTGTACACAGGAACGGCAATGTAAAGAACTTAAGAACAAGCACATTGTATTAGCTACTACAAAGCAAAGATGTTCACGCCAAATGATTCAAACGTATATATTTTCCTTTCTAATCACACAGTCTTTTCTAATCCTTAATAGATTTATCTCTGTACACTAGGCCTGCAATGTAAAGAAGATAACAAGAAACACATTGTGTTAACTATTACAAAGCGAAAATGTTTACGCCAAATGAAACAAGGGTACATATTCATTTCTAATCACACAGTCTCATCTAATCCTTATTATTGTAATCTCTGTATACTACGGCTGAAATGTAAAGAAGATAACAAGAAACACATTGTGTTAACTATTACAATGCCAAGATGTTCACGCCACATGAATCAAATGTGCAGATTCGTTTCTAATCACACAATGTCTTGTAATCCTTATTAGAGTTAAATCTGTACACTGCAGCTGCATTGCAAATAACATGAAGAAACACATTTTGTTAACTAGTACAAAGCAAAGATGTTCAAGACAAATGAAACAAGGGTACATATTCATTTCTAATCACACAGTCTCGTCTAAACCTTATTAGAGTTATCTCTGTACACTACGGCTGCAATGTAAAGAAGATAACAAGAGACACATCGTTTTAACTAGCACAGAGCAAAGATGTTCAGGCCAAATGAAACAAAGGTACATATTCATTTCTAATCACACAGTCCCTTCCAATACTTATTATAGTAATCTGTGTACACTACAGCTTCAATGTAAATAAGTTAAGAAGGAAAACATTTTGTTAACTAGTACAGAGCAAAGATGTTCACGCCAAATGAATCAAACGTATATATTCATTTCTAATCACACAGTCTCTTCTAATCCTTAATAGAGTTATCTCTGTACACTACAGCTGCAATGTAAATAACTTAAGAAGAAACACATTGTGTTAACTAATACTAAGCAAAGATGTTCACTCCAAATGAAACATGGGTACATATTCATTTCTAATCACACAGTCTCTTCTAATCCTTATTATAGTAATCTCTGTACACTACAGCTGCAATGTAAAGAAGATAACAAAAAACACATTGTGTTAACTATTACAAAGCAAAGATGTTCACGCCAAACGAAACAAGGGTACATATTCATTTGTAATCATACAGTCTCTTCTAATCTTTATTATAGTAATCTCTTAACACTACGGTGCAATGTAAAGAAGATAAGTAGAAACATATTGCTTTAACTAGTACAAAACAAAGATGTTCACGCCAAATGAAACAAGTGCACTGATTCGTTTCTAATCACACATTCTCTTGTAATCCATATTAGAGATTCTCTGTACGCAACACCTACAATGTAAATAACTTGAGAAGGAACACATTTTGTTAACTACTACAAAGCAAATATGTTCAAGCCAAATGAAACAAGGGTACATATTCATTTCTAATCACACAGTCTTCTCTGGTCCTTATTAGGGTTATCTCTGTACACTACGGCTGCAATGTAAAGAAGATAACAAGAAACACATTGTGTTAACTAGTACAAAGCAAAGAAATATATGGCACATCAAACAAACGTACATATTCATTTCTTATCACACAGTCTCTTCTAATCCTTATTTGAGTTATCTCTGTACACTACAGCTTCAATGTGAAAAAGATAAAAAGAAACACATTGTGTTAGGTAGTACAAAGCACAGATGTTTACGCCAAATGAAACAAACGTACATATTCATTTCTTATCACACAGTCTCTTGTAATCCCTATTAGAGTTTTCTCTGTATACTACAACTGCAATGTAAAGAACGTAAGAAGAAACACAATGTGTTAATTTGTACAATGTTATTCACACCAAATGAAACAAAAGTACGTATTACTTTCTAATCAAACAGTCTCTGGTAATACTCATTAGAGTTATCACTGTAAACTACTACTGCAATGTATAGAACCTATTAAGAAACATAATGTGTTAACAACTACAGAGCAAAGATGTTCACCCCAAATGAAAAAAGGGCATATTTTCATTTCTAATTACACACTCTCATATAATCCTTATTAGAATTATCGGTGTACACTATGGCTGCAATAGAAAGAAGATAACAAGAAACACATTGTGTTAACAAGTACACAGCAAAGCAGTACATGGCAAATCAAACAAACGTACATATTCATTTCTAATCACACAGACTCTTCTAATGCTTATCTGAGTTATCTCTGTACACTGCAGCTTCAATGTAAAAAATATATCAAGAAACACATTCAGTTAACTAGTACAAAGCAAAGAAGTACACGGCAAATGAAACATGCGTAAATATACATTTCTTATCAGACAGTTTCGAATAAACCTTATTAGAGCTAACTCTGTACACTACAGCTGTAATGTAAATAACTTAATGCCAAACACATTGCGTTAACGAGTAGAAACCAACGAATTTCACACCAAATCAAACAAACGTACATATTCATTCCTAATCACACAGTATAGCATCATCCTTACTAGACACTTTACACCATGTGTCTGTGGTTAAGTTCTGTTCATTCCCCCTGTAATTTGGAAGGTAAACTCTAATTATGATTGCCGGGGACTGTGTGATTGGAAATGAGGAGGGAAGTTAGTTTCATTTGGCATGTCTTAAGTTTCTAAAACACTGGGACGTGAAAGGACACGGCTTTGTTTTAGAAGTCTGATTCCTTCAGTTTCACGCTTGCATTTACGTGCAATTTTGAGCTAGTTATGGTGCAAGCTATTCCTTCACAACAATCTCAAACTGTCATAGAAAGACATTGTAGTTCATCATTAACATCAATCAACATCAAGGAGTTTTTTCTTTAGAAGCAATTGTCTTGGAATTGACTCAATTTTTTCACAGTATGTATGAGGAATGTAAGAGCTTTGCTCTTCATTGGCTTTCTTACAGGGCAATGTCTCTTTTTGTAACTTCCTCCCATTCTGGTTGCAGTATTCTAAGTAATAGAGTAACTGCAGAACATTATACCGTTCATTTTCATGGAAAGACATTGTAGTTCATCATTAATATCAATCAACAAAAAGGAGGTTTTCTACAGAAGCAATTGTCTTCAAATTGACTCAGTTTTATCACAGTATGTACAATGAATGCAACAGATTTTCTCTTCATCGGGTTCCTTACAAGGCAATGTCTCTTTTCGTAACTTCCTCTCATTCCAGTTGCAATATTCTAAGTAATAGTCTAAGTGCAGAACATTACAACTTTTGACATCGGTAGTACAAGTTCATTTGTTTTAATTTGCCCTGGGACAGACTTCTACATGCACTTTGTACTTGTGTAATATGAACAAGTTAACACAATGTGTTTGTTGTTAACTTCTTTTCATTCCCGCTGCAGCTGTGAGATTTCACTCTAAGAATTATCGTCTGAGACTGTGTGAACTGGAGGTGAATATGTAAGTTTGTGTCACTTGGCATGGGTTAAGTTTCTAAAACACTGGCAGGTGAAAGGGCACTGCTTTGTTTTAGAAGTTTGATTGACTCTGTTTCGCTCTTGTATTTGGGTATACCTTTGAGCAACTTTGATGCAATATATTTATTTCGTCAACACAATCCTTCACTTTCTTACGAAGACAATGTAGTTCACCATTCATACCAATCAACGTCAGTGATCTTATCCTTTAGAAGCTTTCAATTATGACTGGGAAGAAATTGCCTGCAGTTTGACTGAGTTTTCTTGCAGTATGCCCCATGAATGTTACAGCTTTCAACTTCATTCGATTTCCTACAATGCAATGTGTCTGTTTGTAACTTCCTCTCATTCAGGTAGCAGTTTCCGAAGATGAGTAACTGAATAACTGCAGAACATTGCAGGGTTTGAAATCGGTATGACAATTTTATTTGTTTTAATGTGTACCAGCATAGTTTATGCAAACAAATCTGGACTCTCTGCTTTTTACTAGTTAACACAATGTGTCTGTGGTTAACTTCTCATCATTCCCCCCATAGTTTGCAAGGTAAACTCTAGTTATAATTGCCCGGAACTGTGTGATTGGATATGAATAGGTGAGCTTGTTTCATTTGGCATGTCTTCAGTTTCTAAAACACTGGAAGGTGAAAGGACACTGCTGTGTTTTAGATGTTTGATTCCACCCATTTCATGCTTGCTTTTAGGTGCAATATTGAGCTAGTTATGGTGCAAGCTATTCCTTCACAACAATCTCAAACTTTCATAGAAAGACATTGTAGTTCATCATTAACATCAATCAACATCAAGGAGTTTTTTCTTTAGAAGCAATTGTCTTCGAATTGACTTTGTTTTTTCACATTATGTACGATGAATGTAACAGCTTTGCTCTCCTTGGCTTTGTAACAGGGCAATATCTCTTGTTATAACTTCCTCTCATTCTGGTAGCAGTATTCTAAGTTATAGAGTAACTGCAGAACATTATATGGTTCATTTTCATAGAAAGACATTGTAGTTCATGATTAATATCAATCAACATCAAGGAGGTTTTCTATAGAAGCAATTGTCTTCGAATTGACTGAGTTTTATCACAGTATGTACGATGAATGTAACACATTTTCTCTTCATCTGGTTCCTTACAAGGCAATGTCTCTTTTCATAACTTCCTCTCATTCCAGTTGCCATATTCTAAGTAATAGACTAAGTGCAGAACATTGTACCATTTGACATCGGTAGTACAAGTTCATTTGTTTTAATGTGCCCTGGGACAGACTTCCATATGCACTTTGTACTTCTGTGATATGAACAAGTTAACACAGTGTGTTTGTTGTTAACTTCTTTTCATTTCCTCTGCAGCTGTGAGATTTCTCTCTAAGAATGATCGTCTAAGACTGTGTAAATTGGAAGTGAATGTGTAAGTTTGTGTCACTTGCCATGTGTTAAGTTTCCAAAACAATGGGAGGTGAAAAAACACTGCTTTGTTTTATAAGTTTGATTGCCTCAGTTTCACTATTGTATTTGGGTTTACTGCTGAGCTATTTGATGCAATATATATCTGCATGAAAATGTTACACTTTCGTTAGAAGACAATATAGTTCATGATTCATACCAAGCAATGTCAATGATCTTTCCTTTAGAAGCTTTCACTTATGACCGGGAAGAAATTGCCTGCGGTTTGACTGAGTTTTCTTGCAGTATGCCCAATGAATGTAACAGCTGTAGGAATTCATTCGATTTCTTGCAATGCAATGTCTGTTTGTAACTTCCTCTCATTCAGGTTGAAGTTTCTGAAGATAAGTAACAGAATGACAGCAGAACATTGCAGGCTTTTAATTCGGTGTGACTGCCACATTTGTTTTAATGTGTCCTAGCGTAGGTTACACACACAACTTTGTACTTCTCTGGTTTTTACTAGTTAACACAAGGTGTCTGTGTTTGACTTCTCTTCATTCCCATGTAGTTTGCAAGGTAAACTCTAATTATGGTTGCCGGGCTCTGTGATTGCAAATGAATAAGTAATTTTGTTCCATTTGGCATGCCTTAAATTTCTAAATCTCTGGGACGTGAATGGACACGGCTTTGTTTTACAAGTCTGATTACTTCAGTTTCACGCTTGCATTTAGGATTAATATTGAGCTAGCTATGGTGCAAATGATTCCTTCACAACAATCTATAACTTTCATAGAAAGACATTGTAGTTCATCATTAATATCAATCAACATCAAAGGAGGTTTTTCTTTAGAAGCAGTTGTCTTCGAATTGACTCAGTTTTTTCACAGTATGTACGATGAATGTAACAGCCTTGCTCTTCATTGGCTTTCTTTCAAGGCAATGTCACTTCTTGTAAGTTCCTCACATTCTGTTTGCAATATTCTAAGTAATAGACTAACTGCAGAACATTATGCTGTTTGAAAGCGGTAGTAGAAGTTCATTTGTTTTAATGTGCCCTGGGACAGATTTCCACATCCATTTTGTACTTCTCTGATTTGAACTATTAACACAATGTGCTCATTGTTAACTTCTTTTCTTTCCCGCTATAGCTGTGAGATTTCGCTCTAACAATGGTAGTCTGAGACTGTGTGAACTGGAGGTGAATATATAAGTTTGTGTCACTTGGCATTGGTTACGTTTCCAAAACACTTGTAGGTGAAAGGGCACTGCTTTGTTTCAGGAGTTTGATTGACTCAGTTTCACTCTTGTATTTGGGTATAACTTTGATGCAATATATTTATTTCATCAAGACAATCCTTCACTTTCTTACGAAGACAATGTAGTTCACCATTCATACCAATCAACGTCAGTGATCTTATCCTTTAGAAGCTTCCAATTACGACCGTGAAGAAATTGCCTGCGGTTTGACTGAGTTTTCCTGCACTATGATCCATGAATGTTACAGCTTTCAACTTCATTCGATTTCTTACAATGCAATGTGTCTGTTTGTAACTTCCTCTCATTCAGGTTGCAGTTTCCGAAGATAAGTAACAGAATAACTGCAGAACAGTGCAGGGTTTGAAATAGGTATGACAATTTTATTTGTTTTAATGTGTCCCAGCATAGTTTATGCAAACAAATTTGGACTCTCTGCTTTTTACTAGTTAACACAATGTGTCTGTGGTTAACTTCTCATCATTCCCCCCATAGTTTGCAAGGTAAACTCTAGTTATAATTGCCCGGAACTGTGTGATTGGATATGAATAGGTGAGCTTGTTTCATTTGGCATGTCTTCAGTTTCTAAAACACTGGAAGGTGAAAGGACACTGCTGTGTTTTAGATGTTTGATTCCACCCATTTCATGCTTGCTTTTAGGTGCAATATTGAGCTAGTTATTGTGCAAGCTATTCCTTCACAACAATCTCAAACTTTCACAGAAAGACGTTGTATTTCATCATTAACATCAATCAACATCAAGGAGGTTTTTCTTTAGAAGCAATTGTCTTCGAATTGACTCTGTTTTTTCACAGTATGTACGATGAATGTAAGAGCTTTGCTCTTCATTGGCTTTCTTACAGGGCAATGTCTCTTTTTGTAACTTCCTCTCATTCTGGTTGCAGTATTCTAAGTAACAGATTAACTGCAGAACATTATACGGTTCACTTTCATAGAAAGACATTGTAGTTCATCATTAATATCAATCAACATCAAGGAGGTTTGCTATATAATAATTGTCTTCGAATTGACTCACTTTTATCAAAGTGTGTACGATGAATGTAACAGATCTTCTCTTCATCGGGTTCCTTACAAGGCAATGTCTCTTTTCATAACTTCCTCTCATTCTGCTTGCAATATTCTAAGTAATAGACTAAGGGGAGAACATTATACATTTTGACATCGGTAGTACAAGTTCATTTGTTTCAATGTGCCCTGGGACAGACTTCCATATGCACTTTGTACTTCTGTGATATGAACAAGTTAACACAATGTGTTTGTTGTTAACTTCTTTTCATTCCCACTGCAGCTGTGAGATTTCGCTCTAAGAATGATCGTCTAAGACTGTGTAAATTGGAAGTGAATGTGTAAGTTTGTGTCACTTGGCGTGTGTTACGTTTCTAAAACAGTGGGATGTGAAAAGACACTGCTTTGTTTTATAAGTTTGATGGCCTCAGTTTCACTATTGTATTTGGGTTTACTGCTGAGCTATTTGATGCAATATATGTCTCCATGAAAATCTTATACTTTTGTGGGAAGACAATATAGTTCATAATTCATACCAAGCAACGTCAATGACCTTTCCTTTAGAAGCTTTCACTTATGACCGGGAAGAAGTTGCCTGCAGTTTGACTGAGTTTTCTTGCACTATGCACCATGAATGTAACAGGTGTCAAATTAATTGGATTTCTTGCAACGCAATGTCTCTGTTTGTAACTCCCTCTCGTTCAGGTTGCAGTTTCCGAAGATAAGTAACAGAATAAGAGCAGAACATTGCAGGGTTTTAATTTGGTATGACTAGCACATTCGTTTTAATGTGTCCTAGCGTAGGTTACACACACAACTTTGTACTTCCCTGCTTTTTACTAGTTATCACAAGGTCTCTGTTTTTGCCTTCTCTTCATTCCCACTGTAGTTTGCAAGGTAAACTCTAATTATGGTTGCCGGTGACTCTGTGATTGCAAATGAATCGGTAATTTTGTTTCATTTGGCATGCCTTAAATTTCTAAAACTCTGGGACGTGAAGGGACACGGCTTTGTTTTACAAGTTTGGTTACCTCAGTTTCATGCTTGCATTTAGGATTAATATTGAGCTAGCTATGGTGCAAATGATTCCTTCACAACAATCTATAACTTTCATAGAAAGACATTGTAGTTCATCATTAATATCAATCAACATCAAAGGAGGTTTTCCTTTAGAAGCAGTTGTCTTCGAATTGACTCAGTTTTTTCACAGTATGTACGATGAATGTAACAGCTTTGGTCTTCATTGGCTTTCTTTCAAGGCAATGTCACTTCTTGTAAGTTCCTCTCATTCTGTTTGCAGTATTCAAAGTAATAGACTAACTACAGAACATTATGCCATTTGAAAGTGGTAGTAGAAGTTCATTTGTTTTAATGTGCCCTGGGACAGATTTCTACATCCAATTTGTACTTCTCTGATTTGAACTAGTTAAAACAATGTGTTTGTTGTTAATTTCTTTTCCTTCCCGCTGTACCTGTGAGATTTCGCTCTAACGATCGTCCGAGACTGTGTGAACTGGAGGTGAATATGTAAGTTTGTGTCACTTGGCATGGATTAAGTTTCTAAAACACTGGCAGGTGAAAGGGCACTGCTTTGTTTTAGAAGTTTGATTGACTCTGTTTCGCTCTTGTATTTGGGTATACCTTTGAGCAACTTTGACGCAAGATATTTATTTCGTCAAGACAATCCTTCACTTTCTTACGAAGACAACGTAGTTCACCATTCATACCAATCAACGTCAGTGATCTTATCCTTTAGAAGCTTTCAATTATGACCGTGAAGAAATTGCCTGCGGTTTGACTGAGTTTTCTTGCACTATGCCCCATGAATGTTACACCTTTCAACTTCATTCGATTTCTTACAACGCAATGTGTCTGTTTGTAACTTCCTCTCATTCAGGTTGAAGTTTCCGAAGATAAATAACAGAATAGCTGCAGAACATTGCAGGGTTTGAAATCGGTATGACAATTTTATTTGTTTTAATGTGTCCCAGCATAGGTTATGCAAACAACTTTGTACTTATCTGTTTTTACTAGTTAACACAATGTGTCTGTGGTTAACTTCTCATCATTCCATCCGTAGTTTACAAGGTAAACTCTAATTATAATTGCCGGGAACTGTGTGATTGGAAATGAATAGGTAATTTGTTTCATTTGGCATGTCTTCAGTTTCTAAAATACTGGAACGTGAAAGGACACGGCTGTGTTTTAGATGTTTGATTACTTCTGTTTCACTCTTGCTTTCAGGGGCAATATTGAGCTAGTTATGGTTCAAGCTATTCCTTCACAACAATCTGAAACTTTCACGGAAAGACATTGTAGTTCATCATTAACATCAATCAACATCAAGGAGTTTTTTCTTTAGAAGCAATTGTCTTTGAATTGACTCAATTTTTTCACAGTATGTACGATGAATGTAATAGCTTTGCTATTCATTGGCTTTCTTACAGGGCAATGTCTCTTTTTGGAACTTCCTCTCATTCCAGGTTGCAGTATTCTAAGTAATAGAGTAACTGCAGAACATTATACCGTTCACTTTCATAGAAAGACATTGTAGTTCATCATTAATATCAATCAACATCAAGGAGGTTTGCTATACAAGTAATTGTCTTTGAATTGACTCTGTTTTATCAAAGTAGTGTACTATGAATGTAACAGATTTCTCTTCATCGGCGTTCCTTACAAGGCGATGTCTCTTTTCGTAACTTCCTCTCATTCCGGTTGCAATATTCTATGTAATAGACTAAGTGGAGAACATTATACCGTTTGACATCGGTAGTACAAGTTCATTTGTTTCAATGTGCCCTGGGACAGACTTCTACACGCACTTTGTCCTTGTGTAGATATGAACAAGTTAACACAATGTAGTTTGTTGTTAACTTCTTTTCATTCCCGCTGCAAGCTGTGAGATTTCGCTCTAAGAATGATCAGTCTAAGACTGTATAAAATGGAAGTGAATGTGTAAGTTTGTGTCACTTGGCATGTGTTACAGTTTCTAAAACAGTGGGAGGTGAAAAGACACTGCTTTCTTTTATAAGTTTGATGGCCTCAGTTTCACTATTGTATTTGGGTTTACTGCTGAGCTATTTGATGCAATATATGTCTGCATGAAAATTTTGCATTTTCGTTGGAAGACAATATAGTTCATCATTCGTACCAAGAAACGTCAATGATCTTATCCTTTAGAAGCTTTCACTTATGACCGGGAAGAAAGTTGCCTGCGGTTTGACTGAGTTTTCTTGCACTATGCCCCATGAATGTAACAGGCTGTCAAATTAATTGGATTTCTTGCAACAGCAATGTCTCTGTTTGTAACTCCCTCTCGTTCAGGTTGCAGTTTCCGAAGATAAGTACAGAATAAGAGCAGAACATTGCAGGGTTTTAATTTCGGTATGACTAGCACATTCAGTTTAATGTGTCCTAGCGTAGGTTACACAAACAACCTTTGTACTTCCTGCTTTTTACTAGTTATCACAAGGTCTCTGTTTTTGACTTCTCTTCATTCCCACTGTAGTTTGCAAGGTAAACTCTAATTATGGTTGCCGGTGACTCTGTGATTGCAAATGAATTGGTAATTTTGTTTCATTTGGCATGCCTTAAATTTCTAAAACTCTGGGACGTGAAGGGACACGGCTTTGTTTTACAAGTTTGGTTACTCAGTTTCACTGCTTGCATTTAGGATTAATATTGAGCTAGCTATGGTGCAAATGATTCCTTCACAACAATCTATAACTTTCATAGAAAGACATTGTAGTTCATCATTAATATCAATCAACATCAAAGGAGGTTTTCCTTTAGAAGCAGTTGTCTTCGAATAGACTCAGTTTTTTCACAGTATGTACGATGAATGTAATAGCTTTGGCTCTTCATTGGCTTTCTTACAAGGCAATGTCACTTTTGTAAGCTTCCTCTCATTCTGTTTGCAGTATTCAAAGTAATAGACTAACTACAGAACATTATGCCATTTGAAAGTCGGTAGTTGAAGTTCATTTGTTTTAATGTGCCCTGGCGACAGATTTCTACATCCACTTTGTACTTCTCTGATTTGAACTAGTTAACACAATGTGTTTGTTGTTAACTTTCTTTTCTTCCAGCTGTACCTGTGCCGATTTCGCTCTAACAGATCGTCCGAGACTGTGTGAACTGGAGGTGAATATGTAAGTTTGTGTCACTTGGCATGGATTAAGTTTCTAAAACACTGGCAGGTGAAAGGGCACTGCTTTGTTTTAGAAGTTTGATTGACTCTGTTTCGCTCTTGTATTTGGGTATACCTTTGAGCAACTTTGACGCAAGATATTTATTTCGTCAAGACAATCCTTCACTTTCTTACGAAGACAACGTAGTTCACCATTCATACCAATCAACGTCAGTGATCTTATCCTTTAGAAGCTTTCAATTATGACCGTGAAGAAATTGCCTGCGGTTTGACTGAGTTTTCTTGCACTATGCCCCATGAATGTTACACCTTTCAACTTCATTCGATTTCTTACAACGCAATGTGTCTGTTTGTAACTTCCTCTCATTCAGGTTGAAGTTTCCGAAGATAAATAACAGAATAGCTGCAGAACATTGCAGGGTTTGAAATCGGTATGACAATTTTATTTGTTTTAATGTGTCCCAGCATAGGTTATGCAAACAACTTTGTACTTATCTGTTTTTACTAGTTAACACAATGTGTCTGTGGTTAACTTCTCATCATTCCATCCGTAGTTTACAAGGTAAACTCTAATTATAATTGCCGGGAACTGTGTGATTGGAAATGAATAGGTAAATTTGTTTCATTTGGCATGTCTTCAGTTTCTAAAATACTGGAACGTGAAAGGACACGGCTGTGTTTTAGATGTTTGATTACTTCTGTTTCACTCTTGCTTTCAGGGGCAATATTGAGCTAGTTATGGTTCAAGCTATTCCTTCACAACAATCTGAAACTTTCACGGAAAGACATTGTAGTTCATCATTAACATCAATCAACATCAAGGAGTTTTTTCTTTAGAAGCAATTGTCTTTGAATTGACTCAATTTTTTCACAGTATGTACGATGAATGTAATAGCTTTGCTATTCATTGGCTTTCTTACAGGGCAATGTCTCTTTTTGGAACTTCCTCTCATTCCAGTTGCAGTATTCTAAGTAATAGAGTAACTGCAGAACATTATACCGTTCACTTTCATAGAAAGACATTGTAGTTCATCATTAATATCAATCAACATCAAGGAGGTTTGCTATACAAGTAATTGTCTTTGAATTGACTCTGTTTTATCAAAGTATGTACTATGAATGTAACAGATTTTCTCTTCATCGCGTTCCTTACAAGGCGATGTCTCTTTTCGTAACTTCCTCTCATTCCGGTTGCAATATTCTATGTAATAGACTAAGTGGAGAACATTATACCGTTTGACATCGGTAGTACAAGTTCATTTGTTTCAATGTGCCCTGGGACAGACTTCTACACGCACTTTGTCCTTGTGTAATATGAACAAGTTAACACAATGTATTTGTTGTTAACTTCTTTTCATTCCCGCTGCAACTGTGAGATTTCGCTCTAAGAATGATCATCTAAGACTGTATAAAATGGAAGTGAATGTGTAAGTTTGTGTCACTTGGCATGTGTTACATTTCTAAAACAGTGGGAGGTGAAAAGACACTGCTTTCTTTTATAAGTTTGATGGCCTCAGTTTCACTATTGTATTTGGGTTTACTGCTGAGCTATTTGATGCAATATATGTCTGCATGAAAATTTTGCATTTTCGTTGGAAGACAATATAGTTCATCATTCGTACCAAGAAACGTCAATGATCTTATCCTTTAGAAGCTTTCACTTATGACCGGGAAGAAATTGCCTGCGGTTTGACTGAGTTTTCTTGCAGTATGCCCCATGAATGTAACAGCTGCCAAATTAATTGGATTTCTTGCAACACAATGTCTCTGTTTGTAACTTCCTCTCATTCAGGTTGCAGATTCCGAAGATAAGTGACAGAATAAGAGCAGAACATTGCAGGGTTTTAATTCGGTATGACTAGCACATTCATTTTAATGTGTCCTAGCGTAGGTTACACAAACAACCTTGTACTATTCTGCTTTTTACTAGTTAACACCAGTTGTCTGTGTTTGACTTCTGTTCATTCCCACTGTAGTTTGCAAGGTAAACTCTAATTATGGTTGCCGGGGACTCTGTGATTGCAAATGAATTGGTAATTTTGTTTCATTTGGCATGCCTTAAATTTCTAAAACTCTGGGACGTGAAAGGACACGGCTTTGTTTTACAAGTTTGATTACTTCAGTTTCACGCTTGCATTTAGGATTAATATTGAGCTAGCTATGGTGCAAATGATTCCTTCACGACAATCTATAACTTTCATAGAAAGACATTGTAGTTCATCATTAATATCAATCAACATCAAAGGAGGTTTTCCTTTAGAAGCATTTGTCTTCGAATATACTCAAGTTTTTCACAGTATGTATGATGAATGTAATAGCTTTGCTCTTCATTGGCTTTCTTACAAGGCAATGTCTCTTTTTGTAACTTCCTCTCATTCTGTTTGCAGTATTCTAAGTAATAGACTAACTGCAGAACATTATGCCATTTGAAAGCGGTAGTTGAATTTCATTTGTTTTAATGTGCCCTGCTACAGATTTCTACATCCACTTTGTACTTCTCTGATTTGAACTAGTTAACACAATGTGTTTGTTGTTAACTTCTTTTCTTTCCAGCTGTAGCTGTGCCATTTCTCTCTAACAATGATCGCCTGAGGCTGTGTGAACTGGAGGTGAATATGTAAGTTTGTGTCAGTTGGCATGGGTTAAGTTTCTAAAACACTGGGAGGTGAAAGGGCACTTCTTTGTTTTAGAAGTTTGATTGACTCTGTTTCGCTCTTGTATTTGGGTATACCTTTGAGCAACTTTGACGCAATATATTTATTTCATCAAGACAATCCTTCACTTTCTTACCAAGAGAATGCAGTTCACCATTCATACCAATCAACATCAGTGATCTTATCTTTTAGAAGCTTTCACTTATGACTGGGAAGAAATTGCCTGCGGTTTGACTGAGTTTTCTTGCAGTGTGCCCCATGAATGTAACAGCTGTCAAATTCTTTCGATTTCTTGCAATGCAATGTCTGTGATTGTAACTTGCTCTCATTCAGTTTGCAGTTTCCGAAGATAATTAACAGAATAACAGCATAACATTGCAGGGTTTTAAGTCGGTATGACTAATTCATTTGCTTTAATGTGTCCCAGCGCAGGTTACACAACAACTTTGTACTTCTCTGCTTTTTACCAGTTAAACCAAGGTGTCTGTGGTTGACTTCTGTTCATTCCCACTGTAGTTGGCAAGGTAAACTCTAATTATGTTTGCCAGGGTATCTGTGATTTCAAAAGAATAGGTAACTTGTTTCAGCTGGCATGTCTTTCAATTTCAAAAACTGGTACGTGAATGGACACAGCTTTGTTATTGAAGTTTGATTCCTTCAGTTTCAACATTGCATTTATGTTTAATATTGAGCTAGTTATGGTGCAAACTATTCCTTCACGACAATCTGAAACTTTCATAAAAAGACAGTGTAGTTCATTATTACTATCAACCAATATCAAGGGGGTTTCCTTTACAAGCGATTGTCTTCGAATTGACTTAGTTTTATCACAGTATGTATGATGAATGTAATACATTTTCTCTTCATCGGGTCCCTTACAAGGCAATGTCTTTATTTGTAACTTCCTCTCATTCCGGTTGCAATATTCTAAGTAATAGACTAACTGCAGAACATTATACCGTTTGACATTGGTAGTAGAAGTTCATTTGTTTTAATGTGCCCTGGGACAGATTTCTACATGCACTTTGTACATCTGTAATAAGATCTAGTTAAAACAATGTGTTTGTTGTTAACTTATTTTCATTCCCGCTGCAGCTGTGAGATTCAGCTCTAAGAATGATCTTCCAAGACTGTGTAAATTTGAAGTGAATATGTAAGTTTGTGTCACTTGGTATGGGTTAAGTTTCTAAAACTGTGGGAGGTGAAAAGACACTGCTTTGTTTTAGAAGCTTGATTGCCTCAGTTTCGCTCATGTATTTGGGTTTACTGATGAGCTACTTTGATGCAATATATTTCTTTCTTCAAGACAATCTTACACTTTAGTTGGAAGACAATATAATTCATCATTTACAACAATCAAGGTCAATGACCTTATCCTTTGCCAATTTTCACTTATGGCGGGGAAGAAATTGCCTGCGATTTGACTGAGTTTTCTTTCAGTATGCCCCATGAATGTAACGTCTTTCAACTTCTTTGCATTTCATACAACTAAATGTCTCTGTTTGTAACTTCCTCTTATTCAGGTTCCAGTTTCCAAAGATAAGTAACAGCACATCTGGCGAACATTTCAGGGCTTGCAATCGGTATGACAAGTTCATTTGTTGTAATGTGTCCTAGCGTAGGTTACACAACAACTTTGTACTTCTCTGCATTTTACTAGTTAACAAAATGTGTCTGTGGTTGACTTCTGTTCATTCCTACTGTAGTTTGCAAGGGATACTCTAATTATGATTGCCGGGGACTTTGTGATTGCAAATGAATAGGAAGTTTGTTTCATTTGGCATGTCTTAAGTTTCTAAAACACTGGGAATTTGAAAGACCTGGCTTTGTTTTAGAAGTTTGATTCTTTCAGATTCACGATTGCATTTAGATTTAATACTGAGCTAGTTACGGTGCAAACTATTCCTTCACGACAATCTCAATCTTTCATGGAAAGACATTGTAGTTCATCATTAATATCAATCAACATCAAGGAGGTCCTCCTTCAGAAGCAATTGTCTTCGAATAGACTCAGTTTTTTCACAGTATCTATGATGAATGTAACAGCTTTGCTCTTCATTGGCTTTCTTACAGGGCAATGTCTCTTTTTGGAACTTCCTTTCATTCTGGTTGCACTATTCTATTTAATAGAGTAACTGCAGAACATTATACCGTTTACTTTCATAGAAAGACATTGTAGTTCATCATTAATATCAATCAACATCAAGGAGGTTCTCCTTTAGAAGCAATTGTCTTCGAATTAACTCAGTTTTATCACAGTATGTATGATGAATGTAACAGATTTTCTCTTCATCGGGTTCCTTACAAGGCAATGTCTCTTTTTGTAACTTCCTCTCATTCCGGTTGCAATATTCTATGTAATAGACTAAGTGCAGAACATTGTACCGTTTGACATGGGTAGTACATGTTCATTCATTTTAATGTGCCCTGGGACAGACTTCTCCATGCACTTTGTAGTTCTGTAATATGAACAAGTTAACACAATGTGTTTGTTGTTCACTTCTTTTCATTCTCGCTGCTGTTGTGAGATTTCGCTTTAAGAATGATCGTCTAAGACTATGTAAATTGGAAATGAATGTGTAAGTTTTGTCACTTACCATGTGTTAAGTTTCTAAAACAGTGGGAGGTGAAAAGACACTGCTTTGTTTTAGAAGTTTGATTGCCTCAGTTTCGCTATTGTATTTGGGTTTACTGCTGAGCGATTTGATGCAATATATGTCTGCATGAAAATCTTACACTTTTGTTGGAAGACAATATAGTTCATCATTCATACCAAGCAATGTCAATGATCTTATCCTTTAGAAGCTTTCACTTATGACCGGGAAGAAATTGCCTGCGGATTGACTGAGTTTTCTTGCAGCATGCCCTATGAATTTAACAGCTGTCAAATTCATTCGATATCTTGCAATGCTATGTCTCTGTTTGTAACTTCCTCTCATTCAGTTTGCAGTTTCCGAAGATAAGTAACAGAATAACAGCAGAATATTGCAGGGTTTTAATTCGGTATGACTAGCACATTTGTTTTAATGTGTCCTAGCGTAGGTTACACACACAACTTTGTACTTCTCTGCTTTTTACTGGTTAACACAAGGTGTCTGTGGTTGACTTCTGTTCATTCCCACTGTAGTTTGCAAGGTAAACTGTATTTATGGTTGCCGGGGACTCTGTGATTGCAAACGAATAGGTAAGTTTTCTTCATTTGGCATGCCTTAAATTTCTGAAACACTGGGATTTGAAAGGACACGGCTTTGTTTTACAAGTTTGATAACTTCAGTTTCACGCTTCCATTTAGGATTAATATTGAGCTAGCTATGGTGCAAATGATTCCTTCATGACAATGTATAACTTTCATAGAAGGCCATTGTGCTTTATCATTAATATCAATCAACATCAAAGGAGGTTTTCCTTTAGAAGCAATTGTATTCAAATAACTCAGTTTTTTCACAGTATCTACGATGAATGTAACAGCTTTGCTCTTCATTGGCTTTCTTACAGGGCAATGTCTCTTTTTGTAACTTCCTCTCATTCCAGTTGCAGTATTCTATGTAATAGAGGAACTGCAGAACATTATACCATTCACTTTTATAGAAAGACATTGTAGTTCATCATTAATATCAATCAACATCAAAGAGGTTTTCTATAGAAGCAATTGTCTTCGAATTGACTCAGTTTTATCACAGTATGTACGATGAATGTAACAGATTTTCTCTTCATCGTATTCCTTACAAGGCAATGTCTCTTTTTGCAACTTCCTCTCATTCCAGTTGCAATATTCTAAGTAATACACTAAGTGTAGAACATTATACCATTTGACATCGGTAGTACAAGTTCATTTGTTTCAATGTGCCCTAGGAAAGACTTCTACATGCACTTTGTACTTCTGTAATATGAACAAGTTAACACAATGTGTTTGTTGTTAACTTTTCATTCCTGCTGCAGCTGTGAGATTTCACTCTAAGAATGATTGTCCAAGACTGTGTAAATTGGAAGTGAATATGTAAGTTTTTGTCACTTGGCATGTGTTAAGTTTCTAAAACAGTGGGAGGTGAAAAGACACTGCTTTGTTTTAGAAGTTTGACGGCCTCAGTTTCACTATTGTATTTCGGTTTACTGCTGAGCTATTTGATGCAATATATGTCTGCATGAAAATCTTACACTTTCGTTGGAAGTCAATATAGTTCATCATTCATACAAATCAACGTCAATGATTTTATCCTTTAGAAGCTTTCAGTTATGACCGGGGAGAAATTGCCTGCGGTTTTACTGAGTTTTCTTGCAGTATGCCCCATGAATGTAACAGCTGTCAACTTCATTCGATTTCTTGCAACACAATGTCTATGTTTGTAACTTCCTCTCATTCAGGTTGCAGTTTCCAAAGATAAGTAACAGAATAAGAGCAGAACATTGCAGGGTTTTAATTCGGTATGACTAGCACATTTGTTTTAATGTGTCCTAGTGTAGTTTACACAAACAACTTTCCACTTCTCTGCTTTTTACTAGTTAAACCAAGGTGTCTGTGTTTGACTTCTGTTCATTCCCACTGTAGTTTGCAAGGTAAACTGTAATTATTGTTGCCGGGGACTCTGTGATTGCAAATCAATAGGTAAGTTTGTTTCACCTGGCATGTCTTAAGTTTCTAAGAACTGGCACGTGCATGGACACAGCTTTGTTTTTGAAGTTTGATTCCTTCAGTTTCAAAATTGCATTTAGGTTTAATATTAAGCTAGTTATGGTGCAAACTATTCGTTCACGACAATCTCAAAATTTCATAGAAAGACATTGTAGTTCATCATTAATATCTATCAATATCAAAGGGGTTTCCTTTAGAAGCGATTTTCTTCGAATTGACTCAGTTTTTTTTACAGTATGTACGACAGAAATAACAGCTTTGTTATTCATAGGATTTCTTACAAGGCAATGTCTCTTTTTGTAACTTTCTCTCATTTCGGTTGCAGTATTGTAAGTAATAGACTAACTGCAGAACATTATATGGTTTCAAACCGGTCCTACAAGTTCATTTGTTTTAGTATGCCCTGGGCCAGATTTCTACATCTGGTTTGTACTTCTCTGATATGAACTACTTAACACAATGTGTTAGTTGTTAACTGCTTTTCATTCCCGCTGTAGCTGTGAGATTTCACTCTAACAATGATCGTCCAAGAGTGTTCTAATTTGAAATGAATATGTAAGTTTGTGACACTTGTCATGTGTTAAGTTTCTAAAACACTGGGAGGTTTAAGGACACTACTTAGTTTTAGAAGTTTGATTGCCTCAGCTTCGCTCTTGTATTTGGCTTTACTGTTGAGCTACTTTGATGCAATGTATTTCTTTCTTCAAGACATTCTTACACCTTTGCCGGAAGACAATATAGTTCATCATTCATACCAACCAACGTCAATGATCTTATCCTTTATAAGCTTTCACTTGTGACCAGGAAGAAATTGCCTGCGATTTGAATGAGGCTTCCTGCAGTATGCCCCATGAATGTAACAGCTTTCAACTTGTTTGGATTTCTTACAATGCAGTGTCTCTTTTTGTAACTTCCTCTCATTCAGGTTGCAGTTTCCGAAGGTAAGTAACAGACTAACTGCAGAACATTGCAGGGTTTGAAATCGGTATGACAAGTTCATTTGTGTTAATGTGTCTTAGCGCAGGTTACACAAACAACTTCAGACTTCTCTGCTTTTTATTAGTTAACACAATGTGTCTGTGGTTAACTTCTGTTCTTTCCCCCTTAGTTTGCAAGGTAAAATCTAATTATGTTTTCTGGGGACTGTGTTATTGGAAATGAATAGGAAAGTGTGTTTCATTTGGCATGTCTGAAGTTTCTAATACACTGGGACGTGAAAGGACACGGCTTTGTTTTAGGAGTTTGATTCCTTCAGTTTCACGCTTGCATTTAGGTTTAATACTGACCTAGTTATGGTGCGAACTATTCCTTCACGACAATCTCAAAATTTCATAGAAAGACATTGTAGTTCATCATTAATATCAATCAATATCAAGGGGGTTTAGTTTAGAAGCAATTTTCTTAGAATTGACTCAGTTTTTTTTTTTACAGCATGTACGATAGAAGTAACAGCTTTGCTATTAGTAGGCTTTCTTACAAGGCAATGTCTCTTTTCATGACTTCCTCTCATTCCGGTTGCAATATTCTAAGTAATAGCCTAACTGCAGGGTATTATACCGTTCGAAATTGGTAGTTCACGTTCATTTGTTTTAATATGCCCTGTGACATATTTCCACATATACATTGTGCTTCTCGGTTATGAATTTGTTAACACAGTGTGTTTGTTGTTAACTTCTTTTCATTCCCACTGTAGCTGTGAGATTTCACTCTAACAATTATTGTCCGAGACTGTGAGAATTGGAAGTGAATATGTAAGATTGTGTCACTTGGCATGTGCTAGGTTTCTAAAACACTGGGAGGTGATAGGACACTGCTTTGTTTTAGAAGTTTGATTGTCTCAGTTTCGCTGTTGTATTTGGGTTTACTGTTGAGCTACTTTGATGCAATATATTTATTTCTTCAAGACAATATTAGACTTTCGTAGGAAGACAATAGAGTTCATCATTCTTACCAACCAACGTCAATGATCTTATCCTTTAGAAGCTTTCAATTACAACCGGGAAGAAATTGCCTGTGATTTCACTCAGTTTTCTTGCAGTATGCCCTATGAATGTAATAGCTTTCAACTTCGTTGGATTTATTACAAGGCAAAGTCTCTATTTGTCGCTTCCTCTCATTCAGGTTGCAGTATCCGAAGATAAGTAACAGAATAACTGCAGAACAGTGCAGGGTTTGAAATAGGTATGACAAGTTCGTTTGTTTTAATGTGTCCTAGCATAGGTTACGCAAACAACTTTGTACTTATCTGTTTTTACTAGTTAACACAATGTGTCTGTGGTTAACTTCTGTCCATTCCCCCTATAGTTTTCAAGGTAAACTCTAATTATAATTGCCGGGGACTGTGTGATTGGAAATGAATGGGTACGTTTGTTTCATTTGGCATGTCTTAAGTTTCTAAAACACTGGGACGTGAAAGGACACGGCTTTGTATTAGAAGATTGATTCCTTCAGTTTCACGCTTGCATTTAGGTTTAATACTGAGCTAGTTATGGTGCGAACTATTCCTTCACAACAATCTGAAACTTCCATAGGCAGACATTGTAGTTTATCATTAATATCAATCGAGATCAAGGAGGTTTTCCAATAGAAGCAATTGTCATTGAATTGACTCAGTTTTTTCACAGTATGTACGATGAATGTAACAGCTTCACTCTTCATCGGCTTTCTTACAAGGCAATGTCTCATTATGTAATTTCCTCTCATTCCGGTTGTGGTATTGTATGTAATAGACTAACTGCAGAACATTATACCATTTGAAATCGATAGTACAAGTTCATATGTTTTAATGTGCCCTGGGAGAGATTTCTACATCCTCTTTGTACTTCTCTGATTTGAACTAGTTAACGCAATGTGTTTATTGTTAACTAATTTTCATTCCCGCGGTAGCTGTGTGGTTTCGCTCTAACAATGATCATCTGAGACTGTTCTAATTTGAAGTGAATATGTAACTTTGTGTCACTTGGCATGTGTTAAGTTTCTAAAACACTGGGAGTTGAATGGAAACTGCTTTGTTTTAGAAGTTTGATTGACTCATTTTCGCTCCTGTATTTGGGTTTACTGTTGAGCTACTTTGGTGCAATATATTTATTTCTTCATGACAATCCTACACTTTCGTAGGAAGAAAATATAGTTCATCATTCAAACCAATCAATGTCAGTGATCTCATCCTTTAGAAGCTTTCACTTACGACCTGGAAGAAATTGCCTGCAATTTGACTGAGTTTTCTTGCAGTATTCCCCATGAATGTAATAGCTTTCTACTTCATTCGATTTCTTGCAATGCAGTGTCTCTGTTTGTAACTTCCTCTCATTCAGGTTGCAGTTTCCGAAGATAAGTAACAGAATAACTGCAGAACATTGCGGGGTTTGAAATCGGTATGACAAGTTCACTTTACTTGATGTGTCCTATCGTAGGTTACACAAACAAGTTTGGCCTTCTCTGATTTTTACTAGTTAACACAATGTGTCTGTGGTTAGCTTCTCTTCATTCCCCCTGTACTCTGCAAGGCAAACTCTAATTATGATTGCCGGGGACTGTGTGATTGGAAATGAACAGGCAAGATTTTTTCATTTGGCCTGTCTTAAGTTTCTAAAACACTGGTAAGTGAAGGACATGGCTTTGTTTTAGAAGTGTTATTCCTTCAGTTTCACGCTTGCATTTATGTTTAATGTTGTGGTTGTTATGGTGGAAACTATTCCTTCACGACAATCTCAAAATTTCATAGAAAGACACTGTAGGTCAGCATTAATATCTATCAACATCAAGGAGGTTTTCTTTAGAAGCAATTGTCTTCGAATTGACTCAGTTTTTTCGCAGTATGTACGATGCATATAACAGCATTAAGGTTCATCAGCTGTCTTACAATGAAATGCCTCTTTTTGTAACTTCCTCTCATTCTGGTTGCAGTATTATATGTAATAGACTATCTGCAGAACATTATACCGTTTGAAATCACTAGTACAAGTTCATTTGTTTTAATGTGCCCTGGGACAGACTTCTACATCTACTTTGTACTTCTCTGGTTTGAACTAATTAACACAATGTGTTTGTTGTTAACTGCTTTTCATTCCCGCTGTAACTGTGAGATTTTGTTCTAACAGTGATCATCTGAGAGTGTGTGAATTTGAGGTGAACATGTGAGTTTGTGTCACTTGGCATGGATTAAGTTTGTAAAGCACTGGGAGGTGGAAAGACACTGCTTTGTTTTAGAAGTTTGATTGCCTCAGTTTCGCTCTTATATTTGGGTTTACTGTTTAGCTACTTTGATGCAATATATTTCTTTCTTCAAGACAATCTTACACATTCAAAGGAAGACAATATAGTTCATCATTCATAGCAATCAACATCAATGATCTTATCCTTTAGAAGCTTTCACTTACAACAGGGAAGAAATTGCTTGTGTTTTCAGTGAGTTTTCTTGCAGCATGCCCCATGAATGTAACAGCTTTCAACTTCATTTGATTTCCTACAATGCAATATCTCTGTTTGTAACTTCCTCTCATTCAGGTTGCAGTTTCCGAAGATAAGATACAGAATAACCACAGAACATTGCAGGGTTTGAAATCGGTATTACAAGTTCATTTGTTTTAATGTATCCTTGCATAGGTTACAGAAACAACTTTGTACTTCTCTGCTTTTTACTTGTTAACACAATGTGTCTGTGGTCAACTTCTGTTTATTCCCCCCTGTAATTTGGAAGGCAAACTCTAATTATGATTGCCAGGGACTGTGTGATTGGAAATTAATAGGTAAGTTTGTTTCAATTGGCATGTCTTAAGTTTCTAATACACTGGGACGTGAAAGGACACAGCTTTGTTTTAGAAGTTTGATTCCTTCACTTTCACGCTTGCATTTAGTATTAATATTGAGCTAGTTATGGTGCAAACTATTCCTTCAAGACAATCTCAAAGTTTCTTAGAAAGGCATTGTAGGTCATCATTAATATCAATCAACATCAAGGTCGTTTTCCTTTAGAAGCAATTGTGTTCGAATTGACCCAGTTTTTTCACAGTATGTATGATGACTGCAATAGCTTTGCACTTCATCGGCTTTCTTACAAGGCAGTGTCTCTTTTTGTAACTTCCTCTTATTACTGTTGCAGTATTCTAAGTAATAGACTATCTGCAGAACATTATGCCATTTGAAATTGGTAGTACAAGTTCATTTGTTTTAATGTGCCCTGGGACATGTTTCTACATCCACTTTATGCTTCTCTGATTTGAACTTGTTAACACAATGTGTTTGTTGTTAACTTATTTTCTTTCCCACTGTAGATGTGACATTTCGCTTTAAGAATGAAAGTCTGGGACTATGGGAATTTGAAGTGAATATGTAAGTTTGTGTCACTTGTCATGTGTTAAGTTTCTAAAACTCTGGGAGGTGAGAGGACACTGCTTTGTTTCAGAAGTTTGATTGCCTCAGTTTCGCTCTTGTATTTGGGTTTACTGTTGAGCTACTTTGATGCAATATATTTCTTTCTTCAAGACAATCTTACACATTCAATGGAAGACAATATAGTTCATCATTCATAGCAATCAACATCAATGATCTTATCCTTTAGAAGCTTTCACTTACAACAGGGAAGAAATTGCTTGTGTTTTCAGTGAGTTTTCTTGCAGCATGCCCCATGAATGTAACAGCTTTCAACTTCATTCGATTTCTTACAACACAATATCTCTTTTTGTAACTTCCTCTTATTCAGGTTGAAGTTTGCGAAGATATGTAACAGAATAACTGCAGAACATTGCAGGTTTTGAAATTGGTATGACAAGTTCATGTGTTTTAAGATGTCCTAGCGTATGTTACACAAACAACTTTGTACTTCTTTGCTTTTTACTAGTTAACACAATGTGTCTGTGGTTAACTTCTGCTCATTCCCCCTGCAGTTTTCAAGGTAAACTCTAATTATGATTGCCGGGGACTGTGTGATTGGAAATGTATAGGAAAATTTGTTTCATTTGGCATGTCTTAAGTTTCTAAAACACTGGGACATGAAAGGACATGGCATTGTTTTAGAAGTTTGTTTCATTCAGTTTCACACTTACATTTAGGGTTATCTCTGTACACTAGAAGTGCAACGTAAGGAACGTATGAGGAAACACATTGTGTTAACTATATAGCAAAGATGTTCACGACAAATGAAACAAACGTACATATTCATTTCTCATCACACAGTCTCTTCTAATCCTTATTAGAGTTATCTCTGTACACTACAAGTGCAATGTAAAAAACGTAACAAGAAACACATTGTGTTAACTAGTACAAAGCAAAGATGGTCACGCCAAAGAAAACAAAGGTACATATTTTTTTCTAATCACAGAGTCTCTTATAATCCTTATTAGAGTTAACTATGTACACTACAACTGCAATGTAAAGAACTTAAGAAGAAACACATTGTGTTAACTAGTACAAAAACAAGATGTTCACACCAAATAAAACAAACGTACTTATTAGTTTCTAATCACAGACTCTCTTGTAACCCTTATTAGAGTTATTTCAGTACACTACAGCTGAAATGTAAATAACTTAACAAGCTACACAATGTGTTAACTGGTACAAACCAAAGAAGTTCACGCCAAATCAAAGAAATGTGCATATTCATTCGTAATCACACAGTCTAGTGTCATCCTTACTAGAGTTAGCTCTGCAAACTACAGCTGTAATGTAAAGAATTAACAAGAAACTCATTGTCTTAAGTACAAGAAAACAAAGACGTACACGGCAAATGAACCTAATCACACAGTCTCGGGAAATCTGTATCAGAGTTAACTCTGTAAACTACAGCTGCAATGTGAAGAAGTTAACAAGAAACACATTGTGTTAACTAGTACAAAGCAAAGAAGCACACGGTAAATGACACAAACATACATAATCATTTCTAATCACACAGTCTCTTGTAATCATTATTAGAGTTATCTCTGTACACTAGAACAGCAATCTAAAGAACTTAAGAAGAAACACATTATGTTAACTAGTACAAACAAAGAAGTCCACGCCAAATGAATCAAACATACATATTCGTTTCTAATCACAGAGACTCTTGTAATCCTTATTAGAGTTATCAGTGTACACTACAAATGCAATGTAAATAAATTAAGAAGAAACACTTTGTGTTAAGTATACTACTTAACAAGTATGTTAACAAGGATGTTCACGCAAAATGAAACACACGTATTTTCACGTCTAATCACACAGTCTCTTGTAATCCATATTAGAGTTATCTCTGTACACTAACTCTTCAATGTAAGGAAGATAACAAGAAACACAGTGTGTTAAGTAGTACAAGGGAAAGAAGTACATGGCAAATGAAACAAACGTACATATTCATTTCTAATCACACAGTCTTGGGAACCCTTATTAGAGTTACCTCTGTACACTAGAACTGCAATGAAAAGAACTTAAGGAGGAACAAATTGTGTTAACTAGTACAAACAAAGATGTTCACGCCAAATGAAACAAACGAACTTATTCGTTTCTAATCACAGAGTCCCTTGTAATCCTTATTAGAGTTATGTCTGTACACTACAACTGCAATGTAAAGAACATAAGAAGAAACAGTTTGTGTTAACTAGTACAGACAAAGATGTTCACGCCAAATGAGACAAACGTACATATTCGTTTCTCATCACAGAGTCTATTGTAATCCTCATTAGAGTTATCTCTGTACACTACAACTGCAATGGAAGTAACATAACAAGAAACACATTGTGTTACCTCGTACAAAGCAAATAAGTGCATGGCCAATGAAACAAACGTACACATTAATTACTAATCATGCAGTTTCTTGTAATCCTTATTAGAGTTGTCTCTGTACACTAGCGCTTCAATAGAAAGAAGATAACAAGAAACACATTGTGTTAACTAGCACAAAGCAAAGACGTTCACCCCAAATAAAACAAATGTACATATTCGTTTCTAATCACAGAGTCTCTTGTAATCCTCATTAGAGTTATCTCTGTACACTACAACTGCAATGTAAAGAACTTAAGAAGAAACACATTCTGTTAAGTAGTAAAAACTAAGATGTTCACGCCAAATGAAGCAAACGTACATGTTCATTTCTACTCACGCAGTGTCTTGTAATCTTTTTAGAGTTATCTCTGGACACTACAGCTTCAATGTAAAATAGACAAGAAGAAACACATAGAGTTATCTAGTACAAAGAAAAGGAGTACACGCCAAACGAAACAAACGTACATATTCATTTCTACTCACACAGTGTCTTGTGAACCTTACTATAATTATCTCTGAACACAAGAACTGCAATGCAAAGAACTTAAGAAGAAGCACATTGTATTAACTGGTACAAACCAAAGAAGTTCACGCCAAATCAAGCAAACGTACATATTCATTCCTAATGACACAGTCTCGCCTCACCCTTACTAGAGTTAGCTCTGCAAACTACAGCTGCAATGTAAAGAATTAACAAGAAACTCATTGTGTTAAGTACAACACAACAAAGACCTATACGGGAAATGAAACAAAGGTACATATTGTTTCCTAATCTCAGAGTCTCAGGTAATCCTTATTAGAGTTAACTCTGTACACTACAGCTGCAATGTAAAGTAGTTAACAAGAAACATATGCAGTTAACTAGTACAAAGCAAAGAGGTACACGGCAAATAAAAGAAATGTACATATTCATTTCTGATCACATAATGTCTTCTAATCCATATTAGAGTTTTCTCTGTACACTAGAACTGCAATGTAAAGAACTTAAGAAGAAACACATTGTGTTAATTAGTACAAAGCAAAGATGTTCACGCCAAATGAAACAAAGGTACATAATCGTTTCTAATCACAGAATCTCTTGTAATCCTTATTGGAGTTATCTCTGCACACTACAACTACAAATAAAGAACTTAAAAAGGAAAACATTGTGTTACCTATTACAAACTAAGATATACACACCAAATGAATCACACGTACATATTCATATCTAATTATCCCATTTCTTGTAATCCTTATTAGAGTTGTCTCTGTACACTAATGCTTCAATGTAAAGAAGATAACAAGAAACACATTGTGTTAACTAGCAAAAAGAAAAGAAGTACACGCCAAATGAAACAAACGTACATATTCATTTCTAATCACACAGTGTCAGGTAACCCTTATTAGTATTAAATCTGTACAATACAGCTGTAATGTAAATAACTTAACAAGAAACACATTGTGTTAAGTAGTGTAAACCAAGGAAGTTCACGCCAAATCAAACAAACGTACATATTCATTACTAATCCACAGTCTAGAGTCATATTTACTAGAGTTAGCTCTGCAAACTACAGCTGCAAAGTAAAAAATCAACAAGAAACAAGCTGTGTTAAGTACAACAAAACAAAGACATACACGGCAAATGAAAAAAACGTATATATTCATTCCTAATCACACAGTCTCGTGTAATCCTTATTATAGTTAAGTCTGTACACTACGGCTGCAGTGTGAAGAAGTTGACAAGAAACACCTTGTGTTAACTAGTACAAAGCAAAGAAGTACACGGTAAATGAAACAAACGTACATATTAATTTCAAATCACACAGTCTCTTGTAATCCTTATTAGACTTATCTCTGTACACTAGAACAAGAATGTAAAGAATGTAAGAAGAAACATATTGTGTTAATTAGTACAAACAAAGATGTCCACGCCAAGTGAAAGAAACGTACATATTCGTTTCTAATCACAGAGTCTCTTGTAATCCTTATTAGAGTTATGTGTGTACACTACAACAGCAATGAAAAGAAATTAAGAAGAAACACTTTATGTTAACTAGTACAAAGATGTTCATGCCAAATGAAACAAACGTACATATTCACTTCTAATCACACAGTCTCTTGTAATCCATATTAGAGTTTTCTCTGTACACTAACTCTTCAATGTAAAGAAGATAACAACACACACAGTGTATTAAGTAGCAGAAAGGAAAGAAGTACACGGCAAATGAACTAAACGTACATATTCATTTCTAATTACACTGTCTCGGTAACCCTTACTAGAGTTATCTATGTACACTAGAACTGCAATGTAAAGAACTTAAGAAGAAACAAATTGTGTTAACTAGTACAAACAAAGATGTTCATGCCAAATGAAACAAATGAACATATTCGTTTCTAACCACAGAGTCTCTTGTAACCCTTATTAGAGTTATCTCGGTACACTGTAACTGCAATGTATAGAACTTAAGAAGAAACACATTGTGTTACTAGTACAAACAAAGATGTTCACACCAAGTGAAACAAACGTACATATTCATTTCTAATCACAGAGTCTCATGTAATCCTTATTAGAGTTATGTCTGTACACTACAACTGCAATGTATAGAACTTAAGAAGAAACACATTGTGTTAACTATATAGACAAAGATGTTCACGCCAAATGAAGCAAACATACATATTCATTTCTACTCAAGCAGTGTCTTGTAATCTTTTTAGAGTTATATCTGTACACTACAGCTTCAATGTAAAAAAGATAACAAGAAAGATATAGAGTTATCTAGTACAAAGCAAAGAAGTACACACCAAATAAAACAAACATACATATTGATTTCTAATCACACAGTCTCAGGTAACCCGTATTAGAGTTAAATCTATACAGTAGAGCTGCAATGTAAATAACTGAAGAAGAAACACGTTGTGTTAAGTAATCTAAACCTAGGAAGTTCACGCCAAAACAAACAAGTGTACATATTCATTACTAATCCACAGTCTAGCGTCATATTTACTACAGTTAGCTCCACAAACTACAGCTGCAAGGTAAAGAATCAACAAGAAACTCATTGTGTTAAGTACAACAAAACAAAGACGTACACAGGAAATCAACAAACCTACATATTCATTGCTAATCACACAGTCTCGTGTGAACCCTATTACAGTTAATACTGTACACTACAATTGCAATGTAAAGAACTTAACAAGAAACACATTGTGTTAAGTAGCACAAAGGAAGGAGTGCACGTCAAATGAAACAAACGTACATATTCATTTCTAATCACACAGTCTGTTGTAAACCTTGTTAGAGTTATCTCTGTAGACTAGAACTGCAATGTAAACAACTTAAGAAGAAACACATTGTGTTTACCAGTACAAAGAAAACATGCTCACCCCAAATCAACAAACGTACATATTCATTCCTAATCACACAGTCTCGGGTGATCCCTATTACTGTTAATTCTGTATACTACATCTGCAATAGAAAGATCATAAGAAGAAACACATTCTGTTAAGTAGTACAAACAGAAATGTTCTCGCCAAATGAAGTAAACGTACATATCCATTTCTAATCACACACTCTCCTGTAATCTTCATTAGAGTTATCTCTGTACACTACAGCTGCAATGTAAATAACTTAAGAAGAAACACATTGTGTTAACTAGTACAAATGAAAGAAGTTCACGAGAAATGAAACAAACTTACATATTGATTGCTAATCACACAGTCTAGCACCATCCTTCCTATGGTTAGCTCTGCAAACCACAGCTGCAATGTAAAGAAGTTAACAAGAAACAGATTGTGTTAACTAGTACAATGCAAAGAAGTACACGGTAAATGAAACAAACATACATATTCATCTCTAATCACACAGTCTCTTGTAATCCTTATTAGAGTTATCTCTGTACACTAGAACAGCAATGTAAAGAACTTAAGAAGAAACACATTGTGTTAACTAGTACAAAAAAGATGGCCACGCAAAAAGAAACAAACGTACATATTCATTTCTAATCACAGAGTCTCTTGTAAACCTTATTAGAGTTATCTGTGTACACAATAACTGCAATGTAAAGATATTCAGAAGAAACACTTTGTGTTAACTAGTACAAACAAAGATGTTCACACCAAATGAAACAAATGAACATTTTCGTTTCTAATCACAGAGACTCTTCTAACCCTTCTTAGAGTTATCCCTCCACACTACAACTGCAAAGAATAAAAATTAAGGAGAAATACCTTGTATTAACTACTACAAACAAAGATATTCATGCCAAGTGAAAGAAACATACATATTCGTTTCTAGTCACAGAGCCTCTTGTAATCCTTATTAGAGTTATTGTCTGTACACTACAACTGCTATGTAAAGAACTTAAGAAGAAACACATTGTGTTACCTAGTACAGACAAAGATATTCACGCCAAATGAAAGAAACGTACATATTCGTTTCTCATCACAGAGTCTCTTGTAATCCATATTAGAGTTATGTGTGTACACTACAACAGCAATGTAAAGAAATTAAGAAGAAACAAAGATGTTCATGCCAAATGAAACAAATGTACATATTCACTTCTAATCACACAGTCTCTGGTAATCCTTATTAGAGTTATCTCTGTCAACTAACTCTTCAATGTAAAGAAGATAACAAGAAACACAGTGTGTTAAGTAGTAAAAGGAAAGAAGTACATGGCAAATGAAACCAACGTACATATTCATTTCTAATCACACAGTCTCGGTAACCTTTATTACAGTTATCTATGTACACTTCAACTGCAATGTAAAGAACTTAAGAAGAAACAAATTGTGTTAACTAGTACAAAGATGTTCACGCCAAATGAAACAAATGAACATATTCCTTTCTAATCACAGAGGCTCTTGTAACTCTTATTAGAGTTATCTCCGTACACTATAACTGCAATGCATAGAACTTGAGAAGAAACACATTGTATTAACTAGTACAAACAAAGATGTTCACACCAAGTGAACCAAACGATCATATTCATTTCTAATCACAGAGTCTCTAGTAATCGTTATTACAGTTATGTTTGTACAACACAACTGCAATGTATAGAACTTAAGAAGAAACACATTGTGTTAACTATACAGACAAAGATGTTCATGCCAAATGAAGCAAACGTACATATTCATTTCTACTCAAGCAGTGTCTTGTAATCTTTTTAGAGTTATCTATGTACACTACAGCTTCAGTGTCAAAAAGATAACAAGAAAGACACAGAGTTATCTAGTACAAAGCAAAGAAGTACACGCCAAATGAAACAAACATATATATTCGATTCTAATCACAGAGTCTCTTGTAACCCTTATTAGCGTTATCCCTCCACACTACAACTGCAAGGTATAGAGGTAAAGAAGAAACACCTTGTGTTAACTACTACAAACAAAGATATTCATACCAAGTGAAAGAAACGTACATATTCGTTTCTAATCACAGAGTCTCTTGTAATCCTTATTAGAGTTATGTCTGTACACTACAACTGCAATGTAAAGAACTTAAGAAGAAACACATTGTGTTAACTAGTGCAGTCAAAGATGTTCACGCCAAATGAAACAAATGTACATATTCGTTTCTCATCACAGATTGTCTTGTAATCCTTATTACAGTTATTTGTGTACACTACAACAGCAGTGTAAAGAAATTAAGAAGAAACACTTTGTGTTAACTAGTACAAACAAAGATGTTCATGCCAAATGAAACAAATGTACATATTCACTTCTAATCACACAGTCTCTGGTAATCCATATTAGAGTTATCTCTGTACACTAACTCTTCAATGTAAAGAAGACAACAAGAAACACACAGTGTTAAGTAGTACAATGGAAAGAAGTACACGGCAAATGAAACCAACGTACATATTCATTTCTAATCACATAGTCTCGGTAACCGTTATTAGAGTTATCTCTGTAAAGAACTTAAGAAGAAACAAATTGTGTTAACGAGTACAAACAAAGATGTTCACGCCAAATGAAACAAACAAACATATTCCTTTCTAATCACAGAGGCTCTTGTAACCCTTATTAGAGTTATCTCCGTACACTATAACTGCAATGTATACAACTTGAGAGGAAACACATTGTATTAACTAGTACAAACAAAGATGTTCACACCTAGTGAACCAAACGTACATATTCATTTCTAATCACAGAATCTCTAGTAATCGTTATTAGAGTTATGTCTGTGCACGACAACTGCAATGTATAGAACTTAAGAAGAAACACATTGTGTTAACTATACAGACAAAGGTGTTCACGCCAAATGAAGCAAACGTACATATTCATTTCTACTCACGCAGCATCTTGTAATCTTTTTAGAGTTATCTCTGTACAATACAGCTTCAATGTAAAAAAGATAATAAGAAAGACATAGAGTTATCTAGTACAAAGCAAAGAAGTACACGCCAAATAAAACAAACATACATATTCATTACTAATCACACAGTCTCAGGTAACCCGTATTAGAGTTAAATCTGTACAATACAGCTGCAGTGTAAATAACTTAAGAAGAAACACATTGTGTTAAGTACTCCAAACCAAGGAAGTTCACGCCAAATGAAACAAACATACATATTCATTTCTAATCCCACAGTCCCAGGTAACTCGTATTAGAGTTAAATCTGTACAATACAGCTGCAATGTAAATAACTTAAGAAGAAACACATTGTGTTAAGTAGTCCAAACAAGGAAGTTTACGCCAAATCAAACAAGCGTACATATTCATTCCTAATCTAAAGTCCAGCATCATATTTACTAGAGTTAGCTCCGCAAACTACAGCTGCAAGGTAAAGAATCAACATGAAACTCATTGTGTTAAGTACAACAAAACAAAGACGTACACAGGAAATCAACAAACCTACATATTCATTCCTAATCACACAGTCTTGGGTGATCCCTATTACAGTTAGTTTTGTACACTACAACTGCAATAGAAAGAACTTAAAATGAAACACATTGTGTTAAGTAGTACAAAGGAAGGAGTGCACGTCAAATGAAACAAATGTACATATTCATTTCTAATCACACAGTCCTTGTAAACCTTGTTAGAGTTATCTCTGTAGACTAGAACTGCAATGTAAACAACTTAAGAAGAAATACATTGTGTTAACTAGTACAAAGCAAATATGCTCACCCCAAATCAACAAACGTACATATTCATTCCTAATCACACAGTCTTGGATGATCCCTATTACAGTTAATTCTGTACACTACAACTGCAATAGAGAGAACTTAATAAGAAACACATTGTGTTAACTAGTACAAACAAAGATGCCCACGCCAAATGAAACAAACGTACATATTCGTTTCTAATCACAGAGTCTCTTGTAAACGTTATTAGAATTATCTGTGTACACAATAACTGCAATGTAAAGATATTCAGAAGAAACACTTTGTGTTAACTAGTACAAACAAAGATGTTCACACCAAATGAAACAAATGAACATATTCGTTTCTAATCACAGAGACTCTTGTAACCCTTATTAGAGTTATCCCTCCACACTACAACTGCAAAGTATAGAACTTAAGAAGAAACACATTGTGTTAACTACTACAAAGATATTCATACCAAGTGAAAGAAACGTACATATTCGTTTCTAATCAAAGAGTCTCTTGTAATCCTTATTAGAGTTATGTCTGTACACTACAACTGCAATGTAAAGAACTTAAGAAGAAACAGTTTGTGTTAACTAGTACAGACAAAGATGTTCACGCAAAATGACACAAACGTACATATTCGTTTCTCAGTACAGAGTCTCTTGCAATCCTTATTAGAGTTATCCCTGTACACTACAACTGCAATGTAAAGAAGATAGTAAGAAACACATTGTGTTACATAGTACAAAGCAAATAAGTGCATGGCAAATGAAACAAAGGTACATATTCATTTCTATTCACACAGTCTCGGGTTACATTATTAGAGTTAACTCTGTACATTACAGCTGCAATGTAAATAACTTAACAAAAAACACATTCTCTTAACTAGTACAAACCAAAGAAACTCACACCAAATCAACCAAACGTACATATTCATTCCTAATCACAGAGTCTAGCATAATCCTTACCAGAGTTAGCTCTGCAAACTACAGCTGCAATGTAAAGAATTAACAAGAAAGTCATTGTGTTAAGTACAGCAAAACAAAGACGTACACGGCAATTGAAACAAACGTACATATTCTTTCTAATCACAGTCTTAGGTTACCTTTATTAGAGTTAACTCTGTACATTACAGCTGCAATGTAAATAACTTAACAAGGAATACATTGTGTTACCTGGTACAAACTAAAGTAGAGCATGCCAAATCAAACAAATGGACATATTCATTTCGAATCACACAGTCTATTGTAATCCTTATTAGAGTTATCTCTGTACAATACATCTGCAATGTAAAGAACTTAAGAAGGAACACATTGTGTTTTCTAGTACAAGCAAAGGTGTTCACGCCAAATGCAACAAAATTACATATTCGTTTCTAATCACAGAGTCTCTTGTAACTCTTATTAGAGTTATCTCTGTACGCTATAACTGGAATGTAAACAACTTAAGAAGAAACACATTCTGTTAACTAGTGCAAATAAAGTTTTTCACGTCAAATGAAGCAAACGTACATATTCATTCCTAATCACACAGTCTCTTGTAGTCCTTATAAGAGTAAACGCTCTACACTACAGCTGTAGTGTAAAGAAGTTAACAAGAAACACATTGTGTTAACTAATACAAGCAAAGAAGTACATGATAAATGAAACAAACATACATATTCATCCCTAATCACACAGTCTAGCATAATCCTTACTAGAGTTAGCTCTGCAAACTACAGCTGCAATGTAAAGAATTAACAACAAACTCATGGTGTTAAGTACAACAAAACAAATACGTACACGGCAAATGAAACAAACATACATATTCATTTCTAATAACACAGTCTCTTGTAATCCTTATTAGAGTTATCTCTGGACAGTACAGCTTCAATGGAAAAAAGATAACAAGAAGCACATTGAGTTAGCTAGTACAAAGGAAAGAAGTACACAGCAAATGAACCAAACGTACATATTCATTTCTAATCACACAGTCTCAGATAAACCATATTAGAGTTAACTGTGTACACTACAGCTGCAATCTAAACAACTTAACAAGAAACACATTGTGTTAACTATTACAAACCAATGAAGTTCACGCCAAATCAAACAAACGTTAACATTTCCTAATCACACAGTCTAGCATCACCCTTACTAGAGTTACCTCTGCAAACTACAGCTGCAATATAAAGAATTAACAAGAAACTCATTGTATTAAGTTCAACAGAACAAAGACGTACATAGAAAATGAAACAAACGTACATATTCATTCCTAATCACACGGCCTCCTGCAGTCCTTATTAGAGTTAACTGTGTACACCAGAACTGGAATCTAAAGAACTTAGGAAAAAAAACAAATAAATTAACAAGAAACACATTGTGTTAACTAGTACAAAACAAAGATGTTCACACCAAATAAAAAAAAGGACATATTCATTTCTAATCACACAATCTTTTGTAACACTTAATAGAGTAATCTGTGTACACTACGGCTGCAATGTAAATTACGTAATTAGAAACACATCGTTTTAACTAGTACAATGCACAGATGTTCATGCCAAATGAAACAAAGTTACATATTGGTTATTAATCACAGAGTCTCAGGTAAACCTTATTAGAGTTAACTCTGTACACTAGAGCTGCAATGTAAATAACTCACAAAGAAACACATTGTGTTAACTGGTGCAAATCAAAGAAGTCCACGCCAAATCAAACAAACGTACATATTCATTCCTAATCACACAGTCTCTCATCATCCTTACTAGAGTTAGCTCTGCAAACTACAGCTGCAATATGAAGAATTAACAAGAAACTCATTGTGTTAAGTACAACAAAACAAACACGTACATGGCAAATGAAACAAAGGTACATATTCCTTCCTACTCACACAGTCCCGGGTAATCCTTATTAGACTTAACTGTGTATACTACAACTGCAATCTAAAGATCTTAAGAAGTAACAAATTGTGTTAAGTAGTACAAACCAAAAACGTTCATGCCAAATCAAACAAAGGTACATAATCATTCCTAATCACACAGTCTAGTGTCCTACTTTCTAGTGTTAGCTCGTCAAACTACAGCTGCAATGTAAAGTAGTAACAAGAAACTCATTTTGTTAAGTACAACAAAACAAAGACGTACATGGCAAATAAAACAAACGTACATATTCATTCCTAATCACACAGTCTCGGGTAATCCTTATTAAGTTAATTCAGTACACAACAACTGAAATGTAAACAAGTTAACAAGAAACACTTTGCGTTAAGTAGTACAAAGCAAAGAAGTACACGCAAAATGAAGAAAACGTACATTTTCATTTCTAACCACACAGTCTCTTCTAATCCTTATTAGAGTTATGTCAATACACTACAGTTGCAATGTAAAGAACATAACAGAAACAGATTGTGTTAACTAGTACAAAGCAAAGAAGTACACGGCAATTGAAACAAACGTACATATTCATTTCTAATCGCAGAATCTCTTGTAATCCTTATTAGAGTTATCTCTGTTCACTGCAACTGAAATGTTGTTAGGAAGCAACACATTGTGTTAACTAGTACAAAGCAAACATGTTCACGCCAAATGAAACAAACGTACATATTCATTTGTAATCACACAGTCTCTTTTAATACCTATTAGAGTTATCTCTGTACTCTACAGATGCAATGTAAATATATTAAGAAGAAACACAATTAGCTAACTTGTCCAAAGCAAAGAAGTTCACGACAAATGAAACAAACGTACATATTCGTCTCTAATCACACAGTCTCTCATAACACCTATTAGAGTTATCTCTGTACTTAGAACTGCAATGTTAATACTTAAGAAGAAACACATTGTGTTAATTAGTACAAAGCAAAGATGTTCACGCCAAATGAAACAAACGTACATATTCACTGCCAACAACACAGTCTCTTGTAATCCTTACTAGAGTTATCTCTGTACTCTACAGGTACAATGTAAATTACATAAGAAGAAACACATTGTGTTAAGTAGTACAAAGGAAAGATGTTCATGCCAAATGACGAAAAGTACATATTCGTTTCTAATCACACACTCTCGGGTATCCCTTATTAGAGTTAACTCTGTACACTTCAGCTGCAATGTAAATAACTTAACAAGAATCACACTGCGTTAACTAGTACTAACCAAAGAAGTTCACGCCAAATCAAACAAAAGTCATATTCATTCCTAATCACACAGTCTAGCGTCATCCTTACTAGAGTTAGCGCTGCAAAGTACAGCTCCAATGTAAACACATTGTTTTACTATGTGTAAACACATTGTGTTAACTAGCACTAATGAAACAAGGTTACATATTCATTACTAACTACACAGTTTCTTGTAATCCTTTCAAGAGTTATCTCAGTACACTACAGCTGCAATGTAAATTACTTAAGAAGAAACACATTGTTTTAACTAGCACAAAGGAAAGATGTTCACACCAAATGAAACAATCGTACATATTCGTTTCTAATCACACAGTCTCTTGTAATCCTTATTAGAGTTATCTCTGTACACTACAACTGCAATGTAAAGAACTTACGAAGAAACACATTGTGTTAACTAGTACAAACAAAGATGTTCTCGCCAAAGAAACAAACGTACATATTCATTTCTAATCACACAGTCTCTTGATATCTTTACTGGAGTTATCTCTGTGCACTAGAACTACAATGGAAAGAAATAAAGAAGAAACATGTGGTGTTAACTATTACAAAGGAAAGATGTTCATACCAAATGAAACAAATGGACATATTCGTTTGTAATCACACAGTCTCTTGTAATCCTTATTATAGTTATCTGTGTACACAAATGCTTCAATGTAAAGAACATAACAAGAAACACATTGTGTTAACTAGTAGAAAGCAAAGAAGTACACGGCAAATGAAACAAACGTACATATTCATTTCTAATCACACAGTCTCGGGTAACTGTTATTAGCGTTAACTCTGTACACTGCAGGTGCAATGGATCATTCTCTAAAATAGACCACATATTAGGACACAAAGCAAATCTTAACAAATTCGGGAAAATTGAAATAATTCCTTGCATTCTATCTGACCACAATGGAATCAAACTACAAATCAATAGCAAGAAAGGATATAGAGCATACACAAAATCATGGAAACTAAACAATACACTACTAAATGATGAATGGGTCAGTGAAGAAATCAAGAAGGAAATCAAAAAATTTATAAATTTTTATAGAGTCAAACAATAATGAGAACACAGCATACCAAAATCCCTGGGACACAATGAAGGTAGTTCTAAGAGGTAAATTTATAGTTTTAAGTGCCTATATTAAGAAATTAGAAAGACCACAAGTAAACGACCTAATGCTGCACCTTTAAGCCTTGGACAAAGAAGAACAAGGCAAACCAAAAATCAGTAGATGGGAAGAAATAATAAAGATTAGGGCAGAAATTAATGAAATAGAAAACAAAAAAACAATCCAAAGAATTAATGAAACAAAGAGCTAATTCTTTGAAAGGATAAACACGATTGATAAACCCTTAGCTAATCTGACCAAAAGAAAGACAGAAGAGACACAAATAAATAAAATTAGAGATGAAAAAGGTAACATCACGACAGATGCCAGAGAAATTCAAAAAATCATAGGGACATATTATAAAAGCATATACTCCACAAAGTATGAAAATCTGAAAGAAATGGATGATTTCCTTGATTTATATGACCTACCTAAATTAAATCAAGATGAGATTAACCACTTAAATAGATCTATAACAAGCATGGAGATCCTAACAGTTATCAAAAATCTCCCTACTAAAAAAAGCCCAGGCCCAGATGGATTCACTGCTGAATTTTACCAGACCTTCAGGAAAGAGCTAACGCCATTGCTTCTTAAGCTTTTCCATGAAATAGAAAAAGAAGGAATTCTACCAAACTCCTTCTACGAAGCCAGCATCACTCTGATACCAAAACTAGGCAAAGATGGAACAAAAAAAGAAAATTACAGACCAGTCTCCCTCATGAACATAGATGCAAAAATTCTCAACAAAATATTGGCAAACAGAATACAAGAATATATCAGAAAGATCATTCACCCTGATCAAGTAGGCTTTATCCCAGAGATGCAGGGATGGTTCAACATACGCAAATCTATAAATGTTATACATTATATAAATGGGTTGAAGGACAAAAATCACATGATCATCTCCTTGGATGCAGAGAAAGCATTCGACAAAATCCAACATCCCTTCATGATAAAAGTCCTACAGAGACTGGGAATAGAAGGAACATATCTCAATATAATAAAGGCTATTTATGATAAGCCTACAGCCAACATATTACTAAATGGGGAAAAACTGGAAGCTTTTCCACTAAAATCAGGAACAAGACAAGGGTGCCCACTGTCCCCACCTTTATTTAATATAGTTCTGGAAGTCTTAGCCATAGCAATAAGGCAAGAGATATGCATAAAAGGGATACAAGTTGGAAAGGAAGAGGTCAAGTTATCATTATTTGCAGATGACAAGATTCTCTATATAAAGGACCCTAAAGACTACTAGCAAACTGTTAGAGCTGATAAAAAACCTACAGTCATGTAGCAGGATACAAAATAAATACACAGAAATCAGTAGCTTTCATATATGCTAACAACAAACACACAGAGGATGAGATCAGAGAATCACTCCCATTCACAATTGCATTAAAAAAATAAAGTACCTTGGAATAAACCTAACCAAGGAAGTAAAGAATCTCTACAATGAGAACTTTAAAACACTGAAGCGAGAAATTGCAGAAGACACTAGGAAGTGGAAAAACATCCCTTGTTCCTGGATTGGAAGACTCAATATTGTGAAAATGGCAATCTTACCAAAAGCAATCTACACATTTAATGCAATCCCCATCAAAATTCCAAAGGCATTCTTCATGGAAATAGAAAAAACAATCCAAAAATTCATTTGGGATCACAAAAAACCTCGAATATCTAAAATAATACTGAGCAACAAAAATAAGGCTGGTGGTATCACTATACCTGATTTTAACCTATACTACAGAGCCATAGTAACAAAAACAGCATGGTACTGGCACAAAAGCAGACTTGTAGATCAATGGAACAGAAGAGAGGACCCAAATGTAACCCCATGTAGCTATAGCCACCTGATATTCGATAAAAATGCCAAAAATACTCATTGGAGAAAAGACAGCCTCTTCAGCAAATGGTGTTGGGAAAACTGGATATATATCTGTAGAAGGATGAAAATAGATTCTTCTCTTTCTCCGTGCACAAGAATTAAGTCCAAATGGATTAAAGACCTTAACATCAGACCTGGAACTCTGAAACTGATAGAGGGAAAAGTAGGGGAAACCCTTCAACATATTGGTCTTGGCAAAGACTTTTGGAATACAACCCCAATTGCTCAGGCAATAAAACCAGAGATTAACCACTGGGACCTCATGAAAATACAAAGATTTTGCACTGCAAAGGACACGGTGAAGACAGCAAAGAGGCAACCTACAGAATGGGAAAAAATCTTCACCAGCTATATATCTGATAGAGGATTCATATCTAGGATATACAAAGAACTCAAGAAGTTAAATAATAAGGAATCAAACAAACCAATCAAAAAATGGGCAATGGAGCTAAATAGAGAATTCTCAAAAGAAGAAATATGAATGGCATATATGCATCTAAAAAATGTTCCAAATCCCTTGTCATCAGGGAAATGCAGATTAAGACTACATTGAGATTCCATCTCACTCCTGTCAGATTGGCTACCATCATGAAAACAAATGATCATAAATGTTGGTGGGGATGTGGAAAAAGAGGAACCCTTCTACACTGTTGGTGGGAATGCAATCTGGTCCAGCCATTGTGGAAATCAGTGTGGAGGTTCCTAAAACAGCTAAAGATTGATCTACCATATGACCCAGCTATAGCACTCCTAGGCATATATCCTAAGGACTCATCTCATTTCCTTTGAAGTACGTGCTCAACCATGTTTATTGCTGCTCAATTTATAATAGCTGGGAAATGGAACCAGCCTAGATGTCCCTCAACTGATGAGTGGATAATGAAGATATGGCACATGAAGTTATGAAATTTGCAGAAAAGTGGATGGATCTGGAAAGAATTATACTAAGTGAGGTAAACCAGGCTCAGAAAGCCAAGTGCCACATGTTCTCCCTCATATGTGGATCTTAGCTACAGATGATTGGGCTTCTGTGCGAGAAGGAAAAAACTCAGTAGCAGAGGCCAGTAAGTTAAAAAAGGAGATAAAAAGGGAAGAGAAAGAAGCAGAGGAGGGCTTTTATTAGGTTGGTATTGTATGTATGTAAGTAGAAAGACTGAGATGGGGAGGGGATATGATGGAAAATGGAATTTCAAAGGGGAAAGGTGGGGGAGGGTAATACCATGGGATATTTTTTATAATCATGGAAAATACTAATAAAAATGGAGAAAATAAAAAAAAATAATAAAATAATAATAATAATAATAATAAGATGTTCACGCCAAGTGAAACAAACGTACATATTCACTTCTAATCACACAATCTCTTGTAATCCTTATTAGTGTTATCTCTGTACACTACAACTGCAATGTAAAAAACTTTAGAAGAAACACATTGTGTTAACTGGTACAAAGCAAAAATGTTCACGCCAAATGTAACAAACGTACATATTCGTTTCGAATCACAGTCCCTTGTAACCCTTATTAGAGTTAACTCCGTACACTACAGCTGCAATGTAAATAACTTAACAAGAAACACATTGTGTTAACTAGGACAAACCAAAGAAGTTCACGCCTAATCAACCCAACCTACATATTCATTCCTAATCACACAGTCTACGGTCACACTTACTAGGTTTTGCTCTGCAAACTACAGTTGCAATTTAAAGAAGTTAACAAGAAACACATTGTGTTAACTAGTATCAAGGACAGAAGTACACAGCATATGAAACACATGTACATATTCAGTCCGAATCACACAGTCTCGGGTAACCCTTATTAGAGTTAACTCTGTACACTACAGCTGCAATGTAAAGAAGTTAACCAGAAACACATTGTGTTATCTCGTACAAAGCAAAGAAGTACACGGCAAATGAAACAACTGTACATATTCATTTCTAATCACACAGTTTCGGTGACCCTTATTAGAGTTAACGCTGTACACTACAGCTGCAATATAAAGAACTTAAGAGGAAACACATTGTGTTATCTAGTAGAAAGCAAAGATGTTCACGCCAAATGAAACAAAGGTACATATTCGTTTCTAATCAGAGTATTTTGTAATCCTCATTAGAGTTATCTCTGTACATTACAGCTGCAATGTAAATAACTTTACAAGAAACAGATTGTGTTACCTGGTACAAACCAAAAGAGTTCACCCCAAATCAAGGAAACGTACATATTCATTCCTAATCACACAGTCTAGTGTCATATTTACTAGAGTTTGCTCTGCAAACTACAGCTGCATTGTAGAGAATTAACAACAAACTCAATTTTGTTATGTACAACAAAACAAATATGTACACGGCAAATGAAACAAATGTACATATTCATTACTATTCACACAGTCTAGGGTAATCCTTATTAGAGTTATCTCTGTACACTAGAACTGCAATGTAAAGAACTTAAGCAGGAACACACCGCGTTAACTAATACAAAGGAAAGGTGTTCAGGCCAAGTGAAACAAACGTACATATTCGTTTGTAATCACAGCGTCTCTTGTAATAGTTATTAGAGATATCTCTGTACACTACAGCTGCAGTGTAAATAACTTTAGAAGAAATACATTGTGTTAACTAGTACAAAGCAAAGATGTTCACGCCAAATTCAACAAAGGTACATATTCATTTCTAATTACACAGTATGTTCTAATCCTTATTAGAGTTATCTCTGTACAATACATCTGCAAGGTAAAGACATTAACAAGAATAACCTTGTGTTAACTAGTACACAGCAAAGAACTACAGGCCAACTGAAACAAACATACACATTCATTTCTAATCACACACTCTCCTCTACTCCTTATGAGAATTACCTCTGTGCCCTACACCTGCAATGTAAAGAAGATAACAAGGAACAAATTGTGTTAACTAGTGAAAAGGAAAGAAGTACATGACAAGTCAAACAAACGTCCATATTCATTTCTGATCACAGTCTCTTCTGATCCTTATTTGAGTTATCTCTGTACTCTACAGGTTCAATGTAAAAAAGATAACAAGAAACAAATTGTGTTAACTAGTACAAAGCAAAGAAGTACAAGGCAAATGAAACAAACATACATATTCATTTCTAAACACACCATCTCGGGTAATCCTTATTAGAGTTAACTCCATACACTACAGCTGCAATGTAAATAACTTAACAAGAAACATATTGTGTTAAATAGTACAAACCAAAGAAGTTTACACCAAATTCAACAAACGTACTTATTCATTCCTAATCACACAGTCTAGCGTCATCCTTACTAGAGTTAGATCTGCAAGCTAGAGCATCAATGTATAGATTTAACAAGAAACTCATTGTGTTAAGTACAACAAAACAAAGACATACACGACAAATGAAAGAAATGTACATATTCGTTTCTAATCACACAGTCTCTTCTAATCCTTATTAGAGTTATCTGGGTACACTACAGGTACAATGTACAGAACGTAAGAAGAAACACATTTTGTTAACTAGCACAAAGCAAAGATGTGCACACCAAATGAAACAAACTTACATATTCGTTTCTAATCACACAGTCTCTTGTAATCCTTATTAGAGTTATCTCTGTACACTACAAGTGGAATGTAAAGAACTTAAGATGAAACACATTGTGTTAACTAGTACAAAGCAAAGAAGTACATGGGAAATCAAACAAACGTACATATTCATTTCTAATCACACAGTCTCTTCTAATCCTTATTAGAGTTATCTCGGTACACTACAGCTTCAATGTAAAGCAAATAACAAGAAACATATTGTGTTACCTAGCACAAAGCAAAGAAGTACATGGCAAATGGAACAAACCTACATGTTCATTTCTAGTCACAGAGTCTCGGGTAACCCTTATTAGAGTTAACTCTGTACACTACACCTGTAATGGAAATAAGTTAACAAGAAACATATTTTGTTAATTAGTACAAACCAAAGAAGTGCACGCCACATAAAAAAGTACATATTCATTCCTACTCACACAGTTTAGTGTCATACTTAGTATAATTATCTCTGCAAACTACAGCTTCAATATAAAGAGATAACAAGAAACTCATTTTGTTAAGCACGAAAAAACAAAGACGTGGACGGCAAATGAAACTAATGTACATATTCATTCCTAATCACACAGTTTCGGGTAATGCTTATTAGAGTTAACTCTGTACACTACAGCTGCAATGTAAATAACTTAACAAGAAACACATTGTGATAACAAGTACAAAGCAAAGAAGTACATGGGAAATCAAACAAACGTACATATTCATTTCTAATTGCACAGTCTCTTCTAATCCTTATTAGAGTTATCTCGGTACACTACAGCTTCAATGTAAACAGATAACAAGAAACACATTGTGTTACCTAGTACAAAGCAAAGAAATACATGGCAAAAGGAACAAACCTACATATTCATTTCTAATCACGTAGTCTTGGGTAACCCTTATTAGAGTTAATTCTGTACACTACACCTATAATGTAAGTAACTTAACAAGAAACACATTTTGTTTACTAGTACAAGCCAAAGAAGTGCACGCCACATCAACAAAACGTCCATATTCATTCCTATTCACACAGTTTATTGTCATTTTGTAAAGTGCAAAAAAAACAAACAAACAAACACGTACACGGCAAATGAAACAAATGTACATATTCCTTCCTAATCACACAGTCTCGGGTAATCCTTATTAGAGTTAACTCTGTACACTAGAACTGCAATATAAAGAACCTAAGAAGAAACACATTGTGTTTACTAGTACAAAGCTAAGATGTTCTCGCCAAATGAAACAAACGTACATATTCATTTGAAATAACAGAGTATCTTGTCATCCTTACTAGAGTTATCTCTGTACAATACAACTTCAATGTTAAGAACTTAAGAAGAAACACATTATGTTAACTAGTACAGAGGAAAGACATTCCCACCCAATGAAACAAATGTACATATACATTTCTAATTACACAGTCTCTTGTAATTCTTACTAGAGTTATCTCTTTATACTACAGCTGCAATGTAAAGAACTTAAGAAGAAACACATTGTGGTAACTAGTCCAAACAGAGATGTTCACGCCAAATGAAAGAAGGGTACATATTCATTTGTAATCACACAGTCTCTTGTAGTCCTTATTAGTGTTATCTCTGTACACTACGGCTGCAATGAAAAGAAGATAACAAGAAACACATTGTGTTAACTAGTAGAAAGCAAAGAAGGACACGGCAAATGAAACAAATGTACATGTTCACTTCTAATCACACAGTCTCTTCCAATCCATATTAGGGTTATCTCTGTACACTACAACGGCAATGTAAAGAACTTAAGAAGAGACATATTGTGCTACCTGGTGCAAAGCAAAGATGTTCATGCCACATGAAACAAACATACAGATTCGTTTCTATTCAGAGAGACTCTTGTAATCTTTATTAGAGTTATCTCTGTACACTACAACTGCAATGTAAAGAACTTCAGATGAAACACATTGTGTTAACTAGTACAAAGCAAAGATGTTCACCCCAAATGAAACAAATGTACATATTGGTTTCTAATCACAGAATCTCTTTCAACCCTTATTAGAGTTATCTCTGTACAGTACAACTGCAATGTAAAGATATTAAGAGGAAACACATTGTTTTAACTAATACAAACAAAGATGTTAACGCCAAATGAAATAAATGTACATATTCCTTTGTCATCACACGGTCTCGTCTAATCTTTATTAGAGATATCTCTGTACACTATGGCTGCAATGTAAAGAAGATAATAAGAAACACATTGTGTTAACTCCTACAAATCAAATAAGTACATGGCAAATCAAACAAAGGTACATATTCATTGTTAGTCAAACAGTGTCTTCTAGTCCTTATTTGTGTTGTCTCTGTACACTAAAGCTTCAATGTAGAAAAGATAACAAGAAACACATTGAGTTAACCAGTACAAAGAAAGGAACTACACGGCAAATGAAACAAACGCACATATTCATTCTTAATCACACTGTCTCAGATAACCCTTATTACGGTTAACTCTGTACACTACAGCTTCAATGTAAATAACTTAACAACAAACACATTGTGTTAACTAGTACAAAGGAAAGAAGTACACAGCACATGAAACCAAATTATGTATTCATTTCTGATCGCACAGTCTCTTGTAATCCTTATTAGAGTTATCTCTGTACAATAGAACTGAAATGTAAGCAACTTAAGAAGAAACACATGGTGTGAACTATTACAAACCAAGGAAGTTCACACCAAATCAAATCAAGGTACATATTCATTCTTAATCACACAGTCTAGTATCATACTTACTAGTGTTAGTTCTTCAAACTACTGCTGCAATATAAAGAATTAACAGGAAACTCATTATGTCAACTACAACAAAACAAAGACGTGCATGGCAAATGAAACAAACGTACGTATTCATTCCTAATCACACAGTGTCAGGTAATCCTTATTAGAGTTAACTCTGTGCACTACAGCTGCAATGTAAAGAAGTTAACAAGAAACACATTGCGTTAACTAGTACAAAGCAAAGAAGTACACGACAAATGAAACAAACGTACATATTCATTTCTAATCACACAGTCTCTTGTAATCCTTAATAGAGTTTTCTATGTAAACTACAGCTACAATGTAAAGAAGTTCACAAGAAACACATTGTGTTAACTAGTACAAAGCAAAGAGGTACAGGACAAAATAAACAAATGTACATATTCATATTTAATCACACAGTCTCTTCTAATCCTTATTAGAGTTATCTCAATACACTACACCTGGTAAAGAAGTTAACAAGAAACACATTGTGTTAACTTGTACAGAGCAAAGAAGTACATGGCAAATGAAACAAACGTACATATTCATTTCTAATAGCAGAGTCTCTTGTAATCCTTATTAAGGTTATCTCTGTAGACTACAACTGAAATGTAAACAACTTAAGAAGAAACACATTGTGTTAACTAGTGCAAAGCAAAGATGTTTTTGCCAAATGAAACAAACGTACATATTCGTTTCTAATCACACAATCTCTTCTAATCCTTATTTGATTTATCTGCGTACACAACAGCTTCAATGTAAAAAAGGTAACAATAAACACATTGTGGAAACTAGCACAAAGCAAAGATGTTCAGGCCAAATGAAACAAGGGTACATATTCATTTCTAATCTCACAGTCTCTTCTAGTCCTTATTAGGGTTATATCTGTACACTATGGCTGCAATGAAAAGAAGACAACAAGAAACACATTGTGTTAAAGAGTGAAAGCAAAGAAGGACACGGCAAATGAAACAAACGTACATATTAATTTCTAATGACACAGTCTCGGTTAACCCTTATTAGAGTTACCTATATACACTACAGCTGCAACATAAATAACGTTACAAGAAACACATTGTGTTAACTAGTACAAACCAAAGAGCTTCATGCCAATTCAAACAAAAGTACATATTCATTCCTCATCACACAGTCTAACGTCATCCTTACTAGAGTTAGCTCTGCAAACGACAGCTGGAATGTGAAGATTTAACAAGAAACTCATGTGTTAAATACAACAAAAAAAGTCATACACGGCAAGTGAACCAAAGTACATATTCATTCCTAATCACACAGTCTCGGGTAATCCTTATTAGAGTTAACTCTGTACACTACAGCTGCAGTGTAAAGAAGTTAACAAGAAACACATTGCATTAACTACTACAAAGCAAAGAAATTCATGGCAAATGAAACAAACGTATATATTAATTTCTAATCACACAGTCTCTTCTAATCCTTATTAGAGTTATCTCAATACAGCACAGCTGCAACGTAAAGCAGATAACAAGAAACACATTGTGTTACCTAGTACAAAGCAGAGAAATACATGGCAAATGGAACAAGCCTACGTTTTCAATACTAATCACAAAGTCTCGGGTAAACCTTATTAAAGTTATCTCTGTACACTACACCTGTAATGTAAATAACTTAACAATAAACACATTTTGTTAACTAGTAAAAACCAAAGAAGTGCACGCCACATCAAAAAAACGTACATATTCATTCCTAATCACACAGTTTAGTGTCATGCTTATTATAATTAGCTCTGCAAACTACAGCTGCAATGTAAAGAATTAACAAGAAACCCATTGTGTTACGTACAACACTACAAAGACGTTCATGGCAAATGAAACAAACGTACATATTCCTTTCTAATCACAGAGTTCTTGTAAACCTTATTAGAGTTAAGTCTGTACATTAGAATTGCATGGTAAAGAACTTAAGAAGAAACATATTGTGTTAAGTAGTACAAAGCAAAGATGTTCATGCCAAATGAAAAGAGGGTACATATTCATTTCTAATCACACAGTGTCTTCTAATCCTTATTAGAGTTATTTCTGTACACTACGACTGCAATGTAAAGAAGATAACAAAAACACAGTTTGTTAACTAGTACAAAGCAAAGACGTACACGGCAAAGGAATCAAACGTAGATAGTCATTTTTAATCACACAGTCTCAGACAATCCTTATTAGAGTTACCTCTGTACACTACAGCTGCAATGTAAAAAAGTTAAGAAGAAACACATTGTGTTAACTAGTACAAAGCAAAGAAGTTCAGGGCAAATGAAACAAACGTACATATTGATTTCTCATCACACAGTCTCGGGTAACACTTTTGAGAGTTAACTCTGTACACTAAAGCTGTAATGTAAATAACTTAACAAGAAACAAGTTGTGTTAACTAGTATAAAGCAAAAAGTAAACGGGAAATGAAACAAACGTATTTATTCATTTCTAATCACACATGCTCCTGTAATACTTATTAGAGTTATCTCTGTACACTAGAACTGCAATGTAAAGAACTTAAGAAGAAACACATTGTGTTAACTAGTGCAAAGCAAAGAAGCAAATGGCAAATGAAAGAAACGTACATATTCATTCCAAATCACAGTCTCGAGTAATTTTTATGAGTTAACTCTGTACACTACAGCTGCAATTTAAGGAACATAACAAGAAACACATTGTGTTAACTAGTACAAAGCAAAGAAGAACACAGCAAATGAAACAAAGGTACGTATTCATTTCTAATCACACATGCTCCTGTAATACTTATTAGAGTTATCTCTGTACAGTAGAACTGCAATGTAAAGAACTTAAGGAGATACATATTGTGTTAACTAGTACAATGCAAAGATGTTCTTGCCAAATGAAACAAATGTACATATTTGATTCTAATTACAGAGTCTCTTGTAACCCTTATTTGAGTTATCTCTGTACACTACAACTGCAATGTAAAGAACCTAAGAGGAAACACATTGTGTTAACTAGTACAAACATAGATGTTCCTGCCTAATGAAACAAAGGTACATATTCATTTCTAATTACACAGTCTCTTATAATCCTTATTAGAGTTATCTCTGTACAATAACGCTTCAATGGAAGTAGATAAAAAGAAACACATGTGTTAACTACTACACAGCTAAGAAGTACACGGCAAATGAAATAAACGTAGATATTCATTTCCAATCACACAGTCTCAGATAACCCTTATTACAGTTAACTCAGTACACTACAGCTGCAACTTAAGAAGAAACACATTGTGTTAACTAGAACAAACAAAGAAGTTCACGCCAAATCAAACGTACGTATTCATTCCTAATCACACAGTCTAGCGTCATCCTTACTAGAGTCAGCTCTGCAAACTACAGCTGCAATGTAAAGAATTTACAAGAAACTCATTGTGTTAACTAGTACAAAGCAAAGAAGTACACAGCAAATGAAACAAACGTACATATTCATTCCTAATCACACAGTCTCTTGTATTCCTTATTAGAGTTATCTCTGTACACTTCAACTGCAATGTAAAGAACTTAAGAAGAAACACATTGTGTTAACTAGTACAAACAAAGATGTTCACTCCAAATGAAACAAACGTACATATTCGTTTCTAATCACAGAGTGTCTTGTAATCCTTATTAGAGTTATCTCTATACACTACAACTGCTGTGTAAAGAACTGAAGAAGAAACACATTGTGTTAACTAGTACAAACATAGTTGTTCACTGCAAATGAAATAATGTACATATTCATTTCTAATCACACATTCTCTTGTAATCCTTATTAGAGTTATCTCTGTACACTTATGCTTCAATGTAAAGAAGATAAGAAGAAACACATTAGGTTCACTAGTGCAAAGCAAAGAAGCACAGGGGAAATGAAACAAACGTACATATTCATTCCTAATTACACAGTCCAGCATCATCCTTACCAGAGTTAGCTCTGCAAACTACAGCTGCAATGTAAAGAAGTTAACAAGAAACACATTTTGTTAACTAGTACGAGTCAAAGAAGTACACGGCAAATGAAACATATGTACATATTCATTTCTAATCTGACAGTCTCTTGTAATCCTTATTAGAGTTATCTCTGTACATTAATGCTTCATAGTAAAGAAGATAACAAGAAACACATTGTATTAAATAGTACAAAGCAAAGAAGTACAACACAAATAAAACAAATGTACATATTCATTTCTAATCATACAGTCTCACGTAACCCTTAATTGTGTTAACTCTGTACAGTACAGCTGCAATGTAAATGTCTTAAAAAGAAACACATTGTGTTAACTAGTATCAACCACGGAAGTTCACACCAAATCAAAGACACGTACATATTCATTCCCAAGCACACAGTCTAGCATCACATTTACTAGAATTAGCTCTGCAAACTACAGCTGCAATATACAGAATTAACTAGAAACTCATTGTGTGAAGTACAACAAAATAAAGACGTACTCGGCAAATGAATCAAACGTACATATTCATTCCTAATGACACAGTATTGGGTAATCCTTATTACAGTTAACTCTGTACACTACCGCTGCAATGGGAAGAAGTTAACAAGAAACACATTGTGTTAACTAGTACAAAGCAAAGAAGTAAATGGCAAATGAAACAAGGGTACATATTCATTTCCAATCACACAGTCTCTTGTAATCATTGTTAGAGTTATCTCTGTATACTACAACTGCAATGTAAAGAACTTAAGAAGAAACACATTGTGTTAACTAGTACAAACATAGATGTTCACGCCAAATGAAACAAACGTAAATATTCTTTTCTAATCACAGAGTCTCTTGTAACCCTTATTAGAGTTATCTCTGTACACTACAGCTGCAATGTAAATAACAACAAGAAGTACATTGTGTTAACTGGTAAAAACCTAAGAAGTTCACGCCAAATCAAACAAACGTACATATTCATTCCTATTCACACAGTATAGCGTCATCCTTACTAGTTAGCTCTGCAAACTACAGCTGAAATGTAAAGATATAACAAGAAACAACATTAAAGCTTTTGAATTCGGTAGTACAAGTTCATTTGTTTTAATGTGCCTTGGGACAGATTCCTACATCCACTTTGAGCTTCTCTGATATGAAGTAATTAACTCAATGTGTTTGTTGTTAACTTCTTTTCATTCCCGCTGTAGGTGTGACATTTTGATATAACAATGATTGCCCAAGACTGTGTGAATTGGAAGTGAATATGTAAGTTTGTGTCACTTTGCATGTGTTAAGTTTCTAAAACACTGGGAGGTGAAAGGACACTGCTTTGTTTTAGAAGTTTGATTGCCTCAGTTTCTCTCTTGTATTTGGGTTTACTGTTGAGCTGCTTTGATGCAATACATTTCATTCTTCAAGGCAATCTTACACTTTCGTAGGAAGAGAATATAATTCATCATTCATACCAATCAACGTCAATGATGTTATCCTTAGAAGTTTTCACTTACGACCTGGAAGAAATTCCCTGCAATTTGACTGGGTTTTCTTGCAGTATGCAACATGAATGTAAAAGCTTTCAACTTCATTGGATTTCTTACCACACAAAGTCTCTTTTTGTAACTTCCTCTCATTCAGGTTTCAGTTTCCAAAGGTAAGGAGCAGAATAACTGCAGAACATTGCAGGGTTTGAAATTATTATGACAAGTTCACTTGTTTTAATGTGTCCTAGTGTAGGTTACGCAAACAACTTTGTACTTCTCTGCATTTTACTAGTTAACACAATGTGTCTCTGGTTAACTTCTGTTCATTCCCCCTGTAGTTTGAAAGGTAAACTATAATTATGATTGCCGGGGACTGTGTGATTGGAAATGAATGGGTACGTTTGTTTCATTAGGCATATCTTAAGTTTCTAAAACACTGGGATGTGATAGGACACAGCTTTGTTTTAGCAGTTTGATTCCTTCAGTTTCACGCTTGCATTTAGGTTTAATATTGAGCTAGTTATGGTGCAAACTAGTCCTTCACAACAATCTCAAGCTTCCATAGAATGATATTGTAGTTCATCATCAATATCAATCAACATCAAGGAGGTTTTCCTTTAGAAGCAATTGTCATCGAATTGACTCAATTTTTTCACAGTATGTACGATGAATGTAGCACCTTTGCTCTTCATTGGCATTCTTACAAGGCAATGTCCCTTTTTGTAACTTCCTCTCATTCTGGTTGCAGTATTCTAAGCAATAGACTTACTGCAGAAAATTATACAATTTGAAATCGGTAGAAGAAGTTCATTTGTTTTAATGTGCCCTGGGAGAGATTCTTACATCCACTTTGGGCTTCTCTGATACAAACTAGTTAACACAATGTGTTTGTTGTTATCTTCTTTTCATTCCCTCTGTAGCTGTGACATTTCACTCTAACAATGATCGTCTGAGACTGTGTGAATTGGAAGTGTATATGGAAGTTTGTGTCCCTTGGCATGTGTTAAGTTTCTAAAACACTGGGAGATGAAAGGACACTGCTTTGTTTTAGAAGTTTGATTGCCTCAGTTTCGCTCTTGTATTTGTGTTTACCATTGAGCTACTTTGATGCAATATATTTCTTTCTTCAAGACAATCTTACACTTTCATAGGAAGACAATATAGTTCGTCATTCATACCAATGAACGTCAATGATCTTATCCTTTAGAAGCTTTCAGTTATGACCAGGAAGACATACCCTGCAATTTGACTGAGTTTTCTTTCCGTATGCCCCATGAATGTAACAGCTTTCAGCTCATTGGATTTCTTACAACGCAATGTCTCTGTTTGTAACTTCCTCTCACTCAGGCTGCACTTTCTGAAGATAAGTAACAGAATAACTGCAGAACGCTGCAGGGTTTGAAATTGATATGACAAGTTCATTTCTTTTTTGTGCCCTAGCATAGGTTATGCAAATGACTTTGGACTTCTCTGCTTTTTACTAGTTAACACAATTTGTCTGTGGTTAACTTCTCTTCATTCTCCCTGTAGTTTGCAATGTAAACACTAATTATGTTTGCTGGGGACTGGGTGATTGGAATTGAATAGGTAAGTTTGTTTTATTTGACATGTCTTAAGTTTCTAAAACACTGGGACGTGAAAGGACACGGCTTGTATTAGAAGTATGATTCCTTCAGTTTCACGCTTGCATTTATGTTTAATATTGAGCTAGTTATGGTGCAAACTATTCCTTCACGACAATCTCAAACTTTCAAAGAAAGAACTTGTAGTTCATCATTAATATCAATCAACATCAAGGAGGTTTTCCTTTAGCAGCAATTGTCTTCGAATTGACTCAGTTTTTGCACAGTATCTACGATGAATATAACAGCTTTACTCTTCATCGGCTTTCTTACAAGGCAATGTCTGTTTCTCTAACTTCCTCTCATTCCGGTTGCAGAATTCTAAGTAATAGACTAACTGCAGAACATTATACCGTTTGAAATCGGTAGTGCAAGTTCATTTGTTTTAATGTGCCCTGGGACAGATCCCTACATCCACTTTGTACTTCTCTGCTTTGAACTAGTTAACACAATGTGTTTGTTGTTAACTTCTTTTCATTCTCGGTGTAGCTGTGACATTTAGCTCTAACAATGATCGTCCGAGACTGTGTGAATTGGAAGTGTATATGGAAGTTTGTGTCCCTTGGCATGTGTTAAGTTTCTAAAACACTGGGAGGTGAAAGAACACTGCTTTGTTTTAGAAGTTTGATTGACTCAGTTTTGCTCTTGTATTTGGGTTTACTGTTGAGGTACTTTGATGCAATATATTTCTTTCTTCAAGACAATCTTACACTTTCGTAGGAATAGAATGTAATTCATCATTCATACCAATCAACATCAATGATCTTATCCTTTAGTAGCTTTCAGTTATGACCGGGAAGAAATTCCCTGCTATTTGACTGAGTTTTCTTGCACTAAGCCCCATGAATGTAACAGCTTTCAACTTCATTGGATTTCTTACAATGCAATATCTTTGTTTGTAACTTCCTCTCATTCAGGTTGCAGTTTCTGAAGATAAGTAACCTAATAACTGCAGAACATTGCAGGGTTGTAAATCCATCTGACAAGTTCATTTCTTTTAATGTGTCCTAGTGTAGGTTACACAAACATCTTTGTACTTCTGTGGTTTTTTACTAGTTAACACAATGTTTCTGTGGTTAACTTCTGTTCATTCCCCCTGTAGTTTGCAAGGTAAACCCTAATTATGATTGCCTGGGACTCTGTGATTGGAAATGAATAGGTAATTTTGTTTCATTTGGCATGTCTTAAGTTTCTCAAACACTGGGACGTGGAAGGACACGGCTTTGTTTTAGAAATTTGATTCCTTCAGTTTCACGCTTGCATGTAGCTTTACTATTGAGCTCGTTATGGCACAAACTCTTCCTTCACGACAATCTCAAACTTTCATAGAAAAAAACTGTAGTTCAACATTAAATCAATCAACATCAAGTAGGTTTTCCTTTAGAAGCAATTGTCTTCGAGTTGACTCAGTTTTTACACAGTATCTACGATGAATGTAACGGCTTCTCTCTTCATCGGCTTTCTTACAAGGTGATGTCTCTGTTTGTAACTTACTCTCATTCCCTTTGAAGCATTATAATTAATAGACTAACTGCAGAACACTATACCATTTGAAATCGGTAGTACAATTTCATTTCTTTTAATGTGCCCTGGGACAGATTTCTATATCGACTTTGTACTTCTCTGATTTGATCTAATTAACACAATGTGTTTGTTGTTGAATTGTCTTCATTCCTGCTGTAGCTGTGAGATTTCACTCTCGGAATGATTATGCGAGACTGTGTGAATTGGAAGTGAATATGTATGTTTCCGTAACTTGGCATGTGTTAAGTTTCTGAAACAGTGGGAGGTTGAAAGACACTGCTTTATTTTAGAAGTCTGATTGCGTCAATTTCACTCTTCTGTTTGGGTTTACTGTTGAGCTACTTTGATGCAATATATATTTTCCTCAAGACAATCTTATACCTTCGTAGGAGGACAATATAGTTCATCATTCATACCAATCAATGTAAATGATCTTACCCTTTACAAGCTTTCACTTACGACCGGAACTATACTGCCTGCGATTTGACTGAGTTTTCTTGCAGTATGACCCATGAATGTAACAGCTTTCAACTTCATTGGATTTCTTACAGTGCAATATCTCTGTTTGTAACTTAATCTCATTCAGGTTGCAGTTTCCGAAGATAAGTAACAGAATAACTGCAGAACATTGCAGGGTTTGAAATCGCTATGACAAGTTGAATTGTTTTCATGTGCCCTAGTGTTGGTTATGCAAACAACTTTGTACTTCTCTGATTTTTACTAGTTAACACAATGTGTCTGTGGTTAACTTCTCTTAATCCCCCAGTAGTTTGCAAGGTAAACTCTATTTATCTTTGCCTGTGAGTGTGTGATTGCAAATGAATCGGTAACTTTGTTTCATTTGGCATGTCTTACTTTTCTACAACACTGGGACGTGAAAGGATACGGCTTTGTTTTAGAAGTTTGAATCCTTCAGTTTCACCCTTGCATTTAGGTTTAATATTGAGGTAGTTATGGTGCAAACTATTCCTTCATGACAGTCTCAGAATTTCATAGAACGACATTGTAGTTCATCATTAATATTAATCAACATCAAGGAGGATTTCCTTTGGAAGCAATTGTCTTTGAATTGACTCAGTTTTTTCACATTATCTACGATGAGTGTAACACCTTTGCTCTTCATCGGCTTCCTTACAAGGCAGTGTCTCTTTTTGAACCTTTCTCTCATTCAGGTTGCTGTGTTCTAAGTAATAGACTAACTGCAGAACATTATACCATTTGAAATCGGTAGTACAAGTTCATAATGTGCCCTGGGACAGATTTCTATATCCACTTTGTATTTCTCTGATTTGGACTAGTTAACACAATGTGTTTGTTGTTAACTTCTTTTCATTTCCACTGTAGCTGTGGGATTTTGCTCTAACAATGATCATCCGACACTGTGTGAATTTGAAGTGAATATGTAAGTTTGTGTCATGTGGCATGTGTTAAGTTTCTAAAACACTGGGAGGTGTAAGGACACTGCTTTGTTTTAGAAGTTTGATTGCCTCAGTTTCCATCTTGTATTCAGGTTTACTGTTGAGCTACTTTGATGCAATATAGTTGTTTCTTCAAGGGAATCCTACACTTTTGTAGGAGACAATATAGTTCATCATTCATACCAAAGTCAATGATATTATCCTTTAGAATCTTTGGCATACGACTGGGAAGAAATTGCCTGCAATTTGACTGAGTTTTCTTGCAGTATGCCCCATAAATGTAACAGCTTTCAAAATCATTGGATTTCTTACAACGCAAAGTCTCTGTTTGCAACTTCCTCTCATTCAGGTTTCTTCTTCCGAAGATGAGTAACAGAATAAGTGCAGAACATTGCAGGGTTTGAAATAGGTATGAAAACTGCATTTGTTTTAATGTGTCCTAGCGTAGGTTGTGCAAACAACTTTGTACTTCTCTGCTTTTTACTAGTTAACACAAGTCTCTGGTTAACTTCTGTTCATTCCCCCTGTAGTTTGCAAGGTAAACTCTAATTGTGATTGCCAGGGACTGTGTGATTGGAAATGAATAGGCAAGTTGGTTTCATTACACATGTCTTAAGTTTCTAAAACACTGGGACATGAAAAGCCACGGGTTTGTTTTATAAGTTTGATTCCTTCAGTTTCACGCTTGCATTTAGTTATAATATGAGGCTGGTTATGGTGGAAACTGTTCCTTCATGACAATCTCAAACTTTCATAGAAAGACATTGTAGTTCATCATTAGTATCAATCAACATCAAGGAGGTTTTCCTTCAGAAGCAATTGTCTTCGAATTGACTCAGTTTTTTCACAGTATGTACGATGAATGTGACAGCTTTGCTCTTCATCAGCTTTCTTAGAAGGCAATGTCTCTTTTTGTAACTTCCTCTCTTTCTGGTTGCAGTATTCTAAGTAATACACTAACTGGAGAATATTATACCGTTTGAAATCGGTTGTACAATTTCATTTGTTTTAATGTGCCCAGGGACAGATTTCTACATCCAATTTGTACTTCTCTAATATGAACTAGTTAACACAATATGTTTGTTGTTAACTTCTTTTCATTCCCACTGTAGCTGTGAGATTTCACTCTAACAATGGTCGTCGGAGACTTTGTGAATTGGAAGTGAATATATAAGTTTGTGTCACTTGGCATGTGTTAAGTTTCTAAAATACTGGGAGGTGAAAAGACACTGCTTTGTTTTAGAAGTTTGATTGCCTCAGATTCGCTCCTGTATTTGGGTTTACTGTTGAGCTACTTTGATGCAATATATTTTTTCCTGAGGACAATCCTACACTTTCGTAGGAAGACAGTATAGTTCATCATTCATACCAATCAACGTCATTGATTTTATCCTTTAGAAGCTTTCACTGACGAGCGGGAAGAAATTGCCTGTGATTTGACTGAGTTTTTGGCAGTATGCACCATGAATGTAACAGCTTTCAAATACATTGGATTTCTTAGAACTCATTGTCTCTGTTTTTAACTTCCTCTCATTCAGGTTGCAGTTTCTGAAGATAAGTAGCAGAATAACTGCAGAACATTGCAGGGTTGGAAATCGGTATGACAAGTTCATTTGTTTTAATGTGTCCTAGTGTAGGTTACACAAGTATCTTTGTACTTCTCTGCTTTTTCTAGTTAACACAATGTGTCTGTGCTTAACTTCTGTTCATTGCCCCTGCAGTTTGCAAGGCAAACTCTAGTTATGAATGCCAGGGACTGTGTGATTTGAAATGAATAGGTAATTTTGTTTCATTTGGCATGTCTTAAGTTTCTAAAACACTGGGATGTGAAAGGACATGGCTTTGTTTCCGAAGTTTGATTCCTTCAGATTCATGCTTGCAGGTAGGTTTAATGTTGAGCTAGTTATGGTGCAAAATATTCCTTCAAGACAATCTCAAACTATCATAGAAAGACATTGTGGTTCATCATTAATATCAATCAATATCCAGGAGGATTTCCTTTGGAAGCAATTGTCTTCGAATTGACTCCATTTTTTCACAGTATGTACGATGAATGTGACAGCTTTGCTCTTCATCGGCTTTCTTAGAAGGCAATGTTTCTTTTTGTAACGTCCTCTCATTGCGGTTGCAGTATTCTAAGTAATATACTAGCTGCAGAACATTATACTAGAGTTAACTCTGTACTCTACATCTGCAAGGTAAAGAAGTTAACAAGAAACACATTGTGTTAACTAGTACAAAGCAAAGAAGTACACGGAAAATTAAACAAACGTGCATATTCTTTTCTAATCACACAGTCTCTTCTAATCCTTATTAGACTTAACTCAATACACTATGGCTGCAATGTAAAGAAGATAACAAGAAACACATTGTGTTATCTTGTACAAAGGAAAGAAGTACACGGCAAATGAAACAAACGTACATATTCATTTCAAATCTCACAGTCTCTTCTACTCCTTATTAGAGTTATCTGTGTACACTACAGCTGCAATGTAAATAATTTAAGAAGAAATACACTGTGTTAACGAGTACAAAGCAAAGATGTTCACGCCAAATGAAACAAGGGAACAAATTCATTTCTGATCACACAGTCTCGTCTAATCCTTACTAGAGTTATGTCTGTACACTACGGCTGCAGTGTAAAGAAGATAACAAGGAACAAATTGTGTTAACTAGTACACAGCAGAGAAGTACACGGCAAATGAAACAAATGTACACATGCACTTCTAATCACATACTCTAGGGTAATCCTTATTACAGATAACTCTGTACACTACAGCTGCAATGTAAACAAAGTAACAAGAAACACATTGTGTTAACAAGAACAAAGAAAAGAAGTTCACGCCAAATCAAACAAACGTATATATTCATTCCCAATCACACAGTCTAGTGTCATCCTTACTAGAGTTAGTTCTACAAACTACAGCTGCAATGTAAAGATACAACAAGAAAATCGTTTTTAAAGTACAAAAAAAAAAAAACAAAGATGTACACTGCAAATGAAAGAAACGTACATATTCATTCCTAATCACACAGTCTCTGGTAATCCTTATTAGTGTTAACTCTGTACACTACAGCTGCAATGTAAAGAAGTTAACAAGAAACACATTGTGTCAGCTGGAACTAAGCAGAGAAGTGCACGGCAAACAAAACAAACGTACATGTTCATTTCTAATCACACAGTCTCTTGCAATCCTTATTAGGGTTATCTCTATACACTACAACTGCAATGTATGTAACTTGAGAAGAAACATATTGTGCTAACTAGTACAAAGCAAAGATATTCAAACCACATGAAACAAATGTACATATTCGATTCTATTCAGAGAGAGTCTTGTAATCCTTATTAGAGTTATCTCTGTACACTACAAGTACAATGTAAAGAATTTAAGAAGAAACAATTGTTTTAACTCGTCAAACATATATGATCACACCATATGAAACAAAGAACATGTTCTTTTCTAATCACACAGTCTCCGGTAAATCTCATTAGAGTTATCTCTGTACACTACAACTGCAATGTAAATAACATAAGAAGAAACACTTTGTGTTAACTAGTACAAACCAAGGATGTTCACGCCAAATGAAACAAATGTAAATATTCGTTTCTAATCACAGAGTCTCTTGTAACCCTTATAAGAGTTATCTCTGTACACGAGAACTGCAATGTAAAGAACTTGAGAAGAAACACATTGTGTTAACTAGTACAAACAAAGATGTTCACGCCAAACGAAGCAAACGTACATATTCCTTTCTCATCACACAGTCTCCTCTAATCCTTATTAAAGTTATCTCTGTACACTACAGCTGCAATATAAAGAACATGACAGGAAACACATTGTGTTAACTAATACAAAGCAAAGAAGTACATGGCAAATCAAACAAAGGTACATATTCATTTCTACCCATCAGTCTCATCTAGTCCTTATTTGAGATATCTCGGTGCACTACAGCTTCAATGTAGGAAAGATAACAAGAATCACATTGAGTTAACTTGTACAACAAAAAGAACTACATGGTAAATGAAACAAACGTATATATTCATTTCTAATCTCACAGTCTCTTGTAATCCTTACTAGTGTTATCTCAATACACTACAGCTGCAATGTAAAGAAGATAACAAGAAACACATTGTGTTTACTAGTACAAAGCAAAGAAGTACACGACAAATGAAACAAATGTACATATTCGTTTCTAATCACACAGTCTCTTGTAATCCTTATTAGAGTTATCTGTGTACACTACAGATGGAATGCAAACAACTCAGGAAGAAGCTCATTGTGTCAACCCGTACAAAGCAAAGATATTCACGCCAAATGAAACAAGAGTACATATTCGTTTCTAATCACACAGTATCTTCTAGTCCTTATTAGTGTTATATCTGTACACTACGGTTGCAATGTAAATAAGATAACAAGAACCACATTGTGTTAACTAGTCCAAAGCAAAGAAGGACACGGCAAATGAAAGAAACATACATATTCACTTCTAATCACACAGTCTCGGGTAACCCTTATTAAGGTTATCTCTGTACACTAAAACTGCAATGTAAATAACTTAACAAGAAACACATTGTGTTAACTAGTACAAAGCAAAGAAGTACAGAGCACATGAGACACGTATGTATTCATTTCTAACCACACACTCTCTTGTAATCCTTATTAGAGTTATCTCTGTACACTAGAACTGCAATGTAAGGAACTTAAGAAGAAACAGATTGTGTTAACAAGTACAAACCAAGGAAGTTCACACCACATCAAACAAACGTACATATTCATTCCTTATCACACAGTCTACTGTCATACTTACTAGTGTTAGCTCTTCAAACTACGGCTGCAATATAAGGAATTAACAGGAAACTCATTATGTTACCTACAACAAAACAAAGACGTGCATGGCAAATGAAAAAAACGTACGTATTCACTCCTAATCACACAGTCCTCGGGTAATCCTTATTACAGTTAACTCTATGCACTAGAGCTGCAATTTAAAGAAGTTAACAAGAAACACATTGCGTTAACTAGTACAAAGCAAAGAAGTACACGACAAATGAAACAAATGTACATATTCATTTCTAATCACACAGTATCTTCTAATCCTTATTAGAGTTATCTCATACACTACAGCTGCAATGTAAAGAAGATAACAAGAAACACAGTGTGTATACTAGTACAAAGCAAAGAAGTACACGGCAAATGGAACAAACGTACAAATTCATTTCTAATCACACAGTCTCTTGTAATCCTTAATAGAGTTCTCTGTTACCTACAGCTGCAATGTAAAGAAGTTCACAAGAAACACATTGTGTTAACTACTACAGAGCAAAGAAGTACACGACAAGTGAAACAAACCTACTAGTCACAGAGTCTCTTCTAATCTTTATTAGGGTTATTTCTGTACACTACAACAGAAAGGTAAAGAACTTAAGAAGAAATACATTGTGTTAACTAGTACAAAGCAAAGATATTCATGCCAAATGAAACAAACGTGCATATTCATTTCTAATCACACAGTCTCTTGTAATCCTTATTATAGTTATCTGTGTACACTACAGATGCAATGTAAATAGCTTAGGAAGAAGCTCATTGTGTTAACCGGTACAAAGCAAAGATGTTCACGCCAAATGAAACAAACGTACTAGTCACAGAGTCTCTTCTAATCCTTATTAGAGTTATCTCTGTACATTACAACTCCAATGTAAAGAACTTAAGAAGAAACACATTGTGTTAACTAGTACAAAGCAAAGAAGTACACGGCAAATGAAACAAACGTACATATTCATTTCTAATCACATAGTCTCTTGCAATCCTTATTAGAGTTATCTCTGTAAACTACACATGCAATGTAAATAGCATAAGAAGAAACACATTGTGTTAACTAGTACAAAGCAAAGATGGTCACGCCAAATGAAACAAGGGTACATATTCATTTCTAATCACATAATCTCTTCTAATCCTTATTAGAGTTATCTCTGTACACTACTGAATCAATGTGAAAAAGATAACATGAAATACAGTATGTTAACTAGTACAAAGCAAAGAAGTACATGTCAAATCAAACAAACGTGCACATTCACTTCTAACCACACATTCTCTTCTAATCCTTATCTGAGTTCTCTATGTACACAAGAGCATCAATGCCAAAAAAGATAAAAAGAAACACATAGTGTTAACTAGTAAAAAGCAAAGAAGTACACAGCCAATGAAACAAACGTACATATTCTTTCTAATCACACAGTCTCAGGTAAACATTATTAGAGTTCTCTCTGTACACTACAACTGCAATGTAAAGAACTTAAAAAGAAACACATTGTGTTAACTAGTACAAAGCTGAGATGTTCACGCCAAATGAAACAAATGTACCTATTCATTTCTAATCACAAAGTCACTTGTAATCCTTATTAGAGTTATCTGTGTACACTACAGATGCAATGTAAATAACTTAGGAAGAAGCTCATTGTGTTAACCTGTACAAAGCAAAGATGTTCAATGCCAAATGAAACAAAGCGTACATATTCGTTTCTAATCACACAGTGTCTTCTAATACTTATTTGAGTTATATCTGTACACAACAGCTTCAATGTAAAAAAGACAACAAGAAACACATTGTGGTAACAAGTACAAAGCAAAGATGTTCATGCCAAATGAAACAAGGGTACATATACATTTCTAATCACACAGTATCTTCTAGTCCTTATTAGTGTTATCTCTGTACACTACGGCTGCAATGTAAAGAAGATAACAAGATACACATTGTGTTAACTAGTCCAAAGCAAAGAAGGACATGGAAAATGAAACAAAAGTACATATTCATTTCTGATCACACAGTCTGGGGTAACCCTTATTAGAGTTAACTCTGTACACTACAGCTGCAATATAAATACCGTAAGAAGAAATACATTGTGTTAAGTAGTACAAACCAAAGAACTTCATGCCAAATCAAATGAACGTACATATTCATTCCTCATCACACATTCTAACGACATCCTTTCTAGAGTTAGCTCTGCAAACTAGAGCTAAAACGTAAATATTTAACAAGAAACTCATGTGTTAAGTACAACAAAACAAAGTCGTACATGGCAAATGAAAAAAATGTACATATTCATTCCTAATCACACAGTCTCGGGTAATACTTATTAGAGTTAACTCAGTACACAACAGCTGCCATGTAAAGAAGTTAACAAGAAACACATTGTGTTAACTAGTACAAAGCAAAGAAGTGCTAATTAAACAAAGGTACATGATCATTTCTAATCACACAGTCTCTTGCAATCCTTATTAGGGTTATCTCTGTACACTACAACTGCAATGTAAAGAACTTAAGAAGAAACATATTGTGCTAACTAGTACAAAACAAAGACGTTCAAGCCACATGAACCTAACATACATATTCGTTTCTATTCAGAGAGTCTCTTATAATCCTTATTAGAGTTATTTGTGTACACTACAATTGCAATGTAAAGAATTTAAGAAGAAACACATTGTGTTAACTAGTACAAACCAATATGTTCACGCCAAATGAAACAAAGAACATATTCTTTTCTAATCACGCAGTCTCTTGTAATCCTTATTAGAGTTATCTCTTTACACTGCCACTGCAATGTAAAGAACTTAAAAAGAAACACAGTGTGTTAACTAGTACAAAGCAAAGATGTTCACACCAAATGAAAGAAACGTAAATATTCCTTTATAATCACAGAGTCCCTTGTAACCCTTACTAGAGTTATCTCTGTACACTTCAACTGCAATGTAATGAACTTAAGAAGAAGCATATTGTGTTAACTAGTACAAACAGAGATGATAACACCAAATGAAACAAACGTACATATTCCTTTCTCATCACAAAGTCCCGTCTAATCCTTATTAGAGTTATCTCTGTACACTATGGCTGCAATGTAAAGAAGATAACAGGAAACACATTGTGGTACCTCCTAAAAAGCAAAGAAGTACATGGCAAATCAAACAAAGGTACATATTCATTTCTAGTCAAACAGTCTCTTCTGGACCTTATTTGAGTTATCTCTGTACACTACAGCTTCAATGTAGAAAAGATAACAAGAAACACATTGAGTTAACTAGTACAAAGAAAAGAACTACACGGCAAATGAAACAAACGTACATAGTCAATTCTAATCACACAGGTCTCGGGTAACCCTTATTAGGGTTAACTCTCTACACTACAGCTGCAATGTAAATAACTTATGAAGAAACACATTGTGTTAACAAGTACACAGCAAAGATATTCACGCCAGTGAAACAAACGTACATATTCCTTTCTCATCACACAGTCTCGTCTAATCCTTATCAGAGTTATCCTCTGTACACCATAGCTTCAATGTAAAGAAAATAACAAGAAACACATTGTGTTAACTCCTGCAAAGCAAAGATGTTCACGCCAAAAGAAACAAGGGTACATATTCATTTCTAATCACACAGTCTCTTGTAGTCCTTGTTAGAGTTATCTCTGTACACTGCCACTGCAATGTTAAGAAGATAACAAGAAACACATTGTGTTAAGTAGCCCAAAGCAAGAAGTACAACGGCAAATGAAACAAAGGTACATATTCATTTCAAATCACACAGTCTCCAGTACCCTTATTAGATTTAACTCAGTACAACTACATCTGAAATGTAAATAACTTAACAAGAAACACATTGTGTTAACTAGTGCAAACCAAAGAAGTTCACGGCCAAATAAAACAAACGTACATATTCATTTCTAATCACACAGTCTCTTGTAATCCTTATTAGAGTTGTCTCGTACAATAGAACTGCAGTATAAAGAACTTATGAAGAAACTCTTAGTGTTAATTAGTACAAAGCAAAAATGTTGACGCCAAATGAAACAAACTTACTAGTCACAGAGTCTCTTGGAATCCTTATTAGAGTTATCTCTGTACACTACACCTGCAATGTAAATAACATAAGAAAAAACACATTGTGTTAACTAGTACAAAGCAAAGATGGTCACGCCAAATGAAACAAGGGTACATATTTATTTCTAATCACACAGTCTCGTCTAATCCTTATCAGAGTTATCTCTGTACATTACAGATGCAATGTAATAAGATAACGAAAAAAAAATTTTTAGTAAAAAGAAAAAGTACAGGGCAAATCCACAAACGCACATTCATTTCTAACCACACTTTCCCTTTTCTTTTTCTTATTTGATCTCTGTACACAGGAGCTTCAAGAAAAAAGATAAAAAAACAATTTGTGTTAACTAGTAAAACAAAGAAGTACACGGCAATGAAAAAATACAAATTCTTCTATCCGCCCTTAAGGGTTTTTTCTCTGTACATAAAACTGAAAGTAAAAAATAAAAGAACCACTTTGTTTAAAACTAGTCAAAGCGAAGCACCAATGAAAAAATGTACTTTTCATTCAATTCCAATTTCCGGGTAACCTATTGGGTTTTTAAATCAGTCACTACAGTGCAATGAAAAAAATTAAAGAATTTTTTTGTGTTAACTGTACAAAGCAAAAAAGTCAAAGCAATGAAACACGTATTATTTTTTCTAAACCAGTTCTTAAAACTTATGATTTATTCGTACCAAACTCAATGTAAAAAAAAAAGAAAGTACATATTCATTCCTAATCACCAGTCTCTGGTATCCTTATAGTGTTAACTCTGTACACTACAGCTGCATGTAAAGAAGTTAACAAGAAACACATTGTGTAAGCTGTAATCTCAGTGAAGTGCACGGCAAACAAACAACGTACATGTTCATTTCTAATCACAGTCTCTTGCAATCCTTATTCGGGTTATCTCGATACTCTTCAACTGCAATGTATGTAAACTTGAGAAAAGAAACATATTGGCTAACTAGTACACAGCAAAGATATTCAAACCACTGAAAAAATGTACATATTGTTCTATCAGAGAGAGTCTTGTAATCCTTATTAGGTTATCTCTGTACACTACAAGTACAATGTAAAGAATTTAGAAGAAACAATTGTTTTAACTCGTCAAAACATTTATGATCCACCATATGAACCAAGACATGTTCTTTTCTAATCACACAGTCTCCGGTAAATCTCATTAGAGTTATCTCTGTACACTACAACTGCAATGTAAATAACATAAGAAGAAACACTTTGTGTTAACTAGTACAAACCAAGGATGTTCACGCCAAATGAAACAAATGTAAATATTCGTTTCTAATCACAGAGTCTCTTGTAACCCTTATAAGAGTTATCTCTGTACACGAGAACTGCAATGTAAAGAACTGAGAAGAAACACATTGTGTTAACTAGTACAAACAAAGATGTTCACGCCAAACGAAGCAAACGTACATATTCCTTTCTCATCACACAGTCTCCTCTAATCCTTATTAAAGTTATCTCTGTACACTACAGCTGCAATATAAAGAACATGACAGGAAACACATTGTGTTAACTAATACAAAGCAAAGAAGTACATGGCAAATCAAACAAAGGTACATATTCATTTCTACCCATCAGTCTCATCTAGTCCTTATTTGAGATATCTCGGTGCACTACAGCTTCAATGTAGAAAGATAACAAGAATCACATTGAGTTAACTTGTACAACAAAAAGAACTACATGGTAAATGAAACAAACGTATATATTCATTTCTAATCTCACAGTCTCTTGTAATCCTTACTAGTGTTATCTCAATACACTACAGCTGCAATGTAAAGAAGATAACAAGAAACACATTGTGTTTACTAGTACAAAGCAAAGAAGTACACGACAAATGAAACAAATGTACATATTCGTTTCTAATCACACAGTCTCTTGTAATCCTTATTAGAGTTATCTGTGTACACTACAGATGGAATGCAAACAACTCAGGAAGAAGCTCATTGTGTCAACCGTACAAAGCAAAGATATTCACGCCAAATGAAACAAGAGTACATATTCGTTTCTAATCACACAGTATCTTCTAGTCCTTATTAGTGTTATATCTGTACACTACGGTTGCAATGTAAATAAGATAACAAGAACCACATTGTGTTAACTAGTCCAAAGCAAAGAAGGACACGGCAAATGAAAGAAACATACATATTCACTTCTAATCACACAGTCTCGGGTAACCCTTATTAAGGTTATCTCTGTACACTAAAACTGCAATGTAAATAACTTAACAAGAAACACATTGTGTTAACTAGTACAAAGCAAAGAAGTACAGAGCACATGAGACACGTATGTATTCATTTCTAACCACACACTCTCTTGTAATCCTTATTAGAGTTATCTCTGTACACTAGAACTGCAATGTAAGGAACTTAAGAAGAAACAGATTGTGTTAACAAGTACAAACCAAGGAAGTTCACACCACATCAAACAAACGTACATATTCATTCCTTATCACACAGTCTACTGTCATACTTACTAGTGTTAGCTCTTCAAACTACGGCTGCAATATAAGGAATTAACAGGAAACTCATTATGTTACCTACAACAAAACAAAGACGTGCATGGCAAATGAAAAAAACGTACGTATTCACTCCTAATCACACAGTCTCGGGTAATCCTTATTACAGTTAACTCTATGCACTAGAGCTGCAATTTAAAGAAGTTAACAAGAAACACATTGCGTTAACTAGTACAAAGCAAAGAAGTACACGACAAATGAAACAAATGTACATATTCATTTCTAATCACACAGTATCTTCTAATCCTTATTAGAGTTATCTCAATACACTACAGCTGCAATGTAAAGAAGATAACAAGAAACACAGTGTGTATACTAGTACAAAGCAAAGAAGTACACGGCAAATGGAACAAACGTACAAATTCATTTCTAATCACACAGTCTCTTGTAATCCTTAATAGAGTTCTCTGTTACCTACAGCTGCAATGTAAAGAAGTTCACAAGAAACACATTGTGTTAACTACTACAGAGCAAAGAAGTACACGACAAGTGAAACAAACCTACTAGTCACAGAGTCTCTTCTAATCTTTATTAGGGTTATTTCTGTACACTACAACAGAAAGGTAAAGAACTTAAGAAGAAATACATTGTGTTAACTAGTACAAAGCAAAGATATTCATGCCAAATGAAACAAACGTGCATATTCATTTCTAATCACACAGTCTCTTGTAATCCTTATTATAGTTATCTGTGTACACTACAGATGCAATGTAAATAGCTTAGGAAGAAGCTCATTGTGTTAACCGGTACAAAGCAAAGATGTTCACGCCAAATGAAACAAACGTACTAGTCACAGAGTCTCTTCTAATCCTTATTAGAGTTATCTCTGTACATTACAACTCCAATGTAAAGAACTTAAGAAGAAAACACATTGTGTTAACTAGTACAAAGCAAAGAAGTACACGGCAAATGAAACAAACGTACATATTCATTTCTAATCACATAGTCTCTTGCAATCCTTATTAGAGTTATCTCTGTAAACTACACATGCAATGTAAATAGCATAAGAAGAAACACATTGTGTTAACTAGTACAAAGCAAAGATGGTCACGCCAAATGAAACAAGGGTACATATTCATTTCTAATCACATAATCTCTTCTAATCCTTATTAGAGTTATCTCTGTACACTACTGAATCAATGTGAAAAAGATAACATGAAATACAGTATGTTAACTAGTACAAAGCAAAGAAGTACATGTCAAATCAAACAAACGTGCACATTCACTTCTAACCACACATTCTCTTCTAATCCTTATCTGAGTTCTCTATGTACACAAGAGCATCAATGCCAAAAAAGATAAAAAGAAAACACATAGTGTTAACTAGTAAAAAGCAAAGAAGTACACAGCCAATGAAACAAACGTACATATTCTTTCTAATCACACAGTCTCAGGTAAACATTATTAGAGTTCTCTCTGTACACTACAACTGCAATGTAAAGAACTTAAAAAGAAACACATTGTGTTAACTAGTACAAAGCTGAGATGTTCACGCCAAATGAAACAAATGTACCTATTCATTTCTAATCACAAAGTCACTTGTAATCCTTATTAGAGTTATCTGTGTACACTACAGATGCAATGTAAATAACTTAGGAAGAAGCTCATTGTGTTAACCTGTACAAAGCAAAGATGTTCATGCCAAATGAAACAAGCGTACATATTCGTTTCTAATCACACAGTGTCTTCTAATACTTATTTGAGTTATATCTGTACACAACAGCTTCAATGTAAAAAAGACAACAAGAAACACATTGTGGTAACAAGTACAAAGCAAAGATGTTCATGCCAAATGAAACAAGGGTACATATACATTTCTAATCACACAGTATCTTCTAGTCCTTATTAGTGTTATCTCTGTACACTACGGCTGCAATGTAAAGAAGATAACAAGATACACATTGTGTTAACTAGTCCAAAGCAAAGAAGGACACGGAAAATGAAACAAAAGTACATATTCATTTCTGATCACACAGTCTGGGGTAACCCTTATTAGAGTTAACTCTGTACACTACAGCTGCAATATAAATACCGTAAGAAGAAATACATTGTGTTAAGTAGTACAAACCAAAGAACTTCATGCCAAATCAAATGAACGTACATATTCATTCCTCATCACACATTCTAACGACATCCTTTCTAGAGTTAGCTCTGCAAACTAGAGCTAAAACGTAAATATTTAACAAGAAACTCATGTGTTAAGTACAACAAAACAAAGTCGTACATGGCAAATGAAAAAAATGTACATATTCATTCCTAATCACACAGTCTCGGGTAATACTTATTAGAGTTAACTCAGTACACAACAGCTGCCATGTAAAGAAGTTAACAAGAAACACATTGTGTTAACTAGTACAAAGCAAAGAAGTGCTAATTAAACAAAGGTACATGATCATTTCTAATCACACAGTCTCTTGCAATCCTTATTAGGGTTATCTCTGTACACTACAACTGCAATGTAAAGAACTTAAGAAGAAACATATTGTGCTAACTAGTACAAAACAAAGACGTTCAAGCCACATGAACCTAACATACATATTCGTTTCTATTCAGAGAGTCTCTTATAATCCTTATTAGAGTTATTTGTGTACACTACAATTGCAATGTAAAGAATTTAAGAAGAAACACATTGTGTTAACTAGTACAAACCAATATGTTCACGCCAAATGAAACAAAGAACATATTCTTTTCTAATCACGCAGTCTCTTGTAATCCTTATTAGAGTTATCTCTTTACACTGCCACTGCAATGTAAAGAACTTAAAAAGAAACACAGTGTGTTAACTAGTACAAAGCAAAGATGTTCACACCAAATGAAAGAAACGTAAATATTCCTTTATAATCACAGAGTCCCTTGTAACCCTTACTAGAGTTATCTCTGTACACTTCAACTGCAATGTAATGAACTTAAGAAGAAGCATATTGTGTTAACTAGTACAAACAGAGATGATAACACCAAATGAAACAAACGTACATATTCCTTTCTCATCACAAAGTCCCGTCTAATCCTTATTAGAGTTATCTCTGTACACTATGGCTGCAATGTAAAGAAGATAACAGGAAACACATTGTGGTACCTCCTAAAAAGCAAAGAAGTACATGGCAAATCAAACAAAGGTACATATTCATTTCTAGTCAAACAGTCTCTTCTGGACCTTATTTGAGTTATCTCTGTACACTACAGCTTCAATGTAGAAAAGATAACAAGAAACACATTGAGTTAACTAGTACAAAGAAAAGAACTACACGGCAAATGAAACAAACGTACATATTCAATTCTAATCACACAGTCTCGGGTAACCCTTATTAGGGTTAACTCTCTACACTACAGCTGCAATGTAAATAACTTATGAAGAAACACATTGTGTTAACAAGTACACAGCAAAGATATTCACGCCAAGTGAAACAAACGTACATATTCCTTTCTCATCACACAGTCTCGTCTAATCCTTATCAGAGTTATCTCTGTACACCATAGCTTCAATGTAAAGAAAATAACAAGAAACACATTGTGTTAACTCCTGCAAAGCAAAGATGTTCACGCCAAAAGAAACAAGGGTACATATTCATTTCTAATCACACAGTCTCTTGTAGTCCTTGTTAGAGTTATCTCTGTACACTGCCACTGCAATGTTAAGAAGATAACAAGAAACACATTGTGTTAAGTAGCCCAAAGCAAAGAAGTACACGGCAAATGAAACAAAGGTACATATTCATTTCAAATCACACAGTCTCCAGTAACCCTTATTAGATTTAACTCAGTACACTACATCTGAAATGTAAATAACTTAACAAGAAACACATTGTGTTAACTAGTGCAAACCAAAGAAGTTCACGCCAAATAAAACAAACGTACATATTCATTTCTAATCACACAGTCTCTTGTAATCCTTATTAGAGTTGTCTCGGTACAATAGAACTGCAGTATAAAGAACTTATGAAGAAACTCTTAGTGTTAATTAGTACAAAGCAAAAATGTTGACGCCAAATGAAACAAACTTACTAGTCACAGAGTCTCTTGGAATCCTTATTAGAGTTATCTCTGTACACTACACCTGCAATGTAAATAACATAAGAAAAAACACATTGTGTTAACTAGTACAAAGCAAAGATGGTCACGCCAAATGAAACAAGGGTACATATTTATTTCTAATCACACAGTCTCGTCTAATCCTTATCAGAGTTATCTCTGTACATTACAGATGCAATGTAAAAAGATAACATGAAACACATTGTGGTAAGTGGCACAAAGCAAACATGTACATGGCAAATCACACAAACGTACACATTCATTTCTAACCACACATTCTCTTCTAATTCTTATTTGAGTAAACTCTGTACACAGGAGCTTCAATGTAAAAAAGATAACAAGAAACACATTGTGTTAACTAGTACAAAGCAAAGAAGTACACGGCAAATGAAACAAACTTACATATTCATTTCTATCTTCTAGCCCTTATTAGTGTTATCTCTGTACACTACAGCTGAAATGTAAATAAGATAACAAGAACCACATTGTGTTAACTAGTCCAAAGCAAAGAAGGACACAGCAAATGAAAGAAATGTACATATTCACTTCTAATCCCACAGTCTCGGGTAACCCTTATTAGTGTTAACTCAGTGCACTACAGCTGCAATGTAAATAAATTAACAAGAAACACATTGTGTTAACTAGTACAAAGCAAAGAAGTACAAAGCACATGAAACACGTATGTATTCATTACTAATCACGCAGTCTCTTGAAATCCTTATAAGAGTTATCTCTGTACACGAGAACTGCAATGTAAAGAACTTAAGAAGAAACACATTGTGTTAACTAGTACAAACCAAAGAAGTTCACGCCAAATCAAACAAACGTACATATTCATTCCTTTTCACACAGTCTAGTGTCATACTTACTAGTGTTAGCTCTGCAAACTACGGTTGCAATATAAAGAATTGACAGGAAACTCATTATGTTAACTACAACAAAACAAAGACGTGCACGGCAAATGAAAAAAACGTATGTATTCACTCCTAATCACAAATCTCGGGTAAACCTTATCAGAGTTAACTCTGTGCACTAGAGCTGCAATATAAAGAAGTTAACAAGAAACACATTGCGTTAACTAGTACAAAGCAAAGACAAATGAAAGAAACGTACATATTCATCGCTAATCACACAGTATCTTCTAATCCTTACTACAGTTATCTCAATACACTACAGCTGCAATGTAAAGAAGATAACAAGAAACACACTGTGTTTACTAGTACAAAGCAAAGAAGGAAATGGCAAATGAAACAAACATACAAATTCATTTCTAATCACACAGTCTCTTGTAATCCTTAATAGAGTTATCTATGTTAACTACAGGCAATGTAAAGAAGTTCACAAGAAACACACTGCGTTAACTAGTACAAAGCAAAGAAGTACACGACAAATGAAACAAACGTACATATTCATTTCTATTTGCAGAGTCTCTTGTAATCCTTATTAGGGTTATCTCTGTACACTACAACTGAAATGTAAAGAACTTAAGCAGAAACACATTTTGTTAACTAGTACAAACCAAAGATGTTCACGCAAAATGAAACAAACATACAAACTCGTTTCTAATCACAGAGTCTCTTGTAATCCTTATTAGAGTTATCTGTGTACACTACAGATTCAATGTACATAACTTTCTTGTAATCCTTATTAGAGTTATCTGTGTACACTACAGATTCAATGTACATAACTTAGGAAGAAGCACATTGTGTTAACCCATACAAAGCAAAGATGTTCACGCCAAATGAAACAAACGTAGGAGTCACAGAGTCTCTTGTAATCCTTATTAGAGTTATCTGTACACTACCGCTGCAATGTAAAGAACATAACAAGAAAAATAATGTGTTAAATGGTACAAAGCAAACAAGGTCAGAGGAAATGAAACAAACTTACATATCATTTATAATCACACAGTCTCTGGTAACCCTTATTAGAGTTAACTCTGTACACTACAGTTGCAATGTAAATAACTTAACAAGAAACACATTGTGTTAACTGGTACAAACCAAAGAACTTCACGCCCAATCAAATGTATATATTCATTCCTAATCACACAGTCTAGCTTCATCCTTACTAGAATTAGCTCTGCAAACTGCAGCTGCAATGTAAAGAAGAAACAAGAAACGCTTTCTGTTAACTACTACAAAGCCAAGAGGTACATGGCAAATGAAACAAACGTACATATTCATTTCTTATCACACAGTCTCTTCTAATCCTTATTAGAGTTATCTCAATACACTACAGATGCAATGTAAAGAAGATAACAAGAAACACATTGTGTAAACTATTACAAAGCAAAGAAGTACACGGCAAATGAAAGAAACGAACATATTCATTTCTAATCACACAGTCTCGTGAAAACCTTATTACAGTTAACTCTGTACACTACAGCTGCAATGTAAATAACTTAACAGGAAACATATTGTGTTAACTAGTTTAAACCAAAGAACTTCACGCCAAATGAACAAACGTACATATTCATTCCTTATTAGATTTAACTCTGTGCACTACACCTGCAATGGAAATAACTTCACAAGAAACACACTGTGTTAACTAGCACAAACCAAAGCAGTTCATGCCAACTCAAACTAACATACATATTCATTCCTAATCACACAGTCTAGCATCATCCTTTCTAGAGATAGCTCTGCAAGTTACAATTGCCATGTAAAGATTTAAGAAGAAACTCATTGTGTTAAGTACAACAAAAAAAGACGTACACGGCAAATGAAACAAACGCATATATTCATACCGTATCACACAGTCTCAGGTAATCCTTCTTAGAGTTAACTCTGTACACTACAGCTGCAATGTAAAAAGTTAACAAGAAACAAATTGTGTTAACTAGTACAAAGGAAAGAAGTACACGGCAAATAAAACAAACCTACATATTCATTTCTGATCACACAGTCTCTTATAATCCTTATTAGAGTTGTCTCTGTACGCTACAGCTGCAATGTAAATAACTTAAGAAGAAACACATTGTGTTAACTAGTACAAAAAAAGATTTTCATGGCAAATGAAAAAAACGTACATATTCGTTTCTAATCACAGTCTTTTGTAATCCTTATTAGAGTTATCTCTGTACACTACACCTGCAACGTAAATAACTTAAGAAAAAACACATTGTGTTAACTAGTACAAGGCAAAGATATTCACACCATATGAAACAAGGGTTACATCTTCATTTCCAACAACACAGTCTCTTGTTCTTTACTAGAGTTATCTCTGTACAATACAGCTGCAATGTAAATTACTTAAGAAGAAACACATTGTGTTAACTAGTACAAAGAAAAGATGTTCACACCAAATGAACCAAAGTACATATTGGTTTCTAATCAAACAGTCTCTTGTAATCCTCATTAGAGTTATCTCTGTACACTACAGCTGCAATGTAAGTAACGTAAGAAGTAATACATTGTGTTAACCAGCACAAAGCAAAGATGCTCAAGCCAAATCCACAAACGTACATATTCATTCCTAATCACACAGTCTGGCGTCACACTTACTAGATTTTTCTCTGCAAACTACACCTGCAATGTAAAGAATTAACAAGAATCTCATTTTGGTAAGTACAACCAAACAAAGACGTAGACGGCAAAAGAAACAAAAGTACATATTCATTCGTATTCACACAGTATTTGGTAACACTAAACCTGCAATGTTAAGAAGTTAACAAGAAACACATTGTGTTAACGAGTACAAAGTAAAAAAGTACATGGCAAATGAAACAAACATACATATCCGTCACTTCCAATCTCATTTCTAATCACACAGACCCTTGTAATCATTATTAGAGTTATCTCAATAAACTGAAGCAGCAATGTAAAGAACATAACAAGAAACTCATTGTGTTATCTAGTACAAAGCAAAGAAGTACACGGCAAATGAAATAAACGTACATATTCATTTCTAATCACACAGTATCTTGTAATCCTTATTATATTTATCTCTGTAGACTACAACTGCAATTTAAAGAACTTAAGAAGAAACACATTGTGTTAACTTTTACAAAGCAAAGGTGTTCACACCAAATGAAACAAACATACATACTCGTTTCTAATCACAGAGTCTCTTGTAATCCTTATTAGAGTTATATCAGTACTCTATGACTGCAATGTAAAGAAGGCAACAAGAAACACATTGTGTTAACGAGTACAAAACAAAGAAGTACAGGGCAAATAAAACAAATGTACATATTCATTTCAAATCACACAGTCTCTACTAAGCATTATATGAGTTATCTCTGTACAATAGAGCTTCAATGTAAAGAACATAACAAGAAACACATTCTGTTAATTAGTACAAAGCAAAGAAGACCACGGCCAATGAAACAAACATACATATTCATTCGTAATCACGCAGTCTCTGTTAATCGTTATTACAGTTAATTCTGTACACTACAGCTGCAATGTAAAGAAGTTAACAAGAAACATACTGCGTTAACTAGTACAAAACAAACAAGTACACGGCAAATGAAACAAACGTACGTATTCATTTCTAATCAAACAGTATCTTGTAATCCTTATTAGAGCTATCTGTTTACACTACAACTACAATGTAAAGAACTTAAGAAAAAACACATTGTGTTAACTAGTAAAAAGCAAAGACTTTCACACCAAATGAAACAAACATACAAACACGTTTCTAATCATAGAGTCTCTTGTAATCCTTACCTGTGTTATCTCTGTACACTGCAACAGCAATGTAAAGAACTTAAGAAGAAACACACTGTGTTAACTAGTACAAGGCAAAGATGTTCACGGCAAATGAAACAAAAGTAGGTATTCGTTTCTAATCACACAATTTCTTCTCATCCTTGTTTGAGTTATCTCTGTACACAACACCTTCAATGTAAAAAAGATAACAAGAAACACATTGTGTTATCTAGTACAAAGCAAAGACGTTCACGCCAATTGAATCAATGGTACATATTCACTTCAAATCACACAGTCTCGGGTAACCCTTATTAGAGTTACCTCTCTACACTACACCTGCAATGTAAATAACTTAAGAAGAAACACATTGCAATAACTAGTAGAAGCAAAAGAAGTTCACGCGAAATCAAAGAAACGTACATATTCATTCCTAATCACACATTCTAGTGTCATACTTACTAGTGTTAGCTCTGCAAACTACAGCTGCAATGTAAAGAATTAACAAGAAACTCTTTTTGTTAAATACACCAAAACAAAGACGTACACGGCAAATGAAACAAACGTACATATTCATTTCTAAGCAGACAGTATTGGGTAATCCTAATTAAAGTTAACTCTGTACTCTAAAAGCTGCAATGTAAAGAAGTTAACAAGAAAGACATTGTGTTAACTAATACAAAGCAAAGAGGTACACTGCAAAAGAAACAAAGGTACATATACATTTCTAATCACACAGTCTCTTCTAATCCTTATTAGAGTAATCTCAATACACTATAGCTATGATGTAAAGAAGATAACAAGAAACACATTGCCTTAAGTAGTACAAAGCAATGAAGTACATGGCAAATGAAACAAACGTACATATTCATTTCTAATCACACAGCCTCTTGTAATCCTTATTACAGTTATCTCTGTACACTGCAACTGCAATGTAAAGCACGTAAGAAGAAACACACCTTGTTAACTAGTACAAGGCAAAGATGTTTATGCCAAATGAAACAAATGTACATATTCTTTTTGTATCACACAGTCTCTTGTAATCCTTAATAGAGTTATCTCTGTACACTACAGCTGCACTGTAAATAACGTAAGAAGGAACACATTGTGTTAACTAGTACAAAGCAAAGAGGTACATAACAAATCAAACAAACGTACATATTCATTTCTAGTCACATACTGTCGTCTAATCCTTATTTGAGTTATCTCTGTACACTACAGCTTCAGTGTAAAAAAGACAACAAGAAACACATTGACTTAAGCAATGCAAAGGGAAGAAGTACATGGCAAATGAAACAAATATACATATTCATTTCTAATCACACAGTCTCAGGTAACCCTTATTAGAGTTATCTCTTTACACTACAGATGCAACGTAAATAACTTAAGAAGAAACACATTGTGTTAACTAGTAAAAACCAAAGAAGTTCACACCAAATCAAACCAATGTACTTATTCATTCTTAATCACACACATATTTACTAGAGTTAGTTCTGCAAATTACATCTGCAATGTACAGAATTAACAAGAAACACATTATGTTAACTAGTACAAAGCAAAGAAGTGCACAGCAAATGAAACAAAGGTATATATTCATTTCTAATGACACAGTCTCTTGCAAACCTTATTAGAGTTATCTCTGTACAAAAAAAATGCAATGTAAAGAACTTAAGAAGAAGCACATTGCGTTAACTTGTACAAAGCAAAAATGTTCACGCCAAATGAAGCAAACGTACATATTCGTTTCTAATCACACAGTCTTTTGTAATTCTTATTAGCGTTATCTCTGTGCAGTGGAACTGCAATGTAAAGAACTTAACAAGAAACGCATTGTGTTAATTAGTACAAACAAAGATGTTCACGCCAAATCAAACAAACGTACATATTCATTCCTAATCACACAGTGTAGTGTCATCCTTGCTAGAATTAGTTCTGCAAACTACAGCAGCAATGGAAAGAATTAACAAGAAACTCATTGTGTTAAATTCAGCAAAAGAGGGCTGGAGAGATGGCTTAGCGGTTAAGCGCTTGCCTGTGAAGCCTAAGGACCCCGGTTCAAGGCTCAATTCCCCAGGACCCACGTTAGCCAGATGCACAAGGGGGCACACGCATCTGGAGTTCGTTTGCAGTGGCTAGAAGCCCTGGCGTGCCCATTCTGTCTCTCTCTCTATCTGCCTCTCTCTCTCTCTGTCACTCTCAAATAAATAAATAAATAAAATGAACAAAAAAAAGATAAAAAAAATTCAGCAAAAGAAAGATGTACATGGCAAATGAAGCAAACGTACATATTCATTTCTAATCACCCAGTCTCTTCTCATCCTTATTAGGGTTTTCTAATCACATAGTCTCTTGTAATCCTTATTAGAGTAATCTCTGTACACTACAACTGCATTGTAAAGAACTTAAGAAGAAACACATTGTCTTAACTAGTACAAAGAAAAGATGTTCATGCCAAATGAAACAAACGTACATATTCATTTCTAATCACACATTCTGTTGTAATCCTTAGTAGAGTTATCTCTATATACTACAACAGCAATGTAAATAACTTAAGAAGAAAAACATTGTGTTAACAAGTACAAACAGCGATGTTCACTCCAAATGAAACAAATGTACATATTCATTTCTACTCACACAGTCTCGTCTAATCCTTATTAGAGTTATCTGTGTACACTTCGGCTGCAATGGAAAGAAGATAACAAGTAACACATTGTGTTAACTAGTAGAATGCAAAGAAGTAAATGGCAAATCAAACAAACGAACATATTCATTTCTAGTCACAGAGCCTCTTCTAATCCTTATTTGAGTTATCTCTGTACAGTACGGCTGCAATGTTAAAAAGATAACAAGAAACCCATTGAGTTAACTAGTACAATGAAAAGAAGTACATGGTAAATGAAACAAATGTATATATTCATTTCTAATCACACAGTCTCGGGTAACCCTTATTTGAGTTAACTCTGTACACTACAGCTGCAATGTAAATAACTTAACAAAAAACACACTTTTTAAACTAGTAAATACCAAAGACGTTCACGCCAAATCAAACAAACGTACATATTGATTACTAATCACACACCCTAGTGTCATATTTACTAGAATAAGCTCTGCAAAATACAGCCGCAATGTGCAGAATTAAGAAGAAACACATTGTGTTAACTAGTACAAAGCAAAGAAGTACACGGCAAATGAAACAAAGGTACATATTCATTTCTAATCACACAGTCTCTTGTAAACCTTATTAGAGTTACCTCTGTACACTAGAACTTCAATGTAAAGCACTTGAGAAGAAACACATTGTGTTAACCAGTACAAAGCAAAGGTTTTAACGCCAAATGAAACAAAAGTATGTATTCGTTTCTAATCACAGAGTCTCTTGTAATCCTTATTAGAGTTATCTCTGTATAGAAGAACTGCAATGTAAAGAACTTAAGAAGTAACACATCTCGTTAACTAGTACAAACAACGATATTCATGCCAAATGGCACAAACGTACTTATTCATTGCTAATCACACAGTCTCTTGTAATCCTTATTATCATTGTCTCTGTACACTACAAGTGCAATGTAAAGAACTTAAGAAGAAACACTTTGTGTTAACTAGTACAAAGCAAAGATGTTGACGCAAAATGAAACAGGGGTACGTATTCATTTGTAATCACAAAGTCTCTTCTAATCCTCATCAGAGTTATCTCTGTACACTACGGCTGCAATGTAAAGAAGGTAACAAAATAGACATTGTGTTAACTACTACAAAGCAAAGAAGTACATGGAAAATCAAACAAAGGTACATATTCATTCCTAATCCCACAGTCCAGTGTCATCCTTACTAGAGTTACCTCTGCAAACTATAGCTGCAATGTACAGAATTAACAAGAAACTCAATGTTTTAAGTTCAAAAAAAGAGAGACGCACACGGCAAATGAAACAAACGTTTCTTTCCTAAATACACAGTCTGGGCTAACCATTATTAGAGTTAACTCTGTACAATACAGATGAAATATAAAGAAGTAAGCAAGAAAAACATTGTGTTAACTAGTACAAACCAAAGAAGTACACAGCAAATGAAGCACACGTACATATTCATTTCTAATCACCCAGTTTCCTCTCATCCTTATTAGACTTTTCTAATCACACAGTCTCTTGTAATCCTTATTAGAGTGATCTCTCTACACTACAACTGCAACGTAAAGAACTTAAGAAGAATCACATTGTGTTAACTAGTACAAACAAAAATTTTCCAGCCAAATGAAACAAACGTACATATTTATTTCTAATCACACAGTCTCTTGTAATCCTTATTAGAGTTATCTCTGTACACTACAATTGTATGTAAACAACCTAAGAAGAAACACATTGTGTTAACTTGTATAAAGCAAAGATGTTCAAGCCAAATAAAACAAGGGTACATATTCATTTCTAATCACACAGTCTCTAGTAATCCTTATTAGAGTTATCTCTGTACACTATAATTGTATGTAAAGAACCTAAGAAGAAACACATTGTGTTAACTAGTATAAAGGAAAGATATTCACGCCAAATGAAACAAACATACATAACCATTTCTAATCACACAATCTCTTGTAATCCTCATTAGAGTTATCTCTGTACACTACACCTTCCATGTAGAAAAGAAAACAAGAAGCACATTGAGTTAACCAGTACAAAGCTAAGAAATACATGGTAAATTAAAAATAAGTACACATTTATTTCTAATCACAGGCTCTTGTAAACCTTATTAGAGTCATCTCTGTACTCTACAACTGCAATGTAGAGAACTTAAGAAGAAACACATTGTGTTAACTACTACAGAGCAAAGATGTTTACGCCAAATGAAACAAATGTACATATACGTTTCTAATCACAGAGTCTCTTGTAACCCTTACTAGACTTATCCCTGTACACTACAACTCCAATGTAAAGGACTTAAGAAGAAACACATTATGTTAACTAGTACAAAGCAAAGAACTACATGGCAAATGAAACAAACGTACATATTCATTTCTAATCACACAGTGTCGATAACCCTTATTAGAGTTAATTCTGTACAATACAGGTACAATGTAAATAAAGTAAGAAAAAACACATTGTGTTAACTAGTAGGAAGCAAAGATGTTCTTGCCAGATGAAACAAATGTACATATTCGTCTCTAAACAGAGAGTCTCTTGTAAGACGTAGTAGAGGTATCTGTATACACTACAACTGCAATGTAAAGAACTTAGGAAGAAAAACATTGTGCTAACTCGTACAAACATAGATGTTCAGGGCAAATGAAATGTACATATTCATTTCTAATCACGCAGTCTCTTGTAATCCTTATTAGAGTTATCTCTGTACACTAACGCTTCAATGTAAAGAAGATAACAAGAAACACATTGTGTTAACTAGTAGAAACCAAAGAAGTTCATGCCAAATCAAAGAAACGTACATATTCATTCCTAATCACACAGTGTAGTGTCATCCTGAGCAGAGTTAACTCTGCAAACTACAGCTGCAATGTAAAGAATTAACAAGAAACGCATTGTGTTAAGTACAACAAAACAAAGACCTAAACGGCAAATGAAAGAAAATTACATATTCATTTCTAATCACACAGTCTCTTGTAATACTTATTAGAGTTATCTCTGTACACTAGAACTGCAACGTAAAGAACTTAAGAAGAAACACATTGTGTTAATGAGTACAAAGCAAAGATGTTGACGGCAAATGAAATAAATGTACATGTTCGTTTCTAATCACAAAGTCTCTTATAAGCCTTCTTAGGGTTATCTCTATACACTACAACTGCAATGTAAAGAACTTAAGAAGAAACACATTGCGCTAACTAGTACAAACTCAGAAGTTCTCTCCAAATGAAGGAAATATACATATTCATTTCTAATCACACAGTCTCTTGTAATCCTTATTAGAGTTATCTCTGTACACTACAGCCTCAATGTAAAAAAGGTAACAATAAACACATTGGGTTAACTAGTACAAAGCAAAGAAGTACACGGAAAATGGAACAAAGGTACATATTCATTCCTTATCACACAGTCTCGGGTAATCCTTATTAGAGTTAAAACTGTACGCTACAGCTGCAATGTAAAGAAGTTGACAAGAAACACATTGTGCTAACTATTACAAAGCTAAGAAGTACAGGGCAAATGAAACAAAAGTACATAATCATTTCTAATCAAACAGGCTCTTGTAATTTTTATTGGAGTTATCTCTGTACACTGGAACTGCAATATAAAGAACTTAAGAAGAAACACACTGTGTTAGGTAGTACAAAGATGTTCATGCCAAATGAAACAAACGTACATATTCTTCTCTAATCACAGAGTCTCTTGTAATCCTTATCAGAGTTATCTCTGTACACTAAAGCTGCAATGCAAAGAACTTAGGAAGAAACACATTCTGTTAACTAGTACAAACTAGGATGTTCTTGCCAAATGAGGCCAACGTACATATTCATTTCTAATCACGCTGTCTCTTTAAATCCTGATTAGAGTTATCTCTGTACAGTACAGCTCCGATGTATAAAAGATAACAAGAAACACACAGAGTTAACTAGTACAAAGCAAAGAAGTACTGGGCAAATGAAACAAACGCACATATTCATTTCCAGTCACATAATCTCAGGTTATCCTTATTAGAGTTCACCCTGTACAGCTGCAATGTAAATAACTTAACAAAAAACACATTTTGTTACCTAGTACAAATGAAAGAAGTTCACGCCAAATCAAACAAACGTACATATTCATTCCTAATCACACAGTCTAGCGTCATCCTTACTAAAGTTAGCTCTGCATACTACAGCTGCAATGTAAAGAATCAACAAGAAACAAAGCGTGTTAAGTACAACAAAACAAAGAAGTACACAGGACATGAAACAAACGTACATATTCATTCCTAATCACACTGTCTGGGGTAATCCTTATGAGAGTTAATTCTGTACAACACAGCTGCAATGTGAAGAAGTTAAGAAGAAACACATTGTGTTAACTGTTACAAAGCAAAGATATTCACGCCAAATGAAACAAACGTACATATTCGTTTCCAGTCACGGAGTCTCTTGTAATCCTTATTAGAGTTATCTCTGTACACTACAACTGGAATGTAAAGAAATTAAGAAGAAATACATTGTGTTGACTAGTACAAACATATATGTTCACGCCAAGTGAAGGAAACGTACATATTCATTTCTAATTACACAATCTCTTGTAATGCTTATTAGAGTTATGTCTGTACACTACAGCTTCAGTGTAAAAAAGATAACAAGAAACATATTGTGTTAACTAGTACAAACAAATATGTTCACGCCAAATGAAGCAAGCATACATATTCATTTCTAATCACACATAGTCTTATAATGCTTATTAGAGTTATCTCTGTACACTACAGCTTCAATGAAAAAAGATAAGAAGAAACACATTGAGTTTTCTAGTACAAAGCAAAGAAATACAAGGCAAATGAAACAAACGTACATATTCATTTCTAATCACACAGTGTCGGCTACCCCTTATTAGGGCTAATGCTGTACAAAACAGCTACAATGTTAATAACGTAACAAGAAACACATTGTGTTAACTAGTATGAAGCAAAGATGTTCTCGCCAAATGAAACAAATGTACATAATCGTCTCTAATCACAGAGTCTCTTGTAAACCTTAGTAGAGTTATCTCTGTAGACTACAACGGCAATGTGAAGAACTTAAGAAGAAACACATTGTGTTGATTAGTACAAACATAGATGTTCATGTCAAATGAAACATACATATTCATTTCTAATCACACATTCTCTTGTAATGCTTATTAGAATTATCTCTGTACACTAACGCTACAATGTATAGAAGATAACAAGAAACACATTGTGTTAACTAGTACAAACAAAGATGTTCACGCCAAATGAAAAAAATGTACATATTCATTTCTAGTCACACCGTGTCATGTAATCATTACTTGAGTTATCTTTGTACAGTAACGCTTCAAGGTAAAGAAGATAACAAGAAACACATTGTGTTAACTAGTACGAAGCCAAGAGGAACAGCGCAAATGAAACAAGCGTCCATATTCAATTCTAATCACGCAGTCCCGGTAACCATTATTAGAGTTAACTCTGTACACTACAGCTGCAATGTAAATAACTTAGCAAGAAACACATTGTGTTAACTAGTAGAAACCATAGAAATAAAAGGCAAATGAAACAAAGTTAGATATTCATTTCTAATCACACAGTCTCAGGTAAAACTTACTATAGTTAATTCTGCACACTACAGCTGCAATATAAATAACATAACAAGAAACACATTGTGTTAACTAGTACAAACCAAAGAAGTTAACACCAAATCAAGCAAAAGTACATGTTCATTCCTAATCACACAGTCCAGCGTCATCCTTACTAGAGTTAACTCTGCAAAATACAGCTGCAATGTAAAGAATTAATAAGAAAATCATTTTGTTAAGTACAACAAAACAAAGACGTACATGGCAAATGAAACATACATATTCATTCATCACCACACAGTTTCAGGTAATCCTTATTAGAGTTAACTATGTACACTACAGCTGCAATGTAAATAAATTAACAAGAAACACATTGTGTTAACTAATACAAACCAAGGAAGTTCACGCCAAATCAAACAAATGTACATATTCATTCCTAATCAAACTGGCTAGGGTAGTTCTTACTGCAGTTAGCTCTGCAAATTACACCTGCAATGTAAATAATTGACAAGAAACTCACTGTGTTAAGTACAACACAATAAGGACATACATGGCAAATGAAACAAAGGTACATATTCATTCCTAATCACACAGTCCCAGGCAATCGTTATTAGAGTTAACTCTGTACACAACAGCTGCAATGTAAAGAAGTTAACAAGAAACACATTGTGTTAACTAGTATAAAGGAAAGAAATACACAGCAAATGAAACAAACATACATACTCATTTCTAATCACACAGTCCCTTGTAATCCTTATTAGAGTTTTCTCTGCACACTAGAACTGCAATGTAAAGAACTTAAGAAGAAACACATTGTGTTAACAAGTACAAAGCAAAGATGTTCATGCCAAATAAAACAAACGTACATATTCATTTCTAAACACAGAGTCTCTTGTAATCTTTATTAGAGTTATCTCTGTACACTACAAATGCAATGTAAAGAACTTAGGAAGAAACACACTGTGTTAGCTAGTACAAACAAAGATGTTCACACCAAATGAAACATACCTGCATATTCATTTCTAATCACACAGTCTCTTTTAATCCTTATTAGAGTTATTTCTGTACATTAATGCCTCAATGTAAAGTAGATAACAAGGTACACATTGTGTTAACTAATACAAAGCAAAGAAGTACAACGCAAATGAAACAAATGTACATATTCATTTCTAATCATACACTCTCGCATATCCCTTATTAGAGTTAACTCTGTACACTACAGCTGTAATGTAAATAACTTAACAAGAAACACATTGTGTTAACAAGTACAAACCAAAGAAGTTCATGCCAAATGAAACAAACATAAATATTCATTCATAATCACACAGTCTAGTGTCATCCTTACTAGAGTTAGCTCTGGAAACTACAGCTGCAATGGAAAGAATTAACTAGCAACTCATTGTGTGAAGTACAACAAAACAAAGATGTACAGGGCAAATGAGTCAACCGTACCTTTTCATTCCTAATGACTCAGTGTCGGGTATTCCTTATTACAGTTAACTCTGTACACTACAGCTGCAATGTAAAGATGTTAATAAGAAACACATTGCGTTAACTAGTACAAAGCAAAGAAGTACATGGCAAATCAAACAAACGTACATATTCATTTCTAATCACACAGTCTCGGTAGCCATTATTAGATTTAACTCTGTACAGTGCAGTTGCAATGTAAATAACAACAAGAAATACATTGTGTTAACTAGTAAAATCCTAAGAAGTTCATGCCAAATCAAACAAACGTACGTATCCATTACTACTCACACAGTCTTGTGTCATCCTTACTAGAGTTAGCTCTGCAAACTACAGCTGAAATGTAAACTTATAAAAAGAAAAAACATTGTACCTTTTGAATTTGGTAGTAGAAGTTCATTTGTTTTAATGTGCCCTAGGACAGATTTCGACATCAACATTGTACTTCTCTGATTTGAACTAGTTAACACAATGTGTTTGTTGTTTTCTTCTTTTCATTCCCGGTGTAGCTGTGAGACTTCAGTCTAACAATGATAGCCCGAGACTGTGCGAATTGGAAGTGAAGATGTAAGTTTGTGCAACTTGGCATGTGTTAAGTTTCTAAAACACTGGGAGGTGAAAGGACACTGCTTTGTTTTAGAAGTTTGATTGCCTCTGTTCCGCTCTTGTATTTGGGTTTACTGTTGAGCAACTTTGATGCAATATATTTCTTTCTTCAAGACAATCTTACACTTTTGTAGGAAGACAATATAGATCATCATTCATACCAATCAACGTGAGTGATCTTGTCCTTTATAAGCTTTCACTTACAACCAGGAAGAAATTGCCTGCGATGACTGAGTTTTCTTGCAGTATGCCGCATGAATGTAGCAACTTTCAACTTCGTTGCATTTCTTACAATGCAATGTCTCTGCTTGTAACTTGCTCTCATTCAGGATGCAGTTTCCCAAGATAAGTAGCAGAATAACTGCAGAACATTGCAGGGTTTAAAATCAGTATGACAATTCATTTGTTTTAATGTGGCCCAGCATAGGTTCACAAACAACTTTGTACTTCTCTGCTTTTTACTATTTAACACAATGTGTCTGTGGATAACTTCTGTTTATTCCCCCTGTAGTTTGCAAAGTAAACTCTAATTATGATTGTTCAGGTGTGTGTTTGGAAATGAATAGGTAATTTTGTTTCCTTTGGCATGTCTTAAGTTTCCAAACCACTGGGATGTGAAAGGACACGGCTTTGTTTTAGACGTTTGATTCCTTCAGTTTCGCGCTTTCATTTAGGTTTAATATTGAGCTAGTTATGGTGCAAACGATTCCTTCACGACAATCTCAATCTTTCATAGAAAGACATTTTAGTTCATCATTAATATCAATCAACATCAAGGAGGTTTTCCTTTAGAAGCAATTGTCTTTGAATTGGCTCAGTTTTTTCACAGTATGTACGATGAATGTAACAGCTTTGCTCTTCATCGGCTTTCTTACAAGGAAATGTCTCTTTTTGTAACTTGGTCACATTCCGGTTGCAGTATTCTTAGTAATAGACTAACTGCAGAACATTATAGCATTTGAAATCGGTAGTACAAGTTCATTTGTTTTAATGTACCCTGGGACAGATTTCTACATCAGCTTTGTACTTATCGGATTTGAACTAGTTAACACAATGTGTTCATTGTTATCTACCTTTCATTCACACAGTAGGTTGTGATTTCACTCTAACAATGATCGTCCCAGACTGCGTGAACTGGAAGTGAATATGTAAGTTTGTGTTGCTTGGCATGTATTAAGTTTCTAAAACACTGGGAGGTGAAAGGACACTGCTTTGTTTTAGAAGTTTGATTGCCTCAGTTTCACTCTTGTATTTGGGTTTAATGTTGAGCTACTTTGATGCAATATATTTCTTTCTTCAAGACAATCTTACCCTTTCATAGGAAGACAATGTAGTTCATCAGTCATACCAATCAACGTCCATGATCTTATCTTTAGAAGCTTTCACTTACTACCGGGTAGAAATTGCCTGCGATTTGACTGAGTTTTCTGGCAGTATGCCCCATGAATGTAACAGCTTTCAACTTCATTGGCTTTCTTACAATGCAATGTCTCTGTTTGTAACTTCCTCCCATTCTGGTTGCACTTTCCGAAGATAAGTAACAGAATAGCTGAAGAACATTGCAGGGTTTGAAATCGGTATGACAAGTTCCTTTGTTTTAATGTGCCCTAGCTTAGGTTACGCAAATAACTTTGGACTTCCCTTCTTTTTACTAGTTAACTCAATGTGTTTTTGGTTATCTTCTGTTCATTACCCCCGGGAGTTTGCAGTGTAAAGTCTAATTATGATTCCGGGGACTGTGTGATTGGAAATGAATTGGTAAGTTTGTTTTATTTGTCATGTCTTCAGTTTCTGAAACACTGGGATGTGAAAGGACACGGCTTTTTTTATAAGTTTGATTCCGTCAGTTTCACTCTTGCATTTAGGTTTAATATTGAGCTAGTTTTGGTGCAAATGATTCCTTCACGACAATCTCAATCTTTCATAGAATGACATTGTAGTTCATCATTAATATCAATCAACATCAAGGAGGTTTTCCTTTAGAAGGAATTGTGTTTGAATTGACTCAGTTTTCTCACAGTATGTACTATGAATGTAACAGCTTTGCTTTTCATCGGCTTTCTTACAATGCAATGTCTCTTTTTCTAACTTCCTCTCATTCCGGGTGCAGTATTCTATGTAATAGACTAATTGCAGAACATTATACCATTTGAAATCGGTATTACAAGTTCATTTGTTTTAATGTGCCCTGGGACAGAGTTCTACATCCACTTTGTACTTCTCTGATATGAACTAGTTAACACAATGTGTTTGTTGTTAACTTCTTTTCATTCCTGCTGTAGCTGTGAGATTTCGCTCCAACAATGATCTTCCGAGACTGTGTGAATTGGAAGTGAATATGTAAGCTTGTGTCCCTTGGCCTGTGTTAAGTTTCTAAAACACTGGGAGGTGAAAGGACACTGCTTTGTTTTAGAAGTTTGATTGCCTCAGTTTCGCTCTTGTATTTGGGTTTACTGTTGAGCTACTTTGATGCAATATATTTCTTTCTTCCAGACAATCTCACACTTTCGTAGGAAAACAACATAGTTCATCATTCATACCAATCAACAGCAATGATCTTATCCTTTCAAAGCTTTCACTTACGACCGGGAAGTAATTGCCTGCGACTTGACCGAGTTTTCTTGCTGTATGCCCCGTGAATGTAACAGGTTTCAACTTCATTGGCTTTCTTACAACGCAATGTCTCTGTTTGTAACTTCCTCTCATTGAGATTGCAGTTTCCGAAGATAAGTAACGGAATCACTGCAGTATATTTCAAGGTTTGAAATCGGCCGGGGTGTGTGATTGGAAATGAATATGTAAGTTTGTTTCCTTTGGCATGTCTTAAGTTTCTAAAACACTGGGATGTGAAAAGACACGCCTTCATTTTAGAAGTTGGATTCCTTCAGTTTCATGCTTGCATTTAGGTTCAATATTGAGCTAGTTATGGTGCAAACTGTTCCTTCACGAGAATCTCAAACTTTCATAGAAAGACATTATAGTTCATCATTAACGTCAATCAACATCAAGGAGGTTTTCCTTTAGAAGGAATTGTCTTCGAATTGACTCAGTTTTTTCCCAGTATGTACGATGAATGTAACACCTTTGCTCTTCATCAGCTTTCTCACAAGGCAATGTCTCTTTTTGTAACTTCCTCTCATTCCGGGTGCAGTATTCTAAGTAATAGACTAACTGCACAACATTATACCGTCTAAAATCGGTCATACAAGTTCATTTGTTTTAATGTGCCCTGGGACAGATTTCTACATCCACTTTGTACTTCTCTGATTTGAACTAGTTAACACAATATTGCGCGGAACCATTGGGCCCTAGGAAACCACAAGTGCCTCCATCCTGAATAATGACTCCATTTTGTGATAAGCTATCTGTTCTGGAAAGTCCCAACGTCTGCAGTTGTTTGCTAACCCATGCACGGATTAAGAACAATGTAACCCATAAAGAATGAGAAAGTCGTTATCTGGTGGCTTTGGGGCTGTGGCCTTATCCTGTGGAACATCTTGTGCCTTTGCACCGGGACCTTATCCTATTGAAACAGAACTTTAGGGCTGGGGAGATGGCTTAGCGGTTAGGCGCTTGCCTGTGAAGCCTAAGGACCCCAGTTCAAGGCTCAATTCCCCAGGACCCACGTTAGCCAGATGCACAAGGGGGCACACGCATCTGGAGTTCGTTTACAGAGGCTGGAAGCTCTGGCACGCCCTCTCTCTCTCTCTCTCTCTCTCTCTTTCTCTTCTTCTCTCTGTTCTCTCAAATAAATAAATAAACCAAAAATTAAAAGAAAAAGAACTTTAGTGATACGTAAACTGCTGTCAAACTTCCCTGTTCTGCTGTATAAAAGGCACCCTGAGAAAAATAAAAATTGCAGCTTGATCAGACTCCTGTCTTGCTGTCGGTTCCTTGTGTCTCTTGCCCCTTCCATTTTAGGTTTTCTGGGGTCCGTGCTCCCGTTGAAGCCCCACTGGTTGGGGCAACTGGCGCCCAACGTGGGGCTCAAACCTAGGAATGCCTGAAACACCATCTGCTACCTGCCCATTTGGATACCACACCGAGGCCACCACGACCCAAAGAGGGGGTTAGACACCGGCCCCCTGTTGATTGCCACTGAATTGCCCGCCCATGAGACAGATCCGCTCGAACACTCGGATGGTGAGTTAAGATTTTTTCTTTACCATGGGACAAGCATTTTCAAAAGAAGACTCTTTTGTGACTGGGCTAAAACAAGCTCTAAAGGCACGAGGAAGTGGGGTTAAATGAAAAGACTTAAAAGTCCTCTTAGATTACATTGGTGATCTGTGTCCTTGGTTCCCAAAGGAAGCTACTATAAATGAAAAAACTTGGTTACAAGTTGGAGATTGCTTGCGTGGTTATTATGATGTGTTTGGCTCCGAAAAGGTCCCTCTTTCTGCCTACTCTTATTGGAATCTTATAAATGATGTTCTTAAGGTCCACAATCATTCTGTGGCTGTACAGGTCCTTGTCAATAAGGGAGAGGCTGCTCTTTAACGCTCTTCTAGGCCCCCTTCTGCTTGCACCTCTGTCATTGTTGAAGATGAAACTCAAGAGAGACCTAAATCTCCAGCCTCTGAAAAGCCTTCCAGTCACCTTTATCCCTCCCTAATGGATATTGAAGCTGGATCCCCCCTTCCCCCATTGCTTGATGTAGGCCCCACAAGTAAAGCTCCTCTAGTATCACCTCCTCCCTATTGTCCACCACTCTACACTCTTGTCCTCAACTGCTCTGCCACCCTGCTTCCCTCTGCGCCTGCTGAACCTCTTGCTGACTCTCCCTTCATAGAATTACAATCTGCCACATTAGCTTTTGTCTCTGACCTCCGTAGGGCACTTCAGGATAAAAAAACTTCAGCTGCAGCTTCTCCAGGAACTTGATTCTGTCACAAAAGAACTTTCTGCCTTTTCTAATCCTTCCTCTGACAGCCATAGGCACAAAACAAAAGCAGACCCACACACCCACAATACTGGCCTTCTTGCTTTTCCTGTTACTTGCACACATGCTCACTCTGATTCCACTTCTGCACCCCTCCCTGCTTCTGATAGGGACTCTGATGAGGAGCCTGCTCCCTCGGCTGCTCCAGCTGATGGGAATGCTGCCTCCTCTGATTCTGAAGATGAACCTTCCCCAGAGCCTGTTCCCCAACCTAAACATAAAAGTCTAAATTTAAAGTTTCTTGAGCAGCTGAAGGGGGGTGTCTCCAATTAAGGGCCCATGGCTCCCTTTACTCTTACTCTTCTGGAAAGTTATAGTGAGAAATGGCTTGTGCCTAATGACTGGTATCCCCTTGCTCACGCGGCTATCTCCGGTGGAGATTTTGTTCTTTGGCACACTGAATTTAATGAAAACTGCTCTGACTTTGCTCGCCATAATTTATAAAAGGCAGTTTCCAGAAATTGGACAAAACAAAAATTGTTGGGGGAACATCCCTACGATTTCAATGAACGGCAAGCACGCTACCCCCCTGGACTTTTAGCCCAAATACAACAGGCACTCCTCGCCGACTGGCGGCACCTCCCTCCTAAAGGGGCTGCCACTGCCTCCCTGGCTAATATTAGACAGGGTCCAGAAGAGCCTTACAGTGACTTTATTAGTAGACTTAATGAAACTGCTGAACACCTTTTTGGTGTTGGGGAAACCAACAGCCCCTTTATCAAACACCTGGCCTTCGAGAATGCTAATCCTGCTTGTCAGTCTATTCTCCGCTCTCACAAGCGGGAGACCATATCTGATTATATCAAGTTATGTGCAGGCGTGGGCTCCTCCCACGCCTTGGGTTTAGCAATTGGAGCTGCTCTCCGTTCTGCTGGTCTCACTCAGGGTATGAAAACATGTTATAATTGTAAACAACCTGGACACTTCTCTCGTGAATGCACCACTCATAAACAGCTTTCTGTTTCTCTTCGCCCTCCCCCAGCTACACCCTGTCGTCGTTGCCAGAAGGGCAAACATTGGGCCTCTGAATGTCGCTCCAGGACTGACATTCATGGTCTTCCTCTGTCGGCCTCTCAGGGAAAACCTCTTCCTATCCCAGGAAACTTCCAACGGGGCCAGCTCCAGGCCCCTACTCCACGGACAAATCTTGGGGCTATCAGGTTTGTCCCTCCCTTCAGCCCACCAGAGAATCAGTGTCCACCCTCTGGCATGCCACAGCAGGCAGCACAGGATTGGACCTCTGTGCCACCTCCCTCACAGTATTAACCCCTGAGAGTTGCCCTCAATTAATCGCAACAAATGTGTCCATCTCTATGCCCCCCAACATGTTTGGCTTTCTCCTAGGCAGGGCTAGTGCTTCTCTCAAGGGTATTAAAGTCATCCCTGGAGTTAGAGATAATGATTTTGTCTGCAATATGCAAGTTTTCGTCACCTCCCAGAGAGGAACCCATCTAATTTTGCCTTGGCATCGAGTGGCCCAACTTTTCCTGTTGCCTCTCACTTTTCTTAACAATAATTATATGTCCCCAAGTCGTGATAAAAATCAACCTGGCTCTTCTGACGCTTATTGGCTGCACTCTGTTATGCTGGATCGCCCTACTTTAAGGTTGCTTCTTCATGGCAAGCCCTTTGATGGAATTGTGCATACTGGTGCTGACGCCACCATAATCCCCCTCAAACATTGGCCTAAGTCCTGGCCCCTAACTGCCTCTCATCCCCATTTACAGGGCATTGGAAAATCCAATAACTCTCAGCAAAGCTCTTGCATCCTTACTTGGACTGATGAGGAGGATGACTTAGGACATGTCATTCTCTTTGTTCTTCCAGGCTTGCCTGTCAACTTGTGGGGAAGAGACATTCTTTCACAAATGAATATGGTTCTTTGTAGCTCCAATAGTGTTGTCACTTCCCAAATGCTTAGTCAGGGTTTTATTCCAGGAAAAGGACTTGGAAAAAATTTACAAGGCATAACAGAGCCCATTTCTCCTCCCCAAAAACTCGATCGCTCTGGCCTTGGGTATGCCCCTCAGTCTTCTTTTCCCTAGCGGCCGTTGCCATCCCTGCACCCCATGCTGATCAAATTACTTGGAAAACCCAAAGCCCTATATGGGTTGACCAATTGCTGCTTTCCCATGAGAAAACAGAGGCTGCAATGTTGTTAGTGCAGGAACAACTTGCCACTGGCCACATCGAGCCTTCTACCTCCCCCTGGAACTCCCCTATTTTTGTCATTTGAAAAAAATCTGGCAAACGGTGCTTGCTACAGGACCTGAGAGCTGTTAATAAAGCCATGGTCCCCATGGGGGCACTCCGACCAGGACTTCCTTCCCCAGTGGCCATTCCCTGTGGTTCCTTCAAAATAGTTATTGATCTAAAGTATTGCTTTTTAACCATCCCTCTACACCCTGAGGATAGGCCTTGTTTTGCCTTCAGCATCCCGCAAGTAAATTTTCATGGCCCTGTGCCTCACTTTCAATGGCAGGTCTTACTCCAAGGGATGGCTAACAGCCCCACCCTCTGTCAAAAGTTTGTGGCCATGGCCATTGACCCCCTCAGGGAGACTTTTCCCTCTGTGTACAATCTTCATTACATAGATGACAATCTAGTAGCTACCTGTGACCAGAACCTGCTTTCCTCCTGCCGCTAGTGACTACTGTCCAATTTGCAATCATACAGGGTTCAAGTTGCCCCTGACAAGGTTCAAACCGATGACCCCTACCTTTATTTGGGCTATGAGCTCAAAAATCAACAGGTACTAACCCCCTGAATTCAACTTGGCACCTCTCATCTCTCCACTCTCAATCACTTCCAGAAATTGCTTGGGGACATTCAATGGCTTAGACCTTATTTAAAGGTTCCTACTGTTGCTCTTCTACCCCTCAATGACATCTTAAATGGAGACCCCATCCCTACCTCCCCTAGACAACCTACCCCTCAGGCCCTTGCTGCCTTGAAAGAAATAAACAAGGCCATTAACCTCCAGACTGCCCAACATATAGATTATGCCATTCCCCTGGTTCTCATGGTTTAGCCTACTACCCATACACCTACTGGTGTATTTTGGCAAAGGCACCCTCACCACAATCGTGGCTCTCCCCTGCTTTGGGTTCACCTCTCTTCTTCTCCTACTAAAGTCATAACAACTTATCCCCTTTTGGTTGCTCAACTCATCATAAAGGCTCACAAGCTCTTCCACCAACATTTTGGCAAAGATCCAAATACAATCCTCCTCCCCTATGGTCCCGACCAACTCAAGTGGCTTCTCCAGACTGATGATGATTGGCCTATAGCACTTTCTGCCTTTATGGGCATTATTGACAATCACTATCCTTCTGACCCCCTTATTCAGTTTGCCAACATTCACTCTTTTGTTTTTCCCCTTAATACTTCTTATGACCTTATTAAGGATGCTCCCTGTATATTCACTGATGGATCAGCTAATGGTACAGCTGCGTACGTGATAAATGGACAAACAACTTCTCTCCCTACCCCATACTCCTCTGCCCAATTAGTGGAACTTTGCGCTGTTCTCAAAGTTGTAAACAATTCCCTTCACAGCCCTTCAACCTCTTTACTGACAGTGCTTATGTTGCTAAGTCAGTCCCTTGCTGGAGACAATGCCCTAAATCAAACCTTCCACTAATGCCTCTGCGTTGTTCTGCTCCCTTTGGGATCTCATTTGTGATCAGTCTTACCCCTTCTATGTAGGCCACTTAAGTGCTCATACCTCTCTGCCAGGCCCTCTGACGCAGGGCAATGCTGATGCGGATGCTGCTACTCGCTTTGCTCTCGTAGCCATAGCTGACCCTCTCTCCTCGGCACAGCAGGCTCACAGTATACATCATTTAAATTCTCAAACCCTCCACCTTGCCTTCAAGATCACCCGTGCTCAACCTAGGGAAATAGTTAAGTCCTGTCCCGCTTGTTCCGTCTCCCTACCAATTCCCCATTTAGGAGTCAACGCACGCGGTCTTCTTCCCAATGAGATATGGCAAATGGACGTAACACACTTCTCAGATTTTGGCAAGCTTAAATATGTTCATGTTACAATTGATACCTTTAGTGGTTTCATTTTTGCCTCTCTCCACGCTGGTGAAGCTTCAAAAAATGTCATCTCTCACGTTCTTCAATGTGTACAAAAATCATTAAAACAGACAATGGTCCTGGATACACTAGCCATACCTTCAAGAACTTTTGCTCTATGCTTCAGATAAAACATGTCACTGGCATTCCCTATAACCCTCAGGGACAGGGCATTGTGGGAAGGGCTAATCAAACCCTTAAGGCTACACTTAGTAAATGAAAAATTCACCCCTTTCATGGTATAAAGAATACCCCACAAAACATTTTGGCCCATGCTTTCTTCTTAATTTCTTAAGCCTTGACAGTTCTGGCAAATGAGCCGCTCACCACCTTTAGCATCCCACCACAGCCTCCACTCACGCCCTCATTAGGTGGCGTGATCCCCTCACTTCCCAGTGGCACGGCCCTGATCCTGTCCTCATTTAGGGATGCGACTCTGCTTGCGTTTAAGATCAACAACATGATGGGCCTCGTTGGCTCCCAGAACGTCTAGTTCATCAATGGACACCACCCTCACCCCTTAAAAATTCACCTTCTCCCACGGAAGGCTCCCCGCCCCCCTGAGGTTTTGTCCTTTCCTTTTCAGGACTATGGCTGCCCCTGCCCTCTTTGGCGTCTTGCTCCTGGCATCTGGATTGATCACCGCTGACCATTGACCCATGAATTTCACCTGGACCATGCTCAGTGAAGTCGGTGATGTGACCTGGGCCAACTCTACGGTTCCTCAGACCATCCCTTGGCTGACCCTAACTCCAGACCTCTGCAAAATGGCCCTCGGCAGCCCGAATGCTTGGGGACATGGCACCATTTTTACACAACATACTGCTCCTGAAATTGAATTTCACAACTCTTATGGTGAACGGGATGTTATAATTCTTACCAGAGCTCCTACTTACAGTCTTTCTCCCTCTATGTTGCCCCTGGCCGTCACCATCCCCATTCGATTATGTGGAAATGTGGAGGAGTAGATTCTTATTTTAGTGCAAGCTGGGGATGTGAAACTACTGGAGATGCTTATTGGAACCCCTCATCTTCTTGGGACTATATCACCCTAAAGGCTAACTATACCCAATACCCAGGGAGCTGCCCACTATGAAGATAATCCAAAACAGGCTTGTAAGGTATCCTCCCCATCCTTTGGGTGGTGCCACTCTCTAATAATTACCTTTACAGCCACTGGCAAACAACAGCCATATGATGTCTGGTCCTGGGGCGTTCAATGGGCCATCCGTGCCTATGGCGGCTCTCATGTTGGGGTCCTTTTTACCATTAAGCTACAGAAGACCTTCCCTGTTACCGCTCTCTACTCCTCCTGTGCCGACACCTCGTTACCCCCCGTCCCTACATCTGTTATATACTCCCCTTCCCCCGTACCGGCTCTGGTTACACTCCCTCCTCCTCCTCCTCCACCCCTGACAACAAATGACCTGGTCCTTAACCTGGTCAAGGGCACTTTTAATGTACTCAATTCTTCTTCTCCCAATCTTACTCAATCTTGCTGGCTTTGCATTCATACCTCACTCCCTCTTATTCATGGCATGGCTCAATCCCTCCCAGTTCCCTTCAATACAACTACTGATTATACTCACTGCCCCTGATCTCAACGTCCTAACATTTCCCTCCCCATCCCCTATGTCCTTGGCTCTGGAACCTGTCTTCATACCCCAAACCACTCCAATTCTTCCATGCCTTCTACCCTTTGCGAGAATTCTGTCTCTGTTAATTCCTCCCTTACTGGTTCCTCTTATCTCCTCCCCCAGGGCTATTGGTGGGCCTGCCACGACAGCCTGACAGCTTGTGCTTCCGTGGATCAAATGCCCTTTTCCCCTCAGCTCTGTGTCCCTGTCCGACTCTTCCCTCGCATTTCCTATCGTCCTGCTCCAGGCTTTGACACTTCCTTTGCTTCATCCCTGCCCTATCCACATAGGACCAAATGTGAACCCATTACTGGCACTGCTATTTCACTTGCTTTGCTTCTGGGTGTCGGCGCCATGGGCGCCGGCACGGGTATTGCTGCTCTTGTGCAGGGAAATGCCCAATATGAAATCCTGCGTTCCCAACTGGATAAGGACATTCAAAACCTAGAAAAGGGAATTACTGCTTTAGAAAACTCTTTAGTCTCTTTATCTGAGGTGGTACTTCAATATCACCGGGGCCTCGACCTCCTTCTTTTGAAGGAGGGGGGACTATGTGCTGCCTTATGGGAAGAATGCTGTTTTTACACTGACCATACAGGTGTCACAAGGGATAGAATGGCTAAGGACAGAGAATCCTTGGAGAAAAGAAAAAGTAATAGAGGCATGACAGAAACATCTGGTTGGTTCTTTTCTCATCCTTGGCTGTCCTCGATCCTCCCCTCTATCTTAGGTCCTTTGGTTGGCCTACTCCTTTTACTAAGTTTTGGCTCATGGTTGTTTAAAAAGCTAACATCCTTTATTAAGGAACAGATTGATTCAGGCACAGCACGACCAATTCAAGTGCACTACCATCGCCTGGCTCTTGAAGACGAAGACCTACCTCATAACGGCCCACTGCGGCCGCCCCCTGGCCTAGGTGCTGAACCTTCACCCTAGTTTGCGGGTGTACCCCATCTCTCCTCCCTTATTGGCACTTGTCTAAACTTAAAATTATCTGAGTGACTCCCCTCCGACAGGAACTGCATGGGAGTCAGACCTGTGCATATTGACTCACAAATGTGTGACAGCAGCAACATGGGTGCGAGGCATAGCACCGCAAGGGAAGGTCTCTTTTGAACACTTCTGAATTCCCTGAGAGTCAAACCTGACTTGCATGGAGGTTGGTACCGTACTTTCTGTGTTGCCTCTGCCTCGCCTCCCCAAAAGGTACAAAGAGCAACCAAGGTGGTGTAATAACCCCACAGGAGGAGTCAGGTCAGTGCTCCCCCAGTTGGTTACAGACCCACCATGAAATCACGGGACCCTTGGAGTCCTAACAAATTTACAAAAATTGGCCGCCACAAAAAACACCTTCTAAAATTAATAGAAAGGGAGGAAATGTGGGGAACCATTGGGCACTAGGAAAACAAAAGGTCCTCCATCCTGAATGAAGACTCCATTTTGTGATAAGTTGTCTGTTCTGGAAAGTCACAAACTCTGCAGTTGTTTGTTAACCCATGCACGGAGAAACAACAACGTAACCCATAATGAATGAGAAAGCCATTATCTTGTCGCTTTGGGGCTGGGGCCTTATAATATGGAACATCTTGTGCCTTTGGGGCCGGTACCTTATCCTATTGAAACAGAACTGTAGCAATACCTACACTACTGACAAACTTCCCTGTTCTGCTATATAAAAGGCACCCTGAGAAAAATAAAAATGGCAGCTTGATCAGACTCCTGTCGTCCTGTCGGTTCCTTGTGTCTCATGTCCCTCTCATTTCAGGTTTTCTGGGGTCCGTGCTCCGGTTGTAGCCCCGCTGTCTGGGGCACAATATGTTTGTAGTTAACTTCTTTCCATTCCCGCTGTAGCTGTAGGATTGCTCTAACAATGATTGTCCAAGGCTGTGTGAATTGCTAGTGAATATGTAAATTTGTGTCACTTGGCATGTGTTAAGTTTCTAAAACACTGGGACGTGAAAGGACACTGCTTTGTTTTAGAAGTTTGACTGCCTCAGTTTCGCTCTTGTATTTAGGTTTACTGTTGAGCTACTTTGATGCAATATATTTCTACAAGACAATCTTACACTTTCGTAGGAAGACAATATAGTTCATCATTCACACCAATCAACGTCAATGATCTTATCCTTTAGAAGATTTCACTTACGACCGGGAAGGAATTGCCTGCAATGACTGAGTTTTCTTGCAGTATGCCCCATGAATATAAGAGCTTTCAATTTCTTTGGATTTCTTACAACGCAGTGTCTCTGTTTGTAACTTCCTCTCATTCAGGTTGCAGTTTCCGAAGATAAGTAACAGAATAACTGCAGAACATTGCAGGGTTTGAAATCGGTATGACAAGTTCATTTGTTTTAATGTGTCCTAGCATAGGTTATGCAAATAACTTTGCATTTCTCTGCTTTTCACTAGTTCACACAATGTGTCTGTGGTTAACTTCTGTTCATTCCCCCTGTAGTTTGCACGGTAAATTCTTATTATGATTGCCGGGGACTCTGTGAAATCAATAGGTAATGAATAGGGAAGTTTGTTTCATTTGGCATGTCCAAAGTTTCTAAAAAACTGGGATGTGGAAGGACACAGCTTTGTTTTAGAAGTTTGATTCTTTCAGATTCACACTTGCATTTAGGTTTAATATTGAGCTAGTAATGGTGCAAAGTATTCCTTCACGACAATCTCACAATTTCATAGAAAGACATTGTAGTTCATCATTACTATCAATCAACATCAAGGAGGTTTTCCTTTAGAAGCAATTGTCTTCGAATTGACTCAGTTTTTTCACAGTATATATGATGAATATAACAGCTTTGCTCTTCATCGGCTTTCTCAAGAGGCAATGTCTCTTTTTGTAACTTGGTCACATTCCGGTTGCAGTATTCTAAGTAATAGACTAACTCAGAACAGTATACCGTTTGAAATCAGTAGTGCAAGTTCACTTGTTTTAATGTGCCCTGGGACAGCTTTCTACATCCACTTTGTACTTCTCTAATTTGCACTAGATAACACAATGTGATGGTTGTTAACTTCTTTTTATTCCCGCTGTAGCTGTGAGATTGCTCTAACAATGATCGTCTGAGACTGTGTGAATTGGAAGTGAATATGTAAGTTTGTGTCACTTGGCATGTGTTAAGTTTCTAAAACACTGGGAGGTGAAGGGACACTGCTTTGTTTTAGAAGTTTGACTGCCTTAGTTTCGCTCTTGTATTTGGCTTTACTGTTGAGCTACCATGTTGCAATATATTTCTTCAAGAGAATCTTACACTTTTATAGGAGGACAATATAGTTCATCATTCACACCAATCAAAGTCAATGATCTTATCCTTTGGAAGCTTTCACTCACCACTGGGAAGAAATTGCTTGCAATTTGACTCAGTTTTCTTGCAGTATGCCCCATGAGTGTAACAGCTTTCAACTACATTGGCTTTCTTACAAAGCAATGTCTCTGTTTGTAACTTCCTCTCATTCAGGTTGCAGTTTCCGAAGATAAGTAACAGAATAACTGCAGAACATTGCAGGGTTTGAAATCGGTATGACAAGTTCACTTGTTTTCCTGTGTCCTAGTGTAGGTTACGCAAACAACTTTGTACTTCTCTGCTTTTTACTAGTAAACACAACATGTCAGTGGTTAATGTCTGTTAATCCCCCAGAAGTTTGCAATTCAAACTCTGATTATGAATGCCTGGCACTGTGTGATTGGAAATGAATGGGTAAGTTTGTTTCATTTGGCATGTCTTAAGGTTCTAAAACACTGGGACGTGAAAGGACACAGCTTGTTTAGAAGTTTGATTCCTTCAATTGCACACCTGCATTGTAGTTCATCATTAATATCAAACAACATCAAGGAGGTTTTCCTTTAGAAGCAATTGTCTTCGAATTGACTCAGTTTTATCACAGTATGTATGATGAATGTAAGAGCTTTGCTCTTCATTGGCTTTCTTACAAGGCAGTGTCTCTTTTTGTACCTTCCTCTCATTCTGGTTGCTGTATTCTAAGTAATAGACTAACTGCAGATCATTTTACCATTTAAAATCATTGGTATAAGTTCATTTGTTTTAATATGCCCTGGACAGATTTCTACATCCGCTTTGTACTTCTCTGATTTGAACTAGTTAACACAATGTGTTTGTTGTTAATTTCTTTTCATTCCTGCTGTAGCTGTGAGATTTCACTCTAACAATGATCATTCGAGACTGTGAATTGGTAGTGAATATGTAAGCTTGTGTCACTTGGCATGTGTTAAGTTTCTAAAACAGTGGGAGGTGAAAGGACACTGCTTTGTTTTTGAAGTTTGATTGCCTCACTTTCCCTCTTGTTCCTCATTCATTGCAATCAACATCAATGATCTTATCCTTTAGAAGCTTTCACTAACGACAGGGAAGAAATGGCCTGCGATTTGACAGAGTTTTCTACAGTATGCCCCATGAATGTAAGAGTTTTCAACTTCATTCGTTTTCTTACAACGCAATGTCTCTGAGTGTAAATTCCTCTCATTCAGGTTACAGTTTCCAAAGATAAGTAACAGAATAACTGCAGAATATTGCAGGGTATTAAAATCGGTATGACAAGTTCATTTCTTTTACTGTGTCCTAGGGTAGGTTACTCAAACAACATTGTACTTTTCTGCTTTTTACTAGTTTACACAATGTGTGTGGTTAACTTCTGTTCATTCCCCCTGTAGTTTGCAATTCAAACTCTAATTATGATTACCGGAGACTGTGTGATTGTAAATGAATAGGTAAGTTTGTTTCATTTGGCATGTCTTCATATTCTAAAACACTGGGACGTGAAAGGACACAGGTTTGTTTTAGAAGTTTGATTCCTTCACTTTCACGCTTGCATTTAGGTTTATTATTGAGCTAGTTATGGTGTAAACTATTCCTTCACGGCAATCTCAAACTTTCACAGAAAGACATTGTAGTTCATCATTAATATCAATCAACATCAAGGAGGTTTCCCTGTAGAAACAATTGTCTTCGACTTGACTCAGTTTTTTTCACACTATGTACGAGGAATGGAACAGCTTTGCTCTTCATCGGATTTCTTACAAGGCAATGTCTCTTTTTGTAACTTCCTCTCATTCTGGTTGTGGGGCTCTAAGTAATAGACTAACTGCAGAACACTATACCATTTGAAATCGGTAGTACAAGTTCATTTGTTTTAAAGTGCCCTGGGATAGATTTCTGCATCCACTTTGTACTTCTCTGATTTGAACTAGTTAACATAATAACACATTATTGTTGTTAAATTATTTTCATTCCCGCTTCAGCTGTGAGATTTCGCTCTAACAATGATCGTCTGAGACTGTGTGAATTGGAAGTGAATATGTAAGTTTCTGTCACATGTCGTGTGTTAAGTATCTAAAACACTGGCAGGTGAAAGGACACTGCTTTGTTTTAGAAGTTTAATTGCCTCAGTTTTGCTCTTGTATTTGGGTTTACTGTTGAGCTACTTTGATGCAATATATTTCTTTCTTCAAGACAATCTTACACTTTCGTAGGAAGATAATATAGTTCATCATTCATACCAATCAACGTCAATGATCTTATCTTTTAGAAGCTTTCTCTTAAGACCAGGAAGAAATTGCCTGCAATTTCACAGAGTTTTCTTGCAGTATGTCCCATGAATGTAATAGCTGTCAACTTCTTTGGATTTCTTACAATGCAATATCTCTCTTTGTAACTTCCTCTCATTCAGGGTGCAGTTTCTGAAGATAAGTAACAGAATAACTGCACAACATTGCAGGGTTTGAAATCGGGATGAGAAGTCCATTTGTTTTAATGTGTCCTAGCGTAGGTTCTGCAAACAACTTTGTTCTTCTCTGCTTTTTTCTAGTTAACACAATATGTCTGTGGTTAACTTCTCTTCATTCCCCCTGTAGTTTGCAAGGCAAACTCTAATTATGATTGCTGGAGACTGTGTGATTGGAAATGAATGGGTAAGTTTGTTTCATTTGGCATTTCCTAAGTTTGTAAAACATTGGGATGTGAAAGGACACAACTTTGTTTTAGAAGTTTGATTCCTTCAATTTCACGGTTGCATTTAGGTTTAATATTGAGCTAGTTATGGTGCAAACTTTTCCTTCACGACAATCTCAATCTTTCATAGAAAGACCTTGTAGTTCATCATTAATATCAATCAACATCAAGGAGGTTTTCCTATAGAAGCATTTGTCTTCGAATTGACTCAGCTTTTTCAAAGTATTTACTATGATTGTAACAGCTTTGCTCATCATCAGCTTTCTTACAAGGCAAAGTCTCTTTTTGTAACTTCCTCTCATTCTGTTGCAGTATTCTACGTATGGACTAACTGAAGAACATTATACCGTTTGAAATCGGTAGTACAAATTCAATTGTTTTAATGTGCCCTGGGACAGATTTCAACATCCATTTTGTACTTCTCTGATTTGAAGTAGTTAACACAATGTGTTTGTTGTAAACTTCTTTTCATTACCACTGTCGCTGTGAGATTTTGCTCTAACAATGATCGTCCGAGACTGTGAATTGGAAGTGAATGTGTAAGTTTGTGTCACTTGGCATGTGTTAAGTTTCTAAAACCCTGGGAGGTGAAAAGACACTGCTTTGTTTTAGAAGTTTGATTGCCTCAGTTTCACTCTTGTATTAATGTTTACTGTTGGGGTACTTTGATGCAATGTATTTCTTTCTTCAAGACAATCTTACACTTTCATAGGAAGACAATATAGGTCATCATTCATACCAATCAAGGTCACTTTCACTCACAACTGGGAAAAAATTGCCTGCGATTTGAATCAGTTTTTTTGCAGTATGTCCCTTGAATGTAATATCTTTCAACCTCATTGCCTTTCTTACAACGCAATGTCTATATTTGTAACTTCCTCTCATTCAGGTTGCAGTTTCCGAAGATAAGTACAGAACAACTGCAGAACATTGCAGGGTTTGTAATTGTTATGACAATTCATTTGTTTTAATGTGTCCTAGCATAGGTTACGCAAATAACTTTGTACTTCTCTGCTTTTTACTAGTTCACACAATGTGTCTATGGTTAACTTCTGTTCATTCCACTGTAGTTTGCAAGGCAAATTCTAATAATGATTGCCGGGGACCATGTGATTGGAAATGAATAGGTAAGTTTGTTTCATTTGGCATGTCTTCAGTTTCTAAAACAGAGGAACGTGAAAGGGCACAGCTTTGTTTTAGAAGTTTGATCCCTTCAGTTTCACTGTTGCATTTAGGTTTAGTATTAAGCTAGTTATGGTGCAAACTATTCCTTCATGACAATCTTAAACTTTCATAGAAAGACATCATTAATATCAATCAACATCAAGGAGGTTTTCCTTTAGAAGCAATTGTCTTCGAATTGACTCAGTTTTTTCACAGTATCTACGATGAATGTAACAGCTTTGCTCTTCATCAGCTTTCTCACAGGGCAGTGTCTCGTTTTGTACCTTCCTCTCATACTGGTTGCAGTATTGTAAGTAATAGACTAACTGCAGATCATTATACAGTTTGAAATCGGTAGTACAAGTTCTTTTCTTTTAATGTGTCCTGGACAGATTACTACAACCACTTTGTACTTCTCTGATTTGAACTAGTTAACACAATGTGTTTGTTGTTAACTTCTTTTCATTCCTACTGTAGCTGTCTGATTTCGCTCTAACAATGATCTTCCAGAACTGTGTGAATTGGAAGTGAATATGTAAGTTTGTGGCACTTGGTCTGTGATAAGTTTCAAAACACTGGGAGGTGAAAGGACACTGCTTTGTTTTAGAAGTTTGATTGCCTCAGTTTTGCTCTTGTCTTTGGGTTTACTGTTGAACTACTTTGATGCAATATATTTCTTCAAGAGAATCTTACACTTTTGAAGGACGACAATATAGTTCATCATTCATACCAATCAACGTCAATGATCTTATCCTTTAGAAGCTTTCACTTACGACTGGGAAAATATTGCCTGTGATTTGACTCTTGCAGTATGCCCCATGAATGTAACAGCTTTCAAATTCATTGGTTTCTTACAACGCAATGTCTCTGTTTGTAACTTGCTCTCATTCAGGATGCAGTTTCCGAAGATAAGTAACAAAATAGCTGCACAACATTGCAGTGTTTGAAATCGGTATGAGAAGTTCAATTTTTTTAATGTGTCCTTGTGTAGGTTATGCAAACAACTTTGTGCTGCTCTGCTTTTCACTAGTTAACACAATGTGTCTGTGGTTAACTTCTGTTCATTCTCCCTGTAGTTTGCAAGGCAAACTCCAATTATGATTACCGGGGACTTTGTGATTGGGAATGAATAGGTAAGTTTGTTTCATTTGGCATGTCTTAAGTTTCTAAAAAACTGGGACGTGAAAGGACATTGCTTTGTTTTAGAAGTTTGATTCCTTCAGTTTCACGCTTGCATTTAGGTTTATTATTGAGCTAGTTGTGGTGCAAATTATTCCTTCGCGACAACCTCAAACTTTCACATAAAGACATTGTAGTTCATCATTAATATCAATCAACATCAAGGAGGTTTTCCCTTAGAAGCAATTGTCTTCGAATTGACTCAGTTTTTGCACAGTACATACATTGAATACATCAGCTTTGCGCTCATGGGCTTTCTTACAAGGCAATATCTCTTTTTCTAACTTCCTCTCACTCCAGTTGCAGTATTCTAAGTAATAGACTAACTGCAGAACATTATACTGTTTGAAATCGGTTGTACAAGTTCATTTGTTTTAATGTGCCCTGGGAGAGATTCCTACATCCAGTTTGTACTTCTCTGATTTTAACTACTTTACACAATGTGTTTGTTGTTAAATTCTTTTCATTCCCGCTGTGGCTGTGAGATTTTGCTCTATCAATGATCGTCTGAGACTGTGTGAATTGGAGGTGAATATGTAAGTTTGTGTCACTTGGCATGTGTCAAGTTTCTAAAACACTGTCAGGTGAAAGGACACTGCTTTTTTTTAGAAGTTTGATTGCCTCAGTTTCGCTCTTGTATTTGTGTTTACCATTGAGCTACTTTGATGCAATACATTTATTTCTTCAAGACAATCTTACACTTTCGTAGGAAGACAATATAGTTCATCATTCATACCAATCAACATCAATGATCTTATCCTTTAGAAGCTTTCACTAATGACCGGGAAGAAATTGCCTGCGATTTGAAAGAATTTTCTGCAGTATGCCCCATGAATTTAACTGCTTTCAACTTCACTCGATTTTTTACAACACAATGTCTCTGTTTGTAACTTCCTCTCATTCAGGTTGACGTTTCTGAAGATCAGTAACTGAATAAATGCAGAACATTGCGGGTTTTGAAATCAGTTTGACAAGTTCATTTGTTTTAATGTGTCCCAGCATAGGTTACCCAAACAACATTGTACTTTTCTGCTTTTTACTAGTTAACACAATGTGTCTGTGGTTAACTTCTGTTCATTCCCCCTGTAGTTTGCAAGGCAAAATCTAATTATGATTACCGGAGACTGTGTGATTGGAAATGAATAAGTAAGTTTGTTTCATTTGGCATGTCTTCAGTCTCCAAAACACTGGGACATGAAAGGACACAGGTTTGTTTTAGAAGTTTGATTCCTTCAGTTTCACGCTTGCATTTAGGTTTATTACTGAGCTAGTTATAGTGTAAACTATTCCTTCACAGCAATCCTAAGCTTTCACAGAAAGACATTGTAGTTCATCATTAATATCAATCTACATCAAGGAGGTTTTCCTTTAGAAGCAATTGTCTTTGAATTGACTCAGTTTTTTCACAGTATGTACGATGAATGGAACAGCTTTGCTCTTCATCGGATTCCTTACAAGGCATTGTCTCTTTTTGTAACTTCCTCTCATTCTGGTTGCAATATTCTAAATTATAAACTAAGTGCAGGACATTATACTGCTTGAAATCAGTAGTACAAGTTCATTTGTTTTAATGTGCCCTGGGACAGATTTCTGCATCCACTTTGTACTTCTCTGATATGAACTAGTTAACACAATGTGTTTTGTTGTTAACTTCTTTTCATTCCCACTGAAGCTGTGAGATTTTGCTCTAACAATGATCGTCCCAGACTGTGTGAATTGGAAGTGAATATGTATGATTGTGTCACTTGGTGTGTGTTAAGTTTCTAAAACACTGGGAGGTGAAAGCACACTGCTTTGTTTTAGAAGTTTGATTGCCTCAGTTTTTCTCTTGCATTTGGGTTTACTGTGGAGCTACTTTGATGCAATATATTTATTTCTTCAAGACAATCCTACAGTTTCCTAGGAAGGCAATATAGTTCATCATTCATACCAATCAAGGTCAATGATCTTATCCTTTAGAAGCTTTCACTTAAGACTGGGAAGAAATTGCCTTTGATTTGACAGAGTTTTCTGCAGTATGCCCCATGAATGTAACAGCTTTCAACTTCACTGGGTTTCTTACAATGCAATGCCTCTGTTTGTAACTTCCACTCATTTAGGTTGAAGTTTCTGAAGATAAGTAACAGAATAACTACAGAACATTGCATAGTTTGGAATCGGTGTGACAAGTTCATTTTTTAAAAAAACAAAATGAATATGTAAGTTTGTTTCATTTTTCAAGTCTTAAGTTTCTAAAACACTGGGACTTGAAAGGACATGGCTTTGTTTTAGAAGTTTGTTTCGTTCAGTTTCACGCGTGCATTTAGGGATATCTCTGTACACTACAACTGCAGTGTAAAGAACTTAAGAAGAAACACATTGTGTTAAGTAGTCCAAAGCAAAGATGTTCACTCCAAATGAATCAAACGTACATATTCGTTTCTAATCACACAGTCTCTTCCAATCCTTATTAGAGTTATCAATGCACACTACAACTGCAATGTAAAGACCTTAAGAAGAAACACATTGTGTCCACCAGTACAAAGCAAAGATGTTCACGAAAATGAAACAATTGTACATATTCATTTGTAATGACACGGTCTCTTCTAATCCTTATTGGAGTTATCTCTGTACACTACAGCTGCAACGTAAAGACATTAACAAGAAACATATTGTGTTAACTACTACAAAGCAAAGAAGTACACAGCAAATGAAACAAACGTACATATTCATTTCTAATCACAGAGTCTCTTGAAATCCTTATTAGACTTATCTCTGTACACTAGAACTGCATTGTAAAGAATTTAAGAAGAATCACATTGTGTTAACAAGTACAAACAAAGAAGTTCACTCCAAATGGAACAAACGTCCATATTCGTTTCAAACCACAGTCTCTTGTAACCTTATTAGAGTTATCTCTGTACACTACAGCTTCAATGTAAAGAAGACAACAAGGAACACATAGTGTTAACTAGTACAAAGGAAAGATGTTCACGTCAAATAAACAAACATACATATCTGATTCTACTGACAGAGTCTCTTGTAGTCCTTATTAGAGTCATCTCTGTACACTGCAACTGCAATGTAAAGAACTTAAGAAGAAACAGATTGTGTTAACTAGTCTCAAAAAACATGTTCACGCCAAGTGAAACAAAGGTACATATTCATTTCCAATTACACACTCTCTTGTAATCCTTATTAGAGTTATCTCTGTACACCAAAACTGCAATGTCAAGAACTTAAGAAGAAACACCTTGTGCTAATTAGTACAAAGCAAAGATGCTCACGCCAAATAAAATAAATGTACATATTCATTTCTAATCACAGAGTATCTTGTAACCCTTATTAGTGTTGTGTGTCTACGACACAGCTGCAATGTAAATACCTTAACAAGCAACACATTGCGTTAACTAGTACAAACTAAAGAAGTTCACGCCAAATAAAACAAATATACATATTCATTCCTTATCACACATTCTACCGTCATCCTTACTAGAGTTAGCTCTGCAAACTACAGCTGCAATTTAAAGAATTAACAAGAAACTCATTGTGTTAACTACAGCAAAACAAAGACAGACATGGCACATGAAACAAAAGTACATATTCCTTCCTAATCACACAGCCTCCAGTAATCCTTATTAGAGTACATTCTGTACACTACAGCTGCAATGTAAAGAACTTAACAAGAAACTCATTGTGTTAACTAGGACAAAGCAACCATGTTCACACCAAATGAATCAATCGTTCATATTCGTTTCTAATGACAGAGTCTCTTGCAATCCTTATTAGGGTTATCTCTGTACACTACAACTGCAATGTAAAAAAGATAACAAGAAACACATTGTGTTGACTTGTACAAACAAAGAAGTACACGGCAAATGAAACAAACGTACATATTCATTTCTACTCACACAGTCTCTTGTAACCCTTATTAGAGTTATCTCTGCACACTAGAACAGCAATGTAAAGAACTTAAGAAGAAACACATTGTGTTAACTAGTACAAACTAAGATTGTCACGCCAAATGAAGCAAACGTACATATTCATTTCTACCCATGCATTCTCTTGTAATATTTTGAGAGTTATCTGTATACACTACAGCTTCAACGTAGAAAAGATAACAAGAAACACATAGAGTTAACTAGTACAGAGCAAAGAAGTATACAGCAAATGAAACAAATGTACATATTCATTTCTAATCACACAGTCTAGGGTAACCCTTATTAGGGTTAACTCTGTACAATACAGCTGCAATGTAAATAACTTAACAAGAAACACATTGTCTAGCGTCATATTTACTATAGTAAGCTCTGTAAACTACAGCTGCAAGGTAAAGAAAAGAAGAAACTCATTGTGTTAAGTACAACAAAACAAAGACGTACATGGCAAATGAAACAAAGTACATATTCATTTATAATTTCACAGTCTAGGGTAATCCGTATTACAGTTAACTCTTTGCACTGCTGCTGCAATGTAAAGAAGGTAACAAGAAACACATTGTGTTAACTAGTACAAAGCAGAGAAGTGCACGGCAAATGAAACAAAGGTACATATTCATTTTTAATCACTCACTCTCTTATAATCCTTATTAGAGTTATCTCTGTGCACCAGAACTTCAATGTCAAAAACTTAAGAAGAAACATTGTGCTAACTAGTACAAAGCAAACATGTTCACGCCAAATAAAACAAATGTACATATTCATTTCTAATCAGAGTCTCTTGTAACACATATAAGTGTTGTCTCTCTACACTACACCTACAATATAAATAACTTAACAAGAAACACATTGTGTTAACTAGTACAAAGCAAAGAAGTTCACACCAAATCAAACAAATATACATATTTATTCCTAATCACACAGTCTAGCATCATCCTTACTAGAGTTAGCTCTGCAAACTACAGCTCAATGTAAAGAATTAACAAGAAACTCATTGTGTTAAGTACAACAAAACAAAGGCACACAGCAAATGAAACAAACGTACATATTCATTTCTAATCAGAGTCTCTTGTAATTCTTATTAGAGTTATCTCTGTACACTAGAACTGCAATGTAAAGACCTTAAGAAGAAACACATTGTGTTAACTAATACAAAGCAAAGATGTTCATGCCAAATGAAACAAACGTTAATATTAGTTTCTAATCACAGAGTCTCTTGTAAACCTTATTAGAGTTATCTCTGTACATTACAGCTTCAATGGAAAAATGATAACAAGAAACACATTGAGTTAACTAGTACAAAGCAAAGAAGTAGAAGTACACGGCAAGTGCAACACATGTATATATTCATTTCTAATCACACAGTCTCTTAAAATCCTTATTAGAGATATCTCTGTACAGTAGAACTGCAATTTAAAGAACTTAAAGAGTAACACATTGTGTTAACTAGAACAAAGCAAACATGTTCCAGCCAAATGAAACAAACGTACATATTGGTTTCTAATGACAGAGTCTCTTGTAACCCTTACTAGGGTTATCTCTGTACACTACAACTGCAATGTAAAGAACTTAAGAAGAAACACATTGTGCTAACTAGTACAAAGCAAAGAAGTGCACGCCAAATGAAGCAAACGTACATATTCATTTCTAATCACACAGTCTCTTGCAAACCTTATTAGAGTTAACTCTGTGCAATTCAGCTGCAGTGTAAAGAAGTTAACAAGAAACACATTGTGCTAACTAATACAAAGCAAAGAAGTACACGGCAAGTGAAACAAACATACGTATTCATTTCTAATCACACAGGCTCTTTTAATTATTAGAGTTATATCTGTGCAATAGAAATGCAACGTTAGTAACTTAAGAAGAAACACATTGTGTTAACCAGTGCAAAGCAAATCTAGACCCAAACGGCAATGGTACCATAATCTTCTACTTACTAAAAGACAGACCAAATGGCTGATCCTTCACGAGGCCCTGTAGGGAACACCTGAACCACAAGACACTGGAGAGGGTAAGATTAAGACTAACCTTAATCTCCTACATCTTCCCTCCCTCACTTCCCCTCTCCCTGTCTCTCTCTCTCTCTTATCTCTAACTCTTGTATATTAGTTATCTTTTTCCTCATTTTCTTAGTGGGCACTGACCTGTAACTCCCAGATCCAGCATGGGGCTATCATCCACAATGAGCTTTTGATCAGAGAGACCTACAAGGTTTCCTAAAAGACAGACAGATTTCTGTCAGAGTACTTGATGACCCACCAAAGGCTAGTGGTAAGACCCTACTGCTGAAGATACCTTATGTGATTGACATGCAAATTAGAATGGCATGGCTGGAAGTTGGAAGACAGTCAGTCCCCAGACAGTGCGTCTAGTGCCAGAAAGTGCTCCATGGGCGACTGGGGGAAAGTGACCAATATCTGTCAAAGCAACGCATGGTCTAACCTACTTATCAGCAAATAACTTGTTGTGATGCCCACACAAGTGCAGTGGTGGCACACAGCCATGGTGGGGAACCAACTGCTCTCAATTTGGCTAACTGATCCCCTCACTGGTATGGGACCCATAGCTGGAGCTGGGAAACAAGTCAGAACCATATCCAAACATAAACCCACTCTCCAATATCAAGCTACCATCAATTGTGGGCTACAAGAGGGCCTACACCTATTAAATTCTCTATTTAAAAAAAAGTAAGGGTTATCTCATTTGTCCTGATGCTAACTTACTCTCCATTGGAGAATCTGCTTCTCTTTTTCAGATAGATGTAGATCCTAAGGAGAGAGCCACCCCATCATACCTCAAAAGGGCCCTGGCTGAAACTAAGAAAAACTGGAGAAACAAGCAAGGGGGCTGTTTTCCTGATGAACCAGATACCAGCACAAGGGGGAAGGAGATCAGCACAGAGAAAAATCAACTCCTACCAAATCAGAGAGCCAGAGCCTCAGAGGCCCCCAACACCTCATCACTGAAGCAGACCAAAAATGAACCCAACATGGCTCAGGGAAATTTTGCGGAAGAGGGGGTGGAAAGAATGTCAGAGTCACATGTTGGGTCATGATATGCAGAGACATTTAGCTTACCCATAACTGTGGGCTAACTCCACAATGCATGACCCATATACCTCAACAAGGAGGGGCCAAGGAGAGGGGGTAGGTCACGGATGAGCCCAATAATGGTACCAAACTGACTGTATTTGCTGAATACAGAACTGACTAATAAAGAAAAAAGAAAAAAGAAGAAGAAAAAAGAAACACAAAAGAAACAAAGCAAAGAAGGGCACGGGAAATGAAACAAACGTACATATTCACATCTAATCTCCCAGTCTCATGTAAACCTCATTAGAGTTATCTCGGTACAATAGAAATGCAATGTGAAGAACTTAAGTAGAAACACATTTTGTTAACTAGTACAAAGCAAAGACATCATGCCAAATGAAACAAACATGCATATTCGTTTCTAATCACAGAGTCTCCTGTGAACCATACTAGAACCATACTAGTGTACACTACAGCTGCAATGTAAAGAAATTAAGAAGAAACACATGGTGTTAACTAGTACAAAAAAAGATGTTCATGCCAAATGAGACAAATGTACATATTCGTTTCTAACCATAGAGTCTCATTTAATGCTTATCAGAGTTATCTCTGTACACTAATTTGCAATGTAAAGAACTTAAGGACAAACACATTGCCTTAACTATTACAAACAAATATGTTTAGGAAAATGAAGCAAACGTACATATTCATTTCTAATCACACAGTCTCTTGCAATCGTTATTAGAGTTATCGCTGTACACTACAGCTTCAATGTAAAAAAGATAACAAGGAACACATTGTGTTAACTTGTACAAAGCAAAGAAGTATATGGCTAATGAAACAAACATACATATTCATTTCTACTCACACAGTATCTAGTAATGCTTATTAGAGTTCTCTCTGTACACTAGAACTGCTATGTAAAGAACATAAGTAGAAACACATTGTGTTAACTAGTACAAACTAAGATGTTCACGCCAAATAAAGCAAACGTACATATTCATTTTTACCCATGCAATCTCTTGTAATATTTTCAGAGTTATCTCTGCACACCACAGCTTCAATGTAAAAAAGATAACAAGAAACACATAGAGTTAACTAGTACAAAGGAAAGAAGTACACAGCAAATAAAACAAATGTACATGTTTATTTCTAATCACACAGTCTAGGGTAACCCTTATTAGGGTTAACTCTGTACAATACAGCTGCCATGTAAATAACTTAACAAGAAACACATTGTGTTAACTAGTACAAACCAAGGAAGTTCACGCCAAATCAAACAAACGTACATATTCATTCCTAATCACATAGTCTGGAGTCATATTTAGTAGAGTTAGCTCTGTAAACTACAGCTGCAAGGTAAAGAATTAAAAACAAACTCATTGTGCTAAGTAAAACAAAACAAAGACATACATGGCAAATGAAACAAACGTACATATTCATTCCTAATCACACAGTCTCGGGTAATCCTTATTAGAGTTAACTCTGTACACTTCAGTTGCAATGTAAAGAAGTTAAAAAGAAACACATTGCGTTAACTATTACAAAGCAAAGAAGTACACGAGAAATGAAAAAAAAAGTACATATTCATTTCTAATCACACAGCCTCTTGTAATTCTTATTAGAGTTATCTCGGTACAGTAGAAATGCAATGTAAGGAACTTAAGAAGAAACACATTGTGTTAAATAGTACAAAGCAAAGACACCATGCCAAATGAAACAATCGTACATATTCGTTTCTAATCACAGAGTCTCTGGTAACCCATACTAGAGTTATCTGTGCACACTACAGCTGCAATGTAAAGAACTTAAGAAGAAACACATGGTGTTAACTAGTACAAAAAAAGATGTTCACGCCAAATGAAACAAACGTACATATATATTTCTAATCACAGAGTCTCTTGTAATCCTTATCAGAGTTATCTCTGTACACTACAGCTTCAATGTAAAAAAGATAACAAGAAACACATTGAGTTAACTAATGCAAATCAAAAAGTACATGGTATATGAAACAAACGTACATATTCATTTCTAATCACACAGTCTCTTGTAATCCTTATTAGAACTATCTGTGTACAGTACAGCTGAAATGTAAATAACTGAAGAAGGAACACATTGTGTTAAATAGTACAAAGCAAAGATGTTCACGCCAAATGAAACAAGGGTACATATTCGTTTCTAATCACAGAGTGTCTTCTAATCCTCATTTGAGTTGTCTCTGTACACTACAGCTTCAATGTAAAAAAGATAAGAAACAAGTTGTGTTAACTAGTACAAAGCAAAAAAGTACACGGCAAATGAAACAAAAGTACATATTCATTTCAAATCACACATTTTCTGTTAACACTTATTAGATTTAAATCTGTACACCACAGCTGCAATGTAAATAACTTGACAAGAAACACATTGTGTTAACTAATAGAAACCGACGGCATTCATGCCATATCAAACAAACGTACATATTCATTTCTAGTCACACAGTATAGCATCATCCTTACTAGAGTTACCTCTGCAAACTACAGCTGCAATGTAAAGAATTAACAAGAAACTCACTGTGTTAAGTACAAAAAAAAAAGTACATCAGAAATGAAACAAACGTACATATTCATTTCTAATCACACAGTCTCAGGGAAACCTTTATACAGTTATCGCTGTTCACTACAACTGCAATGTACGTAACTTAACAAGAAACACATTTTCTTAACTAGTACAAACCAAAGAAGTACAGGCCAAATCAAACAAACGTACATATTCATTCCTAATCACACAGTCTAACATCATCCTTACTAGGGTTTGCTCTACATACTACAGCTGCAATGTAAAGATTTAACAAGACACTCGCTGTATGAAGTACAACAAAACAAAGACGTACACGGCAAATGAAAAAAATGTACATATTCATTCTTCATCACACAGACTCGGGTACTCCTTATTAGAGTTATCTCTGTACCCTAGAACTGCAATGTAAAGAATTTAAGAAGAAACACATTGTGTTAACTAGTCCAAAGCAAAGATGTTCACGCCAAATGAAACAAGTGTACAGATTCTTTTCTAATCACAGTCTCTTCTAATCCTTATTACAGTTATCTCTGTACACTACAGCTGCAATGTAAATAACATAAGAAGGAACACATTGTGTTAACTAGTACAAAGCAAAGATGTTCATGCAAAATGAAACAAAGGTACATATTCATTTCTAATCAAAAGTCTGGTCTAATCCTTATTAGAGTTATCTTTGTACACTACGGCTGCAATGTAAAGAATTAACAAGGAACTCATTGTGTTAAGTACAACAAAACAAAGATGTACACTGCAAGTGAAACAAACTTACATAGTCATTCCTAATCATAAATAAATGTTCCTCGGGTAACGCTTATTAGAATTAACTCTGTACACAACAGCTGCAATGTAAAGACGTTAACAAGAAACACATTGTGTTAACTAGTACAAAGCAAAGAAGTACACGGCAAATGAAACAAATGTGGATATTCATTTCTAATGAGAGAGTCTCTTGTAATACTTATTACAGTTATCTCTGTACACTAGAACTGCAATGTAAACAACTAAAGAAGAAAGACATTGTGTTAACTAGTACAAAGAAAGATGTTCACGCCAAATGAAACAAACGTACATATTCGTTTCTAATCACAGAGTCTCTTGTAATCCTTATTAGAGTTATCTCTGTACACTGCAACTGCAATGGAAAGAACTTAAGAAGGAACACAATGTGTTAACTAGTACAAAGCAAAGATGTTCATGCAAAATTAGACAAGGGTAGAGATTCATTTCTAATGACACAGTCTCATCTAATCCTTATGAGATTTATCTCTGTACACTATGGCTGGAATGTAAAGAAGATAACAAGAAACATATTGTGTTAACTAGTAAAAAGCAAAGACGTACATGGCAAAACAAACAAACGTACATATTCATTTCTAATCACACAGTCTCTTCTAATCCTTATTTGAGTTATCCTTTTACACTCTGGCCTCAATGTAAAAAAGATAACAAGAAAAACATTGTGTTAACTACTATAAAGCAAAGAGGTACACGGCAAATGAAGCAAACGTACATATTCATTTCTAATCACACAGACTCTGGTAACCCTTATTAGATTTAACTCTGTACACTACAGCTGCAATGTAAAGACCTTAAGAAGAAAAACATTGTGTTAACTAGTACAAAGCAAAGAAGTTACATGGTAAATGAAAAAAACATAAATATTCTTTTCTGATCACACATTCTCGGGCAATCCTTATTAGAGTTACCTCTGTACACTACAGCTGCAATGTAAAGAAGCTGACAAGAAACACATTGTGTTAACTAGTACAAAGCAAGAAAGTACACGGCAAATAAAACAAATGTAGATATTCATTTCTAATCACACAGTCTCTTCTAATTCTTATTAGAGTAATCTCTATACACTACCGCTGCAATGTAAAGAAGATAACAAGAAACACATTGTGTTATCCAGTACAAAGCAAAGATGTTCACGCCAAATGAAACAAATGTACAGATTCGATTCTCATCACACAGTCTCTTGTAATCCTTATTAGAGTTATGTCTGTACACTACAGCTGCAATGTAAATAACTTAAGAAGAAGCACATTGTGTTAACTAGTACAAAACAAAGATGTTCACGCTAAATGAAACAGGGGTACATATACATTTCTAATCACACACTCTCGTCCAATCCTTATTAGAGTTATCTCTGTACACTATGGCTGGAAAGAAAAAAGATAACAAGGAACACATTGTGTTAACTAGTACAAAGCAAAGAAGTACACGGGAAATGAAACAAGCGTACATATTCATTTCCAATCATACAGCCTCTTGTAATTCTTATTAGAGTTATCTCTGTACACTAGAACTGCAATGCAAAGAACTTAAGAAGAAACACATTGTATTAACTAGTACAAACAAAGATGTTCACACCAAATGAAAAAAAACGTACATATTCATTTCTAATCACAAGTCTCTTGTAATCCTTATTAGTGTTATCTCTGTACACTATCACTGCAATGTAAAGAACTTAAGAAGAAACACATTGTGCTTAGTTGTATAAAGCAAAGATGTTCATGCCAAATGGAACAAACGTACATATTTGATTCAAATCAGACAGTCTCTTGTAATCCATATTAGAGTTATCTCTATACACTAGAGCTTCGATGTAAAGAAGATAACAAGAAACACATTGTGTTAACTAGTACAAAGTGAAGAACTACACAGCAAATGAAATAAACGTACATATTAATTTCTAATCACACAGTCTTGGGTAACCCTTTTAGAGTTATCTCTGTTCAATACAGCTGCAATGTAAATAACTTAACAAGAAACACATTGTGCTAAATAGTAGAAACCAAAGAAGTTCACGCCAAATAAAACAAATGTACATATTCATTCCAAATCACACAGTCTAGCGTCATATTTACTAGAGTTAGCTCTGCAAACTACAGCTGAAATGTAAAGACATAACAAGAAACTCATTGTGTTAAGTACAACAAATCAAAGATGTACACTGCAAATGATACAAACGTTCATATTCATTTGTAATCACAGAGTCTCTTCTAATCATCATTAGAGTTATCTCTGTACACTACAACTGCAATGTAAAGAACTTAAGAAGAAACACATTGGGTTAACTAGTACAAAGCAAAGATGTTCATACCAAATGAAACAAACATACATATTCATTTCTATTCACACAGTCTTGGTATCCCTTATTAGAGTTAACGCTCTACACTACTGCTGCGGTGTAAGTAACTTAACAAGAAACACATTGTGTTAACTAGTACAAACCAAAGAAGTTCACAACAAATCAAACAAATGTACATATTCATTCATAATCACACAGTCTCAGGTAATGCTTATTAGAGTTAGCTCTGTACACTACAGCTGCAATGTAAAGAAGTTAACAAGAAATACCTTGTGTTGACTAGTACAAAGCAAAGAAGTACACGTCAAATGAAAAAAACGGACAAATTCATTTCTAACCACACAGTCTTTTGTAGTTCTTATTAGAGTTATATCTGTACACTGGAACTGCAATGTAAACAGCTTAAGAAGAAACACATTGTGTTAACTAGCAGAAAGCAAAGATGTTCACGGTAAATGAAATAAACGTACATATTCATTTGTAATCACAGTGTCTCTTGTAATCCTTATTAGAGTTATCTCTGTACACTGCAACTGCAATGTAAAGAACTTAAGAAGATACACATTGTGTTTACTCGTACAAAGCAAAGATGTTCACGCCAAATGAAACAAATGAACATATTCATTTCTAATCACACAGTCTCTTGTAATCCTTGTTAGAGTTGTCTCCGTACAAGACAGTGGCAATGTAAATATCTTAACATGAAACACATTGTGTTAAATAGTTCAAACAAAGATGTTCATGCCAAATGAAGCAAACATACATAGTCTTTTCCATTCACAATGTCTTGGTAACCCTCATTAGAGTTAATCCTGTACACTACAGCTGCATTGTAAATAACTTAAGAAGAAACACACTGTGTTAACTAGTAAAAGCAAAGATGGTCACGCCAAATGAAACTAAAGTACATATTCATTTCTAATCACACAGTCTCTTTTAATCCTTATTAGAGTTATCTCTGTACACTACAGCTGCAACATAAATAACTTAAGAAGAAACACATTCTGTTAACCAGTTCAAAGCAAAGATGTTCCCGCGAAATGAAACAAGGTTACATATTCATTTCTAACCACACAGTCTCTTGTAAACCTTTGAAAAGTTATCTTTGTACACTACAGCTGCAGTGTAAATTACTTAAGAAAAAACACATTGTTTTAACTACTACAAAGCAAAGAAGTACATGGCAAATGAAACAAATGTACATATTCGTTTCTAATCACAGAGTCTCTGGTAATCCTTATTAGAGTTATGTCTGTACACTACAAATGCAATGTAAAAAACTTAAGAAGAAACACATTGTGTTAACTAGTACAAAGCAAAGATGTTCACGCGAAATGAAACAAACTTATATATTCATTTCTAATCACACAGTCTCTTGTAATCCTTATTAGAGTTTTGTGTGTATATATTAAGTGCAATGTAAAGAACATAAGAAGAAACCGATAGGCTTAACTACTGCACGGCAAAGAAATTAACGCCAAATGAAACAAAAGTACATAATCTTTTTTAATCACACAGTCTCTTTTAATCCTTATTAGAGTTATCTCTGTACACTACAGCTGCAATGTAAATAACTTAAGAAGAAACACATTGTGTTAACTTGTTGAAACAAACAATTACATGGCAAATCAAACAAACGTACATATTCATTTCGAATCACACAGTCTCTTCTAATCCTTACTAGAGTTATCTCGGTACACTACAGCTTCAATGTAATCAGATAAAAAGAAACACATTGAGTTATCTAATGCAAAGCAAAGAAGTACACGGCAAATGAAACAAATGTACATATTCATTTCTAACCAAACAGTCTAGGGTAACCCTTATCAGAGTTAACTCTGTACACTACAGCTGCAATGTAAAAACCTTAACAAGAAACACATTGTGTTAACTACTAAAAACCAAAGAAGTTCATGCCAAATCAAACAAACATACTTATTCATTCCTAATCACACACACTAGCGTCATCCTTACTAGAGTTAGCTCTGCAAACTACAGCTGAAATGTAAAGATGTAAAAGAAACTCATTGTGTTAAGTACAACAAAACAAAGACGTACACGGCAAATGAAACAAACGTACATATTCATTCCTAATCACACAGTGTCAGGTAATCCTTATTAATGTTCAATCTGGTAACTACAGCTGCAATGTAAAGAAGTTAACAAGAAACACATTGTGTTAACAAGTACAAAGCAAAGAAGTACACGCCAAAAGAAACAAACGTACATATTCATTACTAATGACACAGTCTCTTGTAATCCTTATTAGAGTTATCCCTGTACACTACAGCTTCAACGTAAAAAAGATAACAAGAAACACATTGATTTAACTAATGCAAAGCAAAAAGTACACGGCAAATGAAACAAACGTACATATTCATTTCTAATCACACAGTCTGTTGTAACCCTTATTAGAATTACCTCTGTACACTACAGCTGCAATGTAAATATCTTAAGAAACACAGTCTGTTAACTAGTACAAAGCAAATATGTTCACGCCAAATGAAACAAGTTTACCTATTCATTTCTAACCACACAATCTCCTGTAATCCATACAAGAGTTATCTCTGTACTCTATAGCTTCAATGTAAAAAAGATACAAGAAACCCATTGAGTTAACTAATGCAAAGCAAAGAAGTATAGGGCAAATGAAACAAATGTACATATTCATATCTACGCACACAGTCTCCGGTAATCCTTATGAGAGTTAACTCTGTACACCACAGCTGCAATATAAATAACTTAACAAGAAACACATTGTGTTAACTAGTAAAAACCAAAGAAGTTCATGCAAAATCAAACAAACGTACTTATTCATTCCTAGTCACAGACTCTAACGTCACCCTTACTAGAGTTACTCTGTAGGCTACAGCTGCAATGTAAAGATTTAACATGAAACTCATTGTGTTAAGTGCAACAAAACAAAGATGTACACTGTAAATGAAACATATATACATATTCATTTCTAATCACACAGTCTAGGGTAACCCTTATCAGAGTTAACTCTGTAAAATATAGCTGCAATGTAAAGAAGTTAACAAGATATACATTGTGTTGACTAGTACAAAGAAAAGTACACGGCAAATGAAAAAAACATACATATTCATTTCTAATCTCACAGTCTCTTGTAGTCCTTATTAGAGTTATCTCTGTACACAAGAACTGCAATGCAAAGAACATAAGAACAAACACATTGTGTTAACTACTACAAAGCAAAGATGTTCACGCCAAATGAAACAAGAACACATAATCGTTGGTAATCAGAGTCTCTTCTAATCCTTATTAGAGTTATCTCTGTACATTACAACTGCAATGTAAAGAACTTATGAAGAAACACATTGTGTTAATTAGTACAAAGCCAAGATGTTCATGGCAAATGAAACAAACGTACATATTCGTTTCTAATCACACAGTCTCTTGAAATCCTTATTAGAGTTATCTCTGTACAATACAGCTGCAATGTAAATAATTGAAGAAGAAACACACTGTTTTGTTAACCAGTAAAAAGCAGAAAAGTACCTGGCAAATCAAACAAACGTACATATTCATTTCTAATCACACAGTCTCTTCTAATCCTTATTTGAGTTATCTCTGTACACAACAGCTTCAATGTAAAAAAGATAACAAGAAACAAATTGAGTTAACTAGTACAAAGCAAAGAAGTACTCGGCAAATGAAACAAACTTACATATACATTTCGAATCACACAGTCTCAGATAACACTCATTAGAGTTAATTCTACACTACAACTGCAATGTAAAGAACTTAAGAAGAAACACACTGTGTGAACTAGTACAACCATTATGTTCATGCCAAATGAAACAAAGCACATACTATTTTCTAATCACGCCATCTCTTGTAATGTGTAGAAGAAACACATTGTGTTAACTAGTAGAAACATCTTTGCTTTGTTGTAGTTAACACAATGTGTTTCTTCTACAATTCTTTGCATTGCAGTTCTAGTGTACAGAGATAACTCTAATAAGGACTACAAGAGACTGTGTGATTAGAAATGAATATGTATCTTTTTTTTTTCATTTGCCGTGTACTTCTTTGCTTTGTACTACTCAACACAATGTGTTTCTTGGAAACTTCTTTACATTGCAGCTGTAGTTTACAGAGTTAACTCTAATAAGGATTACCTGAGACAGTGCGGTTAGGAATGAATATGTACGTTTTTTTCATTTACATTGCAGTTGTAGTGTACAGAGATAACTCTACTAAGTGTTACAAGAGACTCTGTGATTAGAAACGAATATGTAAGTTTGTTTCATTTGGCATGAACATCTTTTTTTGTACTAGTCAACACAATGTGATTCTTCTTATGTTCTTTACATTGCAATTCTACTGTACAGAGATAACTCTAATAAAGGTTACAAGAGACTCTATGATTAGGAATGAATATGTACTTTTGTTTCATGTGTCGTGTACATCATTGTTTTCTTGTACTTAACACAATGAATTTCTTGCTAATTCTTTACATTGCAGCTGCAGTTTGCAGAGCTAACTCTGGTAAGGATGATGCTAGACTGTGTGATTAGGAATGAATATGTACTTTTGTTTGATTTGGCGTGAACTTTTTGGTCTGTACTGCTTAACACAATGTGTTACTTGTGAAGTTATTTACATTGCAGCTGTAGTGTTACAGTTACCTCTAATGAGGATTACCCGAGACTGTGTGATTAGGTATGAATATGTACGTTTGTTTCATTTGGCATGAACATCATTGTTTGTACTAGTTAACATAATGTGGTTCTTCTTAAGTTCTTTACATTGCAGTTGTAGTGTACAGAGGTAACTCTAATAAGGATTACAAGAGATTCTGGGATTAGAAACGAATAAGTACGTTTGTTTCATTTGGCGTGAACATCTTTTCTTTGTACTAGATAACACAATGTGTTTCTTCTTAAGTTCTTTACATTGCAGTTCTAGTGCACAGAGATAACTCTGAAAAGGATTACAAGAGACTGTGTGATTAGAAATGAAAATGTAAGTTTGTATCTTTTTCCTTGTACTTCTTTGCTTAGTACTAGTTAACTCAATGTGTTTCTTGGTATCTTTTTTACATTGAAGCTGTAGTATACAGAGATAACTCAAATAAGGATTAGAAGAGACTGTGTGATTAGAAATCCATATCTACTTTTGTTTGATTTGCCATATACTTCTTTGCTTTGTACTAGTGAACACAATGTGTTTCTGGTTATCTTCTTTACATTGCAGCTGTAGTGTACAGAGATAACTCTAATAAGGATTAGAAGAGACACTATGATTAGAAATGAATATGTACTTTTGTTCAATTTGCCATGTATGTCTTTGTTTTGTTGTACTGAACACAATGAGTTTCTTGTTAATTCTTTACATTGCAGCTGTAGTTTGCAGAGCTACCTTGAATGTGTGATTAGGAAGGAATATGTACATTTGTTTGACTTGTCGTGAACTTCTTTGGTTTGTACTAGTAAACACCGTGTGTTTTTTCTTAAGTTATTGACAATGCAGCTCTAATGTACAGAGTTAACTCTAACAAGGGTTACGGGTTGTGTGATTAGAAATGAATATGTACGTTTGTTTCATTTGCCTTGTACTTCTTTGCTTTGTACTAGTTAACTCAATATGTTTCTTGTTATCTTTTTTACATTTAAGCTGTAGTGTAGAGGGATAACTCTAATAAGGATTCCAAGAGACTGTGTGATTAGTAATGATTATGTAAGTTCGTTTCATTTGGCGTGAATATCTTTGCATTGTACTAGTTAACACAATGTCTTTCTTATTAAGTTCTTTACATTGCAGTTCTAGTGTACAGAGATAATTTTAATAAGGATTACAAGACATTGCGTGATTAGAAATGAATATGTACGTTTGTTTCATTTGCTGTGTACTTCTTTGCTTTCTACTACTTAACATACTGTGTTTCTTGTTAATTTCTTTACATTGCAGCTGTAGTGTACAGAGTTAACTCTAATAAGGATTACCCGAGACTGTGTGATTAGGAATGAATATGTACTTTTGTTTCATTTGCCGTGTGAGTCTTTGTTTTGTTGTACTTAACACAATGAGTTTCTTGTTAATTCTTCATATTGCAGCTGTAGTTTGCAGTGCTAACTCTTGTAAGGATGACGCTAGAATGTGTAATTAGGAATGAATACTTACATTTGTTTGATTTGGCGTGAACTTCTTTGTTTTGTACTAATTAACACAATGTGTTTCCTGTTAAGTTATTTACATTGCAGCTGTAGTGCACAGAGTTAACTCTAATAAGGGTTACCTGAGACTGTCTGATTGGAAATGAATATGTACGTTTGTTTCATTTGCCGTGTAGTTGTTTGTTTGTACTAGTTAACACAATGTGTTTCTTGTTATATTCTTCACATTGGAACGTTAGTGTACAGAGATAACTCTAGTGAGGATTAGAAGAGACTGTGTGATTAAAAAGGAATACATACGTTTGCTTCTTTGGCGTGAACATCCTTGTTTCTACTAGTTAACACAATGTGTTTCTTCTTAAGTTCTTTACATAGCACTTCTAGTGTACAGAGATAACTCTAATAAGCCTAACAAGAGAATGTGTGATTACAAATGTATATGTACGTTTGTTTCATTTGCTGTGTACTTCTTTGCTTTGTACTAGTTAACACAATGTGTTTCTTGTTAACTTCTTTACATTGCAACTGTACTGTACAGAGTTAACTCTAATAAGGATTACCTGAGACTGTGTGATTAGGAATGCATATGTACGTTTGTTTCTTTTGGCATTAACAACTTTGTTTGTACAAACTAACACAATGGGTTTCTTCTTAAGTTCTTTACATTGCAGTTGTAGTGTACAGAGATAACTCTAATAAGTATTACAAGAGACTGTGTGATTAGAAATGTATATGTACGTTTGTTTCACTTGCCGTGTACGTCTTTGTTTTGTTGTACTTAACACAATGCATTTGTTGTTAATTCTTTCCATTGTGGCTGTATTTTGCAGAGCTAACTCTAGTAAGGATGACGGTAGACTGTGTGATTAGGTGTGAATATGCAAGGTTGTTTGATTTGGCGTGAACTTCTTTACTTTGTACTATCTAACTCAATGTGTTTCTTGTTATCTTTTTTACATTGAAGCTGTAGTGTACAGAGATGACTCTAATAAGGATTACAAGAGACGGGGTGATTAGAAATGTATACTTACTTTTGCTTCATTTGGCGTGAACATATTTGTTTGCACTGGTTAACAAAATGCGTTTCTTCTTAAGTCCTTTACATTGCAGTTCTAGTGTACAGAGATAACTCTAAAAAGGATTACAAGAGCCTGTGTGATTAGAAATGAATATGTACAGTTGTTTCATTTGCCATGTGCTTCTTTGCTTTGTACTAGTTAACAAAATGTCTTTCTTGTTATCTTGTTTACATTGCAGCTGTAGTGTACAGAGATAACTCTAATAACCATTACAAGAGGCTTTGTGATTAGATATGAGTATGTATGTTTATTTCATTTGCCTTGTACTTCTTTGCTTTGTAGTAGTTAACTCAATGTGATTTCTGTTATCTTTTTTACATTGAAGCTGTAGTGTACAGAGATAACTCTCATAAGGATTACAAGAGATGGTGATTAGAGCAATTGGTTCCCCACCATGGCTGTGTGCCACCACTGCACTTGTGTCGGCATCACAACAAGCTACTATCAATTGTGGGCTACAAGAGGGCCCACACCTATTAAATTCTCTATTAAAAAAAAGGGTTATCTCATTTGTCCTGATGCTAACTTACTCTCCATTGGATAATCTGCTTCTCTTTTTCAGATAGATGTAGATCCTAAGGAGAGAGCCACCCCATCATACCTCAAAAGGGCCCCAGCTGAAACTAAGAAAAATTGGAGAAACAATCAAGGGCGCTGTTTTCCTGATGAACCGGATACCGGCACAAGGGGGAAGGAGATCAGCACAGAGAAAAATCAACTCCTACCAAATCAGAGAGCCCGACTCTCAGAGCCTCCCAACACCTCATCACTGAAGCAGACTCAACATGGCTCAGGGAAATTTTGCGGAAGAAGGGGCGGAAAGAATGTCAGAGCCACATGTTGGGTCATGATATGCAGAGACAATTAGCTTACCCATAACTGTGGGATAACTCCACAATGCATGACCCGTATACCTCAACAAGGAGGGGGCGAGGGGGTAGGTCATGGATGAGCCTAATAATGGTACCAAACTGACTGTATTTGCTGAATAAAAAACTAACTAATAAAGGAAATATAAAAAAAAGAAATGAATATACACGTTTATTTCATTTGCTGTGTACTTCTTTCCTTTTTATTAGTTAACACAGTGTGTTTCCAGTTAACTTCTTTACATTGCAGCTGTAGTGTGCAGAGTTAACTGTAGTAAGGATTACCCAAGCCTGTGTGATTAGCAATGAATATGTACGTTTGTTTCATTTCCCATATACTTGTTTGTTTTGTTGAACTTAACACAATGAGTTTCTTCTAATTCTTTACATTGCAGCTGTAGTTTGCAGAGTTAACTCTAGTAAGGATGGCGCTAGACTGTGTGATTGGGAATGAATATGTACGTTTGTTTGATTTGGAGTGAACTTCCTTTTTTTGTACTAATTGGTACAATTTGTTTCTTGTTATGTTATTTATATTGCAGCTGTAGTGTACAGAGTTAACTCGAATAAGGCTTACCTGAGACTGTGTGATTACAAATTAATATCTACATTTGTTTCATTTGCGGTGTACTTCATTGCTTTCTACTAGTTAACACAATGTGTTTCTTGTTATCTTCTTTACATTGAAGAGTTAGTGTACAGATATAACTCAAATAAGGATTTGACAAGACAGTGTGATTAGAAATGAATATGTGTGTTTGTTTCATTTGGCGTGAACATCTTTGTTTGTACTAGTTAACACCATGTGTTTCTTCTTAAGTTCTTTACACTGCAGTTGTAGCGTACACAGATAACTCTAATAAGGATTACAAGAGACTGTGTGATTAGGAATGAATAATTATGTTCGTTTCAATTGCCGTGTACTTCTTTACTTGGTACTATTTAACACAATCTGTTTCCTGTTAACTTCTTTACATTGCAGCTGTAGTGTAGAGAGTTAACTCTAATAACGGTTACCTGAGAATGTGTGATTAGATATGAATATGTACTTTTCTTTCATTTGTGGTGTACATCTTTCCTTTGTATTAGTTAACGCAATGAGTTTCTTATTATGTTCTGTACATAGAGCGTTAGTGTACAGAGATAACTCTAATTAGGACTACAAAAGACTGTGTGATTAGAAATAAATATGTACGTTTGTTTCATTTGGCGTGAACATCTTTGTTTGTACTACTAAACACAATGTGATTCTTCTTATGTTCTTTATATTGGAGTTGTAGTGTACAGAGATAACTCTAATAAGGGTTACAAGTGACTCTGTGAATGGAAACAAATGTGTACGTTTGTTCAATTTTGCGTGAACAGCTTTGCTTTGTATTAGTTAACACAATGTGTTTCTTCTCAAGTTCTTTACATTGCAGTTACACTGTACAGAAATAACTCTAATAAGGTTTACAAGAGACTGTGTGATTAGAAATGAATATGTACATTTGTTTCATTTGCCATGTACTTCTTTGCTTTGTACTAGTTAACACAATGTGTTTCTTGTTTACTTCCTTACATTGTAGCAGTAACTGTAATAAGGATTACCCGAGAATTTGTGATTAGGAATGAATATGTACATTTGTTTCATTTTCCGTGTACGTTTTTGTTTGTTGTACCTAACACGATGAGTTTCTTTTTAATTCTTTACATTGCACCTGTAGTTTGCAGAGCTAACACTTGTAAGGTAGACACTAGACTGTGTGATAAGGAATGAATATGTACGTTTGTTTGATTTGCGTGAACTTCTTTGGTTTGTACTAATTAACACAATGTGTATCTTGTTAAGTTATTTACATTGCAGCAGTAGGATACAGAGTTAACTCTAATAAGGGTTACCCGAGATGGTGTGATTAGAAATGAATATATATGTTTGTTTCATTTGCCGTGTACTTCTTTGCTTGTAGTAGTTAACACAATGTGTTTCTTGCTATCTTCTTTACATTGAAGCGTTAGTGTACAGAGAGAACTCCAATAAGGATTAAAAGAAGCTGTGTGATTAGAAATGAATATATACGTTTGTTTCATTTGGCTTCAACATCTTTGTTCATACTAGTTAACTCAATGTGTTTCTTCTTAAGTTCTTTACATTGCAGTTGTAGTGTATAGAGATAACTCTAATAATGATTAGAAGAGACTCTGTGATTAGAAACGAATATGTAGGTTTGTTCCAATTGGCGTGAACATCTTTGCTTTGTACTATTTAACACAATGTGTTTCTTCTTAAATTCTTTACATTGCAGTTCTAGTGTACAGAGATAACTCTAATAAGGTTTACAAGAGACTGTGTGATTAGAAATGAATTTGTACATTTGTTTCATTTGTCATGTACTTCTTTGCTTTGTAGTAGTTAACACAAAGTGTTTCTTGTTAACTTCTTTACATTCCCACTGTAGTGTACAGAGTTAACTTTAATGAGCATTACCCGACAATGTGTGATTAGGAATGGATATGTATGTTTGTTTCATTTGCCTTGGACGTATTTTTTTGTTGTACTTAACACAATGAATTTCTTGTTAATTCTTTACATTGCAGCTGTAGTTTTCTGAGCCAACTCTAGTAAACATGACCCTAGACTGTGTGATTAAGAATGAATATGTACGTTTGTTTGATTTCGCGTGAACTTCCTTGGTTTGTACTAGTGAACACAATGTGTTTCTTGCTAAGATATTTACATTGCAGCTGTACTTTACAGAGTTAACTCTAATAAAGGTTACCCGAGACTGTGTGATTAGAAATTAATATGTATGTTTGTTTCATTTGCCATGTACTTCTTTGCTTTGTCCTGGTTAACTCTATTTGTTTCTTGTTTTTTTTTTTTTTTTTCATTGAATGTTTTGTGTACAGAGGTAACTCTAGTAAGGATCACAAGACACTGTGTGATGAGAAATGTATATGTATGTTTGTTTCATTTGGCGTGAACACGTTTGTTTGTACTAGTTAACACAATGTGTTTCTTCTTATGTTCCTTACATTGCAGTTGTAGTGTACAGAGATAACTCTAAGAAGGGTTACAAGACACTGCGTGATTAGAAGTGAATATGTGCATTTGTTTCATTTGCCGTGTACATCTTTGCTTTGTACTTCTTAACTCAATGTGTTTCTTGTTATCTTTTTCACGTTTAAGCTGTACTGTACAGAGATAACTTTAATAAGGATTACACGAGACTGTGTGATTAGAAATGAATATGTATGTTTGTTTCATTTGCCATGTATTTCTTTGCTTTGTACTAGTTAATACAATGTGTTTCTTGTTATCTTGTTTACATTGAAGCTTTAGTATACACAGATAACTCTAATAATGATTACAAGAGATGGTGTGATTAGATATGAATATGTACGTTTGCTTCATTTGGCATGAACATATTTGTTTGTACTAGTTAACACAATGAGTTTCTTCTTAATTTCTTTACATTGCAGTTGTAGTGTACAGAGATAACTCTCATAAGGTTTACAAGAGGCTGTGTGATTAGAAATGAATTTGTACATTTGTTTCATTTGCCGTGTATATCTTTGTTTTGTGGTACTTAACACAATGAGTTTCTTCTTAATTCTTTATTTTGCAGCTTTAGATTGCAGAGCTAACTCTTATAAGGATGACGCTAGACTGTGTGATTAGGAAAGAATATGTACGTTTGTTTGATTTGGCATGAACTTCCTTGGTTTGTACAAGTTAACACAGTGTGTTTCTTTACATGGAAGTGTTAGTGTACAGAGATAACGCTAATAAGGATTACAAGACACTGCATGATGAGAAATGAATATGTGCATTTCTTTCATTTGGTATGAACATATTTGTTTGTACTAGTTAACACAATGTGTTTCCACTTAAGTCCCTTACATTGCAGTTGTAGTGTACAGAGATTACTCTAAGAAGGGTTACAAGAGACTGTGTGATTAGAAATGAATATGTATGTTAGTGTCATTTGCTGTGTACTTCTTTGCTTTGTACTAGTTAACACAATGTGTTTCTTGTTATCTTCTTTACATTGAAGCATTAGTGTACAGAGATAACTCTAATAAGGATTACAAGAGAGTGTGTGATTAGAAATGAATATGTACTTATGTTTCATTTGTGGTGTACTTCTTTGCTTTGTACTGGTTAACTTGATGTGTTTCTTGTTATACTTTCTATACTGAAGCTGTAGTGTACAGAGATAACTCCAATAATGATTACTGGAGGCTGTGGGATTAGAAATGAATATGTACATTTGCTTCATTTGGCATGAACAAATTTGTTTGTACAAGTTAACACCATGTGTTTCTTCTTAAGTCCTTTATATTGCAGTTGTAGTGTACAGAGACAACCCTAAGAAGGATTACAAGAAACACTGTGATTAGAAACGAATATGTACATTTGTTTCATTTGGTGTGAACATCTTTGTTTGTACTACTTCACACAATGTGTTTCTTCTTATGTCCTTTACATTGCAGTTGTAGTGTACAGAGATAACTCTAGTAAGGATTACAAGAGACTGTGATTAGAAACGAATATGTGTATTTGTTTCATTTGGTGTGAACATCTTTGGTTTGTACAAGTTAACACAGTGTTTTCCTTCTTAAGTTGTTTACATTGCAGTTCTAGTGTACAGAGAGACCTCTAGTAAGGATTACAAGAGACTGTGTGATTAGGAGTGAACATGTTCATTTGTTTCATTTGCTGTGTACATCTTTGTTTTGTTGTACTTAACACAATGAGTTTCTTGTTAATTTTTTACATTGCAGCTGTAGTTTGCAGAGCTAACTCTAGTAAGGATTACCCTAGACTGTGTGATTAGGAATGAATATGTACGTTTGTTTGATTTGGTGTGAACGTCTTTGGTTTGTACTAGTTAACACAATGTGTTTCTTCTTAAGTTATTTACATTGCAGCTGTCATGGACAGAGTTAACTCCAGTAAGGGTTACCCGAGACTGTGTGATGACAAATGAATCTGTACGTTTGCTTCACTTCCCGTGTACTTCTTTGCTTTGTAGTACTTAACACAATGTGTTTCTTGTTATCTTCTCTACATTGAAGCTTTAGTGTACACAGATAACTCTAATAAGGATTACAAGAGATGGTGTGATTAGAAATGAATGTGTGCGTTTGTTGCATTTGCCATGTATTTTTAGCTTTGTACTAGTTTACTCAAGGTGTTTCTTGTTATCCTTTTTTCATTAAAAGTGTAGTGTACAGAGATAACTCTAATAATGTTTACAAGAGACTGTGTGATTACAAACAAATATGTACGTTTGTTTCATTTGGCATGAGCTTTCGCATTGTACTAGTTGACACAATGTGTTTCTTCATAAGTTCTTTACATCGTAGTTGTAGTGTATAGAGATAACTCTAATAAGGATTACATGAGACTGTGTGATTAGTAATGAATGTGTACATTAGTTTCATTTGCCGTGTACTCTTAGTTTTGTTGTACTTAACACAATGTGTTTCTTGTTAATTCTTTACTTTGCACCTGTAGCTTTCAGAGCTAACTCTAGTAAATATGACTCTACACTGTGTGATTAAGAATGAATATGTAGCTTTGTTTTATTTGGCGTGAACTTCCTAGGTTTGTACTAGTTAACACAATGTGTTTCTTGTTAAGTTATTCACATTCCAGCTGTATTGTACAAAGCTAACTCTAATAAGGGTTACCCGAGACTGTGTGATTAGAAATGAATATGTACATTTGTTTCATTTGCCGTGTACTTCTTTGCTTTGTACTAGTTAACACAATGTGTTTCTTGTTATCTTCTTTACATTGAAGCGTTAGTGTACTGAGATAACTCTAATAATGATTACAAGAGACTGTGTGATTAGAAACAAATATGTAGGGTTGTTTCTTTTGTCGTGAACATCTTTGCTTCGTACAGTTAACACAATTTGTTTCTTCTTAAGTTCTATACATTGCAGTTCATTAATATCAATCACCATCATGGAGGTTTTCCTTTAGAAGCCATTGGCTTCGAATTGACTCAGTTTTTTCATTGTATGTACGATGAATGTAACAGCTTTGCTCTTCCTCGGCTTTCTTACAAGGCAATATCTCTTTTTGTATCTTCCTCTCATTCCAGTTGCAGTATTGTAAGTAATAGACTAAATGCAGAACATTATACCATTTGAAATCGATAGTACAAGTTCATTTGTTTTAATGTGCTCTGGGACAGATTTCTATATCCACTTTGTACTTCTCTGATTTAGCTTGTTAAGACAATGTGTTTGTTGTCAACTTCTTTTCATGCCCCCTGTGCTGTGAGATTTTGCCTTAAGAATGATCATCCAAGACTCTGTGAATTGAAAGTGAATATGTAAGTTTGTGTCACTTGGCATGTGTTAAGTTTCTAAAACACTGTGAGGTGTTTTAGAAGTTTGATTGCCTCACTTTCACTCTTGTGTGTGGGTTTCTTGTTGAGCTACTTTGATGCAATATATTTATTTCTTCAATACAATCCTACACTTTCGTAGGAAGACAATATAGTTCATCATTCATACCAATCAACGTCAATGATCTTATCCTTTAGAGGGTTTCACTTATAAAACACGAAGAAATAGCCGGCGATTTGACTGAGTTTTCTTGCAGTATGCCCCATGAATGCAACAGCTTAAAACTTCATTGGATTTCTTACAATGCAATGTCTCTATTTGTAACTTCCTCTCATTCAGGTTGCAGTTTCCGAAGATAAGTAACAGAATAACTGCAGAACATTGCAGGGTTTGAAATCGGTATGCCAAGTTCATTTGTTTTAATGTGTCCTAACGTAGATTAAGCAAATGACTTTGTACTTCTCTGCTTTTTACTAGTTAACACAATGTGTCTGTGGTTAACTTCTGTTCATTCCCCCTGTAGTTTGCAAGGTAAACTGTAATTATGATTGCCGGGGACTGTGTGCTTGGAAATGAATAGGTAAGTTTGTTTCATTTGGCATGTCTTAAGTTTCTAAAACTCTGGGACATGAAAGTCAGGGCTTTGTTTTATAAGTTTGATTCCTTCAGTTTCACTCTTCCATTTAGGTTTAATATTGAGCTAGTTATGGTGCAAAATATTCCTTCAGTAAAATCTCAAACTTTCCCAGAGAGACATTGTAGTTCATCATTAATATCAATCAGCCTCAAGGATGTTTTCCCTTAGAAGCAATTGTCTTTGAATTGACTCAGTTTTTTCACAGTATGTATGATGAATGTAACAGCTTTGCTCTTCATCAGCTTTCTTACAAGGCAATGTCTCTTTTTGTAACTTCCTCTCATTCCGGTAGCAGTATTTTAAGTAATAGACTAACTGCAGAACATTATACCATTTGAAATCAGTAGTACAAGTTCATTTCTTTTAGTGTCCCCTGGGACATATTTCTACATCCAATTTGTACTTACCTGATTTGAACTAGTTAACACCATGTGTTTGTTGTTAACTTATTTTAATTCCCTCTGTAGCTATGAAATTTTGCTCTAACAATAGTGGTCCGAGACTGTGTGAACTGGAAGTGAATATGTAAGTTTCTGTCACTTGGCATGTGTTAAGTTTCTAAAACACTGGGAGGTGAAAGGACACTGCTTTGTTTTAGAAGTTTGATTGCCTCAGTTGTGCTCTTGTATTTGGGTTTACTGTTGAGCTACTTTAATGTAATATATTTATCTCTTCAAGACATTCCTTCACTTTTGAAGGAAGACAATATAATTCATCATTCATACCAATCAACATCAATGATCTTCTCCTTTAGAAGCTTTCACTTATGTCTGGGAGGAAATTGCCAGCGATTTGACTGAGTTTTCTTGCAGTGTGCCCCATCAGTGTAACAGCTTTCAACTTTATTGGGTTTCTTACAACGCAATGTCTCTTTTTGTAACTTCCTCTCATTCAGGATGAAGTTTCCGAAGATAAGTAACAGAATAACTGTAGAACAATGCTGGGTTTGAAATTGGTATGACAAATTCATTTTTTTAAAAACAAAACGAATAGGTAAGTTTGTTCCGTTTAGCATGTCTTAAGTTTCTAAAACACTGGGACGTGAAAGGACATGGCTTTGTTCTAGAAGTTTGTTTCGTTCAGTTTCACGCTTGCATTTAAGGTTATCTGTGCACACTACAACTGCACTGTAAAGACCATAAGAGGATACACATTGTGTTAACTAGTACAAAGCAAAGATGTTCACGCCAAATGACACAAACCTACATATTCATTTCTAATCATAGGTTCTCTTTTAACACTTATTAGAGTTATCTTTGTACACTACAACTTCAATGTATAGAACTTAAGAAGAAACACATTTTGTTAACTAGTACAAGCTACGATGTTCATGCCAAATGAAGCAAACGTACATATTCATTTCCAATCACACAATCTGAGGTATAACTTATTAGAGTTAACTCTGTACAATACAGCTGCAATGTAAATAACGTAACAAGAAACACACTGTGTTAACTGGTAAAAACCAAGGAAGTTAACGTCAAAAAAAACAAACGTACATATTCATTCCTAATGACAGAGTCTAGCGTCACCCTGCAAACTTCGGCTGCAATGGACGGAATTCAAAAGAAACTCATTGTGTTAAGTACAACAAAACAAAGACATACACGGTAAATGAAACAAACATACATGTTCTTTCCTAATCACACAGTCTCAGGTAATCCTTATTACAGTTATCTCTGTACACTACAGCTGCATTGTAAAGAAGGTAACAAGAAACACATTCTGTTAACTAGTACAAAGCAAAGAAGTACACGGCAAATGAAAGAAACGTACATATTCATTTCTAATCACACAGTCTCTTGTAATCCTTATTAGAGTTATCTCTGTACACTAGAACTGCAATGTAAAGAAATTAAGAAGAAACAAATTGTGCTAACTAGAACAAACAGATGTTCACTCAAAATGAAAAAAACGTACATATTCATTTCTAATCACAGAGACTCTTGTAACGCTTATTAGAGTTATGTCTGTACACAGCAACTGCAATGTAAAGAACTTAAGAAGAAACACATTGTGTTAACTACTACAAACAAATATGTTCACACCAAGTGAAGCAAATGTACATATTCATTTCTAATCACACTGACTCTTGTAAACCTTATTAGAGATATCTTTGTACACTAGAACTGCAATGTAAAGAACTTAAGAATAATCAGATTGTGTTAACTAGTACAAACAAAGATGCTCACGCAAAATGAAACAAACGTATATATTCGATTCTAATCAAAGAGTCTCTTGTAACCCTTATTAGGGTTATCTCGGTACAATACAACTGCAATGTAAAGAACTTAAGAAGAAAATCATTGTGTTAACTAGTAAAAACAAAGATGTTCATGCCAAATGAAACAAATGTGCATATTGTTTTCTAATCACACAATCTTCGGTAACCCTTATTAGAGTTAACTCTGTACACTACAGCAGCAATGTAAATAACTTAACAAGAAACACTGTGTTAAATACTAGAAACCAAAGAATTTCATGCCAAATCAAACAAATGTACATATTCATTCCTATTCACACAGTCTAGCGTCATCCTTACTGGAGTGAGCTCTGCAAAGTACAGCTGCAAAGTAAAGAATTAACAAGGAACTCATTGTGTAAAGTACAACAAAACAAAGAGGTACACGGCAAATGAAACAAACGTACATATTCATTCCTAATCACGGAGTCTCGGGTAATCATTATTAGAGTTAACTCTGTACACTACAGCTGCAATGTAAAGAAGTTAATGACAAAAACACATTGTGTTAAGCAGTGAAAAGCAAAAAAGTACACGGCAAATGAAAGAAACGTACATATGCATTTCTAATCACACAGTCTGTTTTAATCCTTATTAGAGTTATCTATGTACACTAGAACTGCAATGCAAAGAACTTAAGAAGAAACACATTGTGTTAACTAGTACAATTCAAAGATCTTCACGCCAAATGAAACACTCGTACATATTCGTTTCTAAACACAGAGTCTCTTGTAATACTTATTAGAGTTATCGCTGTACACTACAACTGCAATGTACGGAACTTCAGACAAAAGACATTGTGTTAACTACTACAAACAATGATGTTAACGCCAAATGAAACAAACGTACATATTCGCTTCAAATCACAGAGACTCTTGTAATCCTTATTAGAGTTATCTCGGTACACTACAACTGCAATGTAAAGAACTAAAGAAGAAACACATTGTGTGAACTAGTACAAACATAGATGTTCACGCCAAATGAAACAAACCTACATATGCATTTCTAATCACACAGTCTCTTGTAATCCTTATTACAGTTATCTCTGTACACTAATGCTTCATTGTAAGGAAGATAACAAGAAACACATTGTGTTAACTAGTAAAAAGCAAAAAAGTACACGGCAAATGAAACAAGGTGACATATTTATTTCTTACCGCACAGTCCCTTGTAATCATTATTAGAGTTATCTCTGTACACTACAGCTGCAATGTAAATAACTTAAGAAGAATCACATTGTGTTATCAAGTACAAAGCAAAGATGTTTACGCCAAATGCAACAAACGTACATATTCGTTTCTAATCACAAAATCTCTTGTAATCCTTATTAGAGTTACCTCAGTACACGACAAATGCAATGTAAAGAACTTAAGTAGAAACACATTGTGTTAAATAGTACAAAGCAAATATGTTCACGCCAACTGAAAGAAATGTACATATTCGATTCTGATCACACAGTTTCTTGTCATCATTATTAGAGTTATCTCTTTACACTACAGCTTCAATGTAAAGAAGATGACAAGAAACACATTGTGTTAACTAGTAGAAAGCAAAGAAATACATGGCAAATGGAACAAACATACATATTCATTGCTCATCACTGAGTCTTGGGGAACAGTTATTAGAGTTAACTCTGTACACTACAACTGTTATGTAAATAACTTAACAAGAAACACATTGTGTTAACTAGTACAAACCAAAGAAGTCCACGCCAAATCAAAGCAATGTACATATTCATTCCTAATCACACAGTCTACCATCATCCTTACTAGAGTTAGCTCTGCAAAGCACAGCTGCAATGTAAAGAATTAAGAAGAACACATTGTGTTAAGTACAACAAAACAGAGACGTACATGGCAAATGAAACAAACGTACATATTAATTACTAATCACAGAGTCTCCGGTAGTCCTTATTAGAGTTAACTGTGTACACTAGAACTGCAATATGAAGAACTTAAGAAAAAACACATTGTGTTAACTAGTACAAACAATGATGTTCACGCCTATGAAGGAAACATACATATTCGTTTCTAATCACAGAGTCTCTTGTAATCCTTATTAGAGTTATCTCTGTACACTACTACTGCAATGTAAGAACTTAAGAAGAAACACATTGTGTTAACTCGTACAAAGCAAAGATGTTCACGACAAATGAAACAAAAGTACATATTCATTTCTAATCACAGAGTCTCTTGTAATCCTTATTAGAGTTATCTCTGTACACTAACGCTTCAATGTAACAAAGATAACAAGAAACACATTGTGTTAAGTAGTAGAAAGCAAAGAAGTACACGGCAAATGAAACAAACATACATATTCATTTCTAATCACACAGTCTTAGGTAACCCTTATTAGAGGTAACTCTGTACACTACAGCTGCAATGTATATAACTTAACAAAAAACACATTCTGATAACTAGTACAAACCAAAGAAGTTCATGCCAAATCAAACAAACATATATTCATTCCTTATCACACAGTCAAGCATCATCCTTACTAGAGTTTGCTCTGCAAACTACAGATGGAATGTAAAGAATTAACAAGGAATGCATTCTGTTAAGTACACCAAAACAAATACGTACATGGCAAATGAGACAAACGTACATATTCATTCCAAATCACACAGTTTAGGGTAATATTTATTAGAGTTAACTCTGTACACTACAGCTGCAATGTTAAGAAGTTAAGAAGCCGGGCGTGGTGGTGCACGTCTTTAATCCCAGCACTCGGGAGGCAGAGGTAGGAGGATCGCCGTGAGTTCAAGGCCACCCTGAGACTACATAGCGAATTCCAGGTTAGCCTGAGCTACAGTGAGACCCTACCTCAAAAAACTAAAAAAAAAAAAAAAAAAAGAAGTTAAGAAAAAAACACATTGTGTTAACTAGTACAAAGCAAAGCAGTACACGGCAAATGAAAGAAAGCTGCGTATTCATTTCTAGTCACACAGATTCCTGCATTCCTTATTAGCATTATCTCTGTACACAGGCACCACAATATAAAGAATGTAAGAAGACACACAATGTTTTAACTAGTACAAAGCAAAGATGTTCAGGCCAAATCAAACAAAAGTACATATTCATTTCTAATCACACAGTCACTTGTAATCCTTATTAGACATATCTCTTCACACTAACACTTCAGTGTAAAGAAGATAACAAGAAACACATTGTGTTAACTAGTAGAAAGCAAAGATGCTCATGCCAAATGAAACAAATGTACATATCCATTTCCAATCAAACACTCTCTTGTAAACCTTATTAGAGTTATCTCTATAAACTACAGCTGCAATGTAAAGTACTTAAGAAGAACCGCATTGTATTCACTAGTACAAAGCAAAGATGTTCAGGCAAAATGAAACAAACGTACATATTCGTTTCAAATCACACAGTCTCTTGTAATCCTTATTAGTGTTATCTCTGTACACTACAACTGCAATGTAAAGAACTTAAGAAGAAACACATTGTGTAAAATAGTATCAAGCAAATATGTTCATGCCAAGTGAAACAAACGTACATATGCGTATCTAATCACACAGTCTCTTGTAATCCTTATTAGAGTTATCTCTGTACACAACAGCTGCAATGTAAATAACTTAGGAAGAAACACATTGCTTTAACTACTACACAGGAAAGAATTATTGGGAAATCAAACATACGTACATATTCATTTCTAATAACATAGTCTCTTCCAATCCTTATTAGAGTAATCTCTGTACACTAACGCTTCAATGTAACGATGGCAAATGAAACAAACGTACATATTCATTCCTAATCACACAGTTTCGGGTAACCATTATTATAGTTAACTCTGTACACTATAGCTGCAATGTACAGAGGTTAACAAGAAACACATTGTGTTAACTTGTATAAAGCAAAGAAGCACACTGAAAATGAAACAGACGTACATATTCATTTCTAATCACACAGTCTCTTGTAATCCTTATTAGAGTTATCTCTGTACATTAGAATTGCAATGTAAACAACTTAAGAAGAAACACTTTGTGTTAACTAGTACAAACAAAGATGTTCACACCAAATGAAACAAAATTCATATTCGCTTCTAATCACAGAGTCTCTTGTCACCCTTGTTAGAGTTCTCTCTGTACACTAATGCTTCAATGTAAAGAAGATAACAAGAAACACATTGTGTTACCTAGTACAAAGCAAAGAACTACACAGCAAATGAAACAAATGTACATATTTATTTGTAATCACACAGTCTCAGGTAACCCTTATTGGTGTTAACTCTGTACACTATAGCTCCAATGTATATAACTTAACAAGAAACACATTGTGATAACTAGTACAAACCAAAGAAGTTCACGCTAAATCAAACAAACGTATATATTCATTCCTAATAGCACAGTCTAGTGTCATCCTTACTAGAGTTAGCTCTGCAAACTACAGCTGCAATGTAAAGAATTAACAAGAAACTCATTGTGTTAAGTACAACAAAATAAAGACGTACATGGCAAATGAAACAAACGTACGTATTCATTCTAAATTACACACTCTCGGGTAATCCTTATTACAGTTAAGTCTGTACACTACAGCTGCAATGTAAAGAAGTTAATATGAAACTCACTCTGTTACCAGGTACAAACCAAAGAAGTACACGGCAAATGAAAGAAACGAACATATTCATTTCTAATCACACAATCTCTTGTAATCCTTATTAGAGTTATCTCTGCACACTAGAACTGCAATGTAAAGAACTTAAGAAGAAACACTTTGTGTTAACTAGTACACACAAAGATGTTCACGCCAAATGAAACCAAGTACATGTTCATTTCTAATCACAAACTCTCTTGTAATCCTTATTAGAGTTATCTCTGTACACTAACACTTCAATGTAAAGAAGATTACAAGAAAACCATTGTGTTAACTAGTACAAGGCAAAGAAGTACACGGCAAATGAAACAAACTTACATATTCTTTACTAAGCCCACAGTCTTGGTAACTCTTATATGCGTTATCTCTGTACACTAGAACTGCAATGTAAAGAACTTAAGAAGAAATACATTGTGTTAACTAGTACAAAGCGAAGATTTTCATGCCAAATCAAACAAAAGTACATATTCGTTTCTAATCACACAGTCCCTTGTAACCTTTATTGGAGGTAACTTGCACACTACAGCTGCAATGTATATAACATAACAAGAAACACATTGTGATAACTAGTACAAAGCAAAGAAGTACACAGCAAATGAAACAAACATACACATTCATTTCTAATCACACAGTCTCGGGTAACCCTTATTGGAGGTAACTCTGTATACTACAGCTGCAATGTATATACCTTAATAAGAAATACATTGTGATAACTAGTACAAACCAAAGAAGTTCATGCCAAATCAAACAAACATATATATTCATTCCTAATCACACAGTCTAGCGTCATCCTTACTATTGTGTTAATTACAACCAAACAAAGATGTACACGGCAAATGAAACAAATGTACATATTCATTCCTAATCACACAGTTTCAGGTAATCTTTATTAGAGTAAACACTGCACACTACAGCTGCAATGTAAAGAAGTTAAGAAGAAACACATTTTGTTAACTAGTATAAAGGAAAGACGTACATGGCAAATGAAACAAACGTACATATTCATTTCTAATCACACAGTCTCTTGTATTCCTTATTAGCATTATCTCTGCACTCTAGAACTGCAATATAAAGAACATAAGAAGAAACACATTGTTTTAACTAGTACAAAGCAAAGATGTTCACGAAAAATGAAAAAAAAAAGTACATATTCTCTCAAAGCAACACATGGTCTAACCTACGTAGCAGCAAATAACTTGTTGTGATGCCCACACAAGTGCAGTGGTGGCACACAGCCATGGTGGGGAAACAACTGCTCTCAATTTGGTTAAATGATCCATTCACTGGTATGGGACCCATAGCTAGAGCTGGGAAACAATTCAGAGCTATGTCCATACATAAGCCCACTCTCCAATATCAAGCTACCATAAACTGTGGGATACAAGAGGGCCTACACCTATTAAATTCTCTATAAAAAAAGTAAGGGTTATCTAATTTGTCCTGGTGCTAATTTACTCTCCGTTGGAGAATCTGCTTTCCTTTATCATATAGATGTAGATCCTAAGGAGTGTGCCACCCCATCATACCTAAAAATGGCCCCGGATGAAACTAAGAAAAATTGGAGAAACAAGCAAGGGGGCTGTTTTCCTGATGAACCAGATACCAGCACAAGGGGGAAGGAGATCAGCACAGAGAAAAATCAACTCCTACCAAATCAGAGAGCCAGAGATTCAGAGGCCCCCAACACCTCATCACTGAAGCAGTCCAAAAATGAACCCAACATGGCTCAGGGAAATTTTGTGGAACAGGGGGCAGAAAGAATGTCAGATCCTCATGTTGGGTCATGAAATACAGAGACATTTAGCTTAACCATAACTGTGGGCTAACTCCACAATGCATGACCCGTATACCGCAAAAAGGAGGGGCCAAGGGGAGGGGGTAGGTCATGGATGAGATTAATAATGGTACCAAATTGACTGTATTTGCTGAACACAAAACAAAAAGGAGAAACACATTCTGTTAACAAGTACAAAGCAAAGATGTTCACGCCAAATGAAACAAGGTTACATATTCATTCCTAACCATGCAGTCTCTTGTAATCCTTTCAAGAGTTATGTCTGTACACTACAGCTGCAATGTAAAGTACTTAAGAGAAACACATTGTTTTAAATAGTGCAATGCAAAGATGTTTACACAAAATGAAACAAACGTACATATTCATTTCTATTCACACAGTCTTGGTAACCCTTATTAGAGTTAACGCTGTACACTACTGCTGCAGTGTAAGTAACTTAACAAGAAACACATTGTGTTAACTAGTACAAACCAAAGAAGTTCACACCAAATCAAACAAACGTACATATTCATTCATAATCACACAGTCTCGGGTAATGCTTATTAGAGTTAACTCTGTACACTACAACTGCAATGTAAAGAAGTTAAAAAGAAATACAGTGTGTTGACTAGTACAAAGCAAAGAAGTACACGTCAAATGAAAAAAAAAATGGACATATTAATTTCTAATCCCACACTCTCTTGTAGTCCTTATTAGAGTTATATCTGTACAATGGAACTGCAATGTAAAGAACTTAAGAAGAAACAGATTGTGTTAACTAGCAGAAAGCAAAGATGTTCACACCAAATGAAATAAACGTACATAATCGTTTGTAATCACAGTCTCTTGTAATCCTTATTAGAGTTATCTCTGTACCCAACAAATGCAATTTAAAGAATTTAAGTAGAAATACGTTGTGTTCACTCGTACAAAGCAAAGATATTCACGCCAAATGAAACAAACCTACATATTCATTTCTAATCACAGAGTCTCTTGCAAACCTTATTAATGTTAACTCTGTAAACTACAGATGCAATGTAAAGAAGTTAACAAGAAACACACTGTGTTAACTAGTATAAAGCAAAGATGATCATGCCAAATGAAACAAAAATCATATTCGGTTCTAATCACACAGTCTCCTGTATTCCTTCTTAGAGTTATCTCTGTACACTACAATAGAAACGTAAAGAACTTAAGAAGAAACACGTTGTTTTAAACAGTACAAAGCAAATATGTTCACGCCAAGTGAAACAAACGTACATATTCGTTCATAATCACAGAGTCTCATGAAAGACTTATTAGAGTTATCTCTTTACATTACAACTGCAATGTAAAGAACTTAGAAGAAACACATTGTGTTAACTAGTACAAACAAAGATGTTCACGCCAAATGAAAAAAACTTACACGTTCATTCCTAATCACGCAGTCTTTTGTAATCCTTGATAGTGTTATCTCTGTACACTACAACTGCAATTTAAAGAACTTAAGAAGAAACACATTGTGTTAACTGGTACAAAGCAAATATGTTCATGCCAAATGAAACAAAATTCATATTCGCTTCTAATCACGGAATCTCTTTTAACCCTTATTAGAGTTATCTCTGTATACTAACTCTTCAAGGTATAGATGATAACACGAAACACATTGTGTTACTTAGTACAAAGGAAGAAAGTACACAGCAAATGAAACAAATGTACATATTCATTTCTAATCACACAATCTCAGGTAACCCTTATTAGAGTTAACTCTGTACACTACAGCTCCAATGTATATAACTTAAAAAGAAACACATTGTGATAACTAGTACAAACCAAAGAAGTTCACGCCAAATCAAACAAACGTATATACTCATTCCTAATAACAAAGTCTAGCATCATCCTTACTAGACTTAGCACTGCACACTACAGCTGCAGCATAAAGATTTAACAAGAAACTCACTGTGTTAAGTGCAACAAAACAAAAACGTACACGGCATATGAAACAAACGTACATATTCATTCCTAATCACACAGTCTCGGGTAATCCTTACTGGAGTTAACTCTGTAAACTACAGCTACAATGTAAAGAAGTTAAGAAGAAACACATTGTGTTAACTAGTACAAACCAAAGAAGTTCACACAAAATCAAACAAAAGTTCATATTCATTTCTAATCACACAGTCTCTTGTAATCCTTATTAGAGTTATCTCTGTACACTATCACTTCAATGGAAAGAAGATAACAAGAAACAAATTGTGTTAACTAGTACAAAGCAAAGATGTTCATGCCAAATGAAACAAGGTACATGTTCGTTCCTAATCACAGAGTCTCTTGTAATCCTTGTTTGAGTTATCTCTGTACACTACAACTGCAATGTAAAGAACATGAGAAGAAACACATTGTGTCAACCAGTACAAATAAAGATGTTCACGCCAAATGAAACAAACGTACAAGTTCATTTCTAATCACACAGTCTCTTCTAATCCATATTAGAGCTATCACTGTAAACTACAGGTTCAATGTAAAGAAGATAACATGAAACACATTGTGTTAAATAGTACAAGGCAAAGAAGTACACGGCAAAGGAAACAAATGTACATATCAATTCCCAATCACAGAGTCTCGGGTAATCCTTACTGGAGTTAACTCTAATAAGGATTACAAGAGACTGTGTGATCGGAAATGATTATATGCGTTTGTTTCATTTGGCATGACCATCTGTGCTTTGTACTAGTTAACACAATGTGTTTCTTGTTATCCTCTTTACATTGAAGTGTTAGTGTACAGAGATAACTCTGATAAGGACTACAAGAGCCTGTGTGATTAGAAATGAATATAAACTTTTGTTTTATTTTGCGTGAACTTCTTTGGTTTGTACTAGTTAACACAATGTGTTTCTTCTTAACTTCTTTACATTACAACTGCATCGTAAAGAACTTAAGAACATACACATTGTTTTAAATAGTATAAAGCAAATATGTTCACACCAAGTGAAACAAATGTACATATTCGTGTCTAATCACACAGTCTCTTGTAAGCCTTATTAGAGTTATGTCTGTACACTACAACTGCAATGTAAAGAACTTAGAAGAAACACATTATGTTAACTAGTAAACACAAAGATGTTCACGCCAAATGATACAAACATATATGTTCGTTCCTAATTACACAGTCTCTTGTAAGCCTTATTAGAGTTAACTCTGTGCACTAAAACTGCAATGTAAAGAACTTAGAAGAAACACCTTGTGTTAACTAGTACAAAGCAAAGATGGTCATGCCAAATGAAACAAACGTACATATTCTTTCCAATCAAACAGTCTCTTGTAATTCTTATTAGCGTTATCTCTGTACACTACAGCTGCAATGTAAAGAACTTAAGAAGAAACACATTGTATTAAGTAGTACAAAGCAAAGATGTTCACGCCAAAAGAAACAAGGTTACATATTCATTTCTAACCACAGAGTCTCTAGCTAACCTTTAAAGACTTATCTCTGTACACGAGAGCTGCAATATAAAGTACTTAAGAAGAAACAAATTGTATTAAATAGTACAAAGCAAAGATGATCACGCCAAAAGAAACAAAACTACATATTCATTTCTAATCACACAGTCTCTTGTAATCCTTATTAGAATTATCTCTGTACACTACAGCTGCAATCTAAATAACTTAAGAAGAACCACATTGTGTTAACTAGTACACAGCAAAGATGTTCACACCAAATGAAACAAACTTACATATTCCTTTCTATTCACACAGTCTCTTGTAATCCTTATTAGAGTTATCTCTGTACACTACAACTGCAACGTAAAGAACTTAAGAAGATACACATTGTTTTAAATAGTACAAAGCAAATATGTTCACGCCAAGTGAAACACACGTACATATTCTTGTCTAATCACACAATCTCTTGTAAGCCTTATTAGACTTCTCTCTGTACACTACAACTGCAATGTAAAGAACATAAGAAGAAACACATTGTGTCAAGGAGTACAAACAAAGATGTTCACGCAAATGAAACAAACATACAAGTTCATTCCTAATTACACAGTCTCTTGTAATCCATATTAGAGTTATCTCTGTACACTACAGCTTCAATGTAAAGAAGATAACAAGAAACACATTATGTTAAATAGTACAAAGCAAAGAAGTACACGACAAATGAAAAAAACGTTCATATTCATTTCTAATGACACAGTCTCGGATACCCTTATATGAGTTCTCTCTGTACACTGGAACTGCAATGTAAAGAACTTAAGAAGAAACACGTTGTGTTAACTAGTACAAAGCCAATATGTTCATGCCAAATGAAACAAAATTCATATTCGCTTCTAATCACAGAGTCTCTTTTAACCCTTATTAGAGTTATCTCCTAGAACTTAATATGTTATAAAGAACTTAAAAAGAAACATGTTGTGTTAACAAGTACAAAGCAAATATTTTCATGCCAAATGAAACAAAATTCATATTCGCTTCTAATCACAGAGTCTCTTTTAACCCTTATTAGAGTTATCTCTGTACACTAACGCTTCAAGGTAAAGATGATAACAAGAAACACATTGTGTTAACTAGTACAAAGCACGGAAGTACACGGCAAATAAAACAAATGTACATATTCACTTCTAATCACACAGTCTTGGGTAAGCCTTATTAGAGTTACCTCTGTACACTACATCTCTAATTTATATAACTTAAAAAGAAACTCATTGTGATGAGGTGTTTGGGGCCCCTTAGGCTCTGGCTCTCTGATTTGGTAGGAGTTGATTTTTCTCCATGCTGAAAGCAGACCAAAAATGAACCCAACATGGCTCAGGGAAATTTTGCAGAAGGGGGGCGGAAAGAACGTCAGAGTCACATGTTGGGTCATAATATGCAGGGATATTTAGCTTACCCATAACTGTGGGCTAACTCCACAATGCATGACCCGTACACCTCAATGAGGAGGGGCCAAGGGGAGGGGGTAGGTCACGGATGAGCCTAATAATGGTACCGAACTGACTGTATTTGCTGAATACAGAACTGTCTAATAAAGAAAAAAAAAAAGAAACTCATTGTGACAAGTAGTACAAACCAACGAAGTTCACGCCAAATCAAACAAACGTATATATTCATTCCTAATAACACAGTCTAGCGTCAGGCTTACTAGAGTTAGCTCTGCAAACTACAGCTGCAACACGAAGATTAAACAAGGAACTCACTATGTTAAGTGCAACAAAAAAAGGACGTACACAGCAAATGAAACAAACATACATATTCATTCCTAATCACACAGTCTCTTGTAATCCTTATTAGAGTTATCTCTGTACACTAACACCTCAATGTAAAGAAGATAACAAGAAACACATTGTGTTAACTAGTACAATGCACAGATGGTCATGCCAAATAAAACAAACGTCCATATTCATTTCCAATCACACAGTCTCTTGTAGTCCTTATTAGAGTTATCTCAGTACACTAACACTTCAATGTAAAGAAGATAACAAGAAACACATTGTGTTAACTAGTACAATGCACAGATGGTCATGCCAAATAAAACAAACGTCCATATTCATTTCCAATCACACAGTCTCTTGTAGTCCTTATTAGAGTTATCTCAATACACTAACACTTCAATGTAAAGAAGATAACAAGAAACACATTGTGTTAACTAGTACAATGCACAGATGGTCATGCCAAATAAAACAAACGTCCATATTCATTTCCAATCACACAGTCTCTTGTAGTCCTTATTAGAGTTATCTCAGTACACTAACACTTCAATGTAAAGAAGATAACAAGAAGCAGATTGTGTTAACTAGTACAAAGCAAAGATGGTCATGCCAAATGAAACAAACGTCAATATTCACTTCCATTCACACAGACTCTTGTAATCCTTATGAGAGTTATCTCTGTACACTACAGGTTCAATGTAAAGAAGATAACAAGAAACACATTGTGTTAACTAGTACAAAGCAAAGAAATACATGGAAAATGCAACAAACGTACATATTCATTTCTCACTACAGAGTCTCGGTAACCCTTATTAGAGTTAACTCTGTACACTATACCTGTAATGTAAATAACTTAACAAGAAATGCATTGTGTTAACTAGTGCAAACCAAAGAACTGCACGCCAAATGAAACAAACGTACATATTCATTCCTAATCACACAGTCTACCATAAAACGTACTAGAGTTAGCTCTGCAAAGTACAGCTGCAATGTAAAAAATTAACAAGGAACTCATTGAGTTAAGTAAAAAAATACAAAGAAGTACATGGCAAATGAAACAAACGTACATATTCATTTCTAATCACACAGTCTCCGGTAGTCCTTATTAGAGTGAATGGTGTACACTAGAACTGCAATATAAAGAACTTTAGGAGAAACACATTGTGTTAACTAGTACAAAGAAAAGATCCTCAGGCCAAATGAAACAAACGTACATATTCATTTCTAATCACAGAGTCTCTTGTAATCCTTGTTAGAGTTATCCCTGGACACTACAGCGTCAATGTAAAGAAGATAACAAGAAACACATTGCATTAAGTAGAACAAAGCAAAGAGGTACACGGCAGATGAAACAAACGTACATATACATTTCTAATCACACAGTCTCGGGTAACCCTTATTGGAGGTAACTCTGTACACTACAGCTGCAATGTACATAACTTAAGAAGAAACGAACAGTGATAACTAGTACAAACCAAAGAAGTTCACGCCAAATCAAACAAACGTATACATTCATTCCTAATCACACATTCTAGCGTCATCCTTCCTAGAGTTAGCTCTGCAAACTACAGCTTCAATGTAAAGAATTAACAAGAAACTCATTGAGTTAATTACAACAAAACAAAGATGTACACAGCAAATGAGACAAACGTACATATTAATTTCTAATCACACAGTCTGTTGTATTCCTCATTAGCATTATCTCTGTAACCTAGAACTGCAATATAAAGTACATAAGAAGAAAAACATGGTTTTAACTAGTACAAAGCAAAGATGTTCACACCAAATCAAAAAAAAAGTACATATTCATTTCGAATCAAAAGGACTCTTGTAATATTTATTAGAGTTATGTCTGTACACACCAGCTGCAATGTAAATAACAGAAGAAGAACCACATAGTGTTACCTAGTACAAAGCAAAGATGTTCACGCCAAATGAAATAAATGTACATACTCGATTCTAATCACACAGTCTCTTCTAATCCTTATTAGAGTTATCTCTGTACACTACAACTGCAATGTAAAGAACTTATGAAGAAACACATTGTGTCAATTAATACAAACAAAGATGTTCACGCCAAATGAAAAAAAGGTACAAGTATATTTGTAATCACACAGTCTCTTGTAATCCATATTAGAGTTATTTCTGTACACTACAGCTTCAATATAAAGAAGATAACAAGAAACACATTGTGTTCACTAGTACAAAGCAAAGAAGTACACGACAAATGAAACAAACGTTCATATTCATTTCTAGTCTCACAGTCTTGGTAACCCTTATATGAGTTATCTCTCTACGCTAGAACTGCAATGTAAAGAACTTAAGAAGAAACACATTGTGTTAACTAGTACAAAGCAAAGATTTTCACGCCAAATGAAACAAAATTCATATTCCCTTCTAATCACAGCGTCTCTTTCAACCCTTATTAGAGTTATCTCTGTAAAATAACGCTTAAAGGTAAAGAAGATAACAAGAAACACATTGTGTTAACTAGTACGAAGCAAAGAAGTACACGGCATATGAAACAAACCTACATATTCATTTCGAATCACACAGTCTAGGGTAACCTTTAATAGAGTTAACTCTGTACACTATAGCTCTAATGTATATAACTTAACAAGAAACACTTTGTGATAACTAGTACAAACCAAAGAAATGCACGCCAAATCAAACAGACGTACATATTCATTCCTAATAACACAGTGTAGCATCATGCTTACTAGAGTTAGCTCTGCAAACTACTGCTGCAATGTAAAGAATTAACAAGAAAATCAAGGTGTGAAGTACTAAAAAACAAAGACGTACTCAGCAAATGAAACAAACGTACATATTCATTCCTAATCAAATAGTTTGTGGTAATCCTTATTAGAGTTAACTCTGTACGCTACAGCAGCAATGTAATGAAGGTAAGAAGAAACACATTGGGTTAACTACTACAAACCAGAGAAGTACACGGCAAATGAAACAAATGTACATCTTCATTTCTAATCACACAGTCTCTTGTATGCCTTATTAGCGTTATCTCTGTACCCTAGAACAGCAACTTAAAGAAATTAAGATGAAACACATTGTTTTAAGTAGTACAAAGAAAAGATGTTCACAACAAATCAAAAAAACATACATATTAATTCCTCATCACACAGTCTCAGGTAATCCTTATTGGAGTTAACTCTGTAAACTACAGCTGCAATGTAAAGAAGTTAAGAAGAAACACATTGTGCTAACTAGTAGGAACCAAAGAAGTTCACGCAAAACCAAACAAACGTTCATATTCATTTCTAATCACAGAGTCTCTTGTAATCGTTACTAGAGTTATCTATGTGCACGGGAACTGCAGTGTAAAAAACTCAAGAAGAAACACATTGTGTTAACTAGTACGAATCAAAGAAGATCACGCCAAATCAAAAAAGAGTACATATTCATTTCAAATCACACAGTCTCTTGTAATATTTATTAGAGTTATCTCTGTACACTAACCCTTCAATGTAAAGAAGATAACAGGAAACACATTCTGTTAACTAGTACAAAGCAAAGATGGTCATGCCAAATGAAACAAATGTACATATTCATTTCCAATCATACAGTCTCTTGTAATCCTTATTAGAGTTATCTCTGTAAACTACATCTGCAATGTAAAGAACTTAAGAAGAAACACATTGTGTTAACTAGTACAAAGTAAAGATGTTCACACCAAATGAAACAAGGTTACATATTCATTTCTAACCACAGAGTCTCTTGTTATCCTTTCAAGAGTTATCTCTGTACACTACAGCTGCAATGTAAAGTACTTAAGAGGAAACACATTGTATTAAATAATACAAAGCAAAGATGTTCAGGCCAAATGAAACAAACCTACATATTCATTTCTAATCACACAGTCTCTTGTAATGCTTATTAGAATTATTTCTGCAAACTACAGCTGTAACGTAAATAAGGTAAGAAGAACCACAGTGTGTTAACTAGTACAAAGCAAAGATGTTCACGCCAAAGGAAAAAAACATACATACTCGTTTCTAATCACACAGTCTCTTGTATTCCATATTAGAGTTATCTCTCTACACTACAGCTTCAATATAAAGAAGACAGCAAGAAACACATTGCATTAACTAGTACAAAGCAAAGAAGTATATGACAAATGCAACCAACGTTCATATTAATTTCTAATCACACAGTCTCGGTAACCCTTATATGAGTTATCTCTGTACACTAGAACTGCATTGTAAAGAACTTAAGAAGAAACACATTGTTTAACTAGTACAAAGCAAAGATGTTCACGCCAAATGAAACAAAATTCATATTCGCTTCTAATCACAGAGTCTCTTTCAACCCTTATTAGAGTTATCTCTGTAAAATAACGCTTAAAGGTAAAGAAGATAACAAGAAACACATTGTGTTAACTAGTACGAAGGAGAGAAGTACATGGCATATGAAACAAACCTACATATTCATTTCTAATCACACAGTCTCGGGTAACCCTTAATAGAGTTAACTCTGTACACTACAGCTCCAATGTATATAACTTAACATGAAACACATGGTGATAACTAGTACAAACCAAAGAAGTTCACGCCAAATCAAACAAACATACATATTCATTCCTAATCACACAGTCTAGCGTTATATTTACTAGAGTTAGCTCTGCAAACTACAGCTGCAAGGTAAAGAATTAACAAGAAACTCATTGTGTTAAGTACAACAAAACAAAGACGTACTCGGCAAATGAAACAAACGTACATATTCATTCCTAATCAAACAGTTTCTGGTAATCCTTATTAGAGTTAACTCTGTACTCTAGAGCAGCAATGTAGTGAAGTTAAGAAGAAACAAATGTGTTAACTACTACAAAGCAGAGAAGTACACGGCAAATGAAACAAAAATACATCTTCATTTCTAATCACACAGTCTCTTGTATTGCTTGTTAGCGTTATCTCTGTACCCTAGAACGGCAACATAAAGAACGTAAGATGAAACACATTGTGTTAACTAGTACAAAGAAAAGATGTTCACACCAAATCAAACAAATGTACCTATTCATTCCTCATCACACAGTCTCAGGTAAACGTTATTGGAGTTAACTCTGTAAACTACAGCTGCAATGTAAAGAAGTTAAGAAGAAACACATTGTGTTCACTAGTACAAAGCAAAGATGTTCATGACAAATGACACAAGGTTACATATTAATTTCTAACCAGAGAGTCTCTTGTTATCCTTTCAAGAGTTATCATTGTACACTACAGCTGCAATGTAAAGTACTTAAGAAACACATTGTATTAAATAGTGTAAAGCAAAGATGTTCACAATAAATGAAACAAACCTACATATTCATTTCTAATCACACAGTCTCTAGTAATCCTTATTAGAGTTATCTCTGTACACTACAGCTGCAATGTAAATAACATAAGAAGAACCATATTGTGTTAACTAGTACAAAGCAAAGATGTTCCCACCAAATGAAACAAACGTGCATATTTGTTTCTAATCACACAGTCTCTTGTAATCTTTACTAGAGTTATCTCTCTACACTACAACTGCAATGTAAAGAACTGAAGAAGAAACACATTGTGTCAAATAATACAAACAGCGATGCTCACATCAAATGAAACAAACGTACAAGTATATTTCTAATCACACTGTCTCTTGTAATCCATATTAGAGTTATCTCTGTACACTACACCTTCAGTATAAAGAAGATAACAAGAAACACATTATGTTATCTAGTACAAAGCAAAGAAGTACACGACAAATGAAACAAACGTTCATATTCATTTCTGATCACACAGTATTGGTAACCCTTACATGAGTTATCTCTGTACACTAGAACTGCAATGTAAAAAACTTAAGAAGAAACACATTGTGTTAACTAGTACAAAGCAAAGAACTACACAGCAACTGAAACAAACTTTTAAACGCATTACAAATCACGCAATCGCGGGTAACCCTTATGAGATTTCACTCTGTACAATACAGCTGCAATGTAAAGAAGTTAACAAGAAACACATTGTGTTAACTAGTACAAAGGAAAGAAGTACACGGCAAATGAAACAAACCTACAAGTACATTTCAATTCACCCAGTCTCTTGTATTCCTTATTAGCATTATCTCTGTACACTAGAACTGCAATATAAGGTACATAAGAAGAAAAACATTGTTTTAACTAGAACAAAACAAGGACATTCACGCCAAATCAAAAGAAACTACCTATTCATTTAGAATCAGACAGTCTCTTGTAATATTTATTAGAGTTATCTCTGTACACTAACACTTCAATGTAAAGATAACAAGAAACACATTGTGTTAACTAGTACAAAGCAAAGATGGTCATGCCAAATGAAGCAAACATACATATTCATTTCCAATCACACAGTCTCTTGTAATCATTATTAATGTTATCTCTGTAAACTACATTCTGCAATGTAAAGAACTTAAGAAGAAACACATTGGGTTAACTACTACACAGCAAAGATGTTCACTCCAAATGGAACAAACCTACATATTCATTTCTAATCACACAGTCTCAGTAACCCTTATCTCTGTACATTAGAACTGCAATGTAAAGAACTTAAGAAGAAACACATTGTGTTAGCTAGTACAAAGCAAAGATGTTCATGCCAAATGAAACAAAACTCATATACGCTTCTAATCACAGAGTCTCCTTCAACCCTTATTAGAGTTATCTCTGTACAATAACGATTAAAGAAGATAACAAGAAACACATTGTGTTAACCAGTACGAAGGAGAGAAGTACATGGCATATGAAACAAACCTACATATTCATTTCTAATCACACAGTCTCAGGTAACCCTTAATAGAGTTAGCTCTGTACACTACAGCTCCAATGTATATAACTTAACAAGAAACCCATTGAGATAACTAGTACATACCAAAGATTTTCACGCCAAATCAAACAAACGTACATATTCATTCCTAATCACACAGTCTATCATCATATTGTCTAGAGTTAGCTCTGCAAACTACTGCTGCAATGTAAAGAATTAACAAGAAAAACATTGTGTTAAGTACAACAAAACAAAGACTTACTCGGCAAATGAAACAAACATACATATTCATTCCTAACCAAATATTTTCTAGTAATCCTTATTAGAGTTAACTCTGTACACTACAGCAGCAATGTAATGAAGTTAAGAAGAAACACCTTGTGTTAACTACTACAAAGCAAAGAAGTACACGGCAAATGAAACAAACGTACATATTCGTTTCTAATCACACAGTCTCTTGTAATTCTTATTAGAGTTATCTCTGTACAGTAGCGCTTCAATGCAAAGAAGATAACAAGAAACACATTTTCTTAACGAGTATAAAGCAAAGAAGTACACAGCAAGTGAAACAAATGGACATATTCATTTCAAATCACACAGTCGGGTAACACTTAATAGAGTTAATTCTGTACTCTACAGCTGCAATGTAAATAACTTAACAAGAAACACATTGTGTTCAATAGTACAAAAAAAAGTTCACACCTAATAAAAGAAATGTACATATTCATTCCTAATCACACAGTCCAGCGTCATATTTACTAGAGTTAGCCCTGCAAACGACAGCTGCAATGTAAAGAATTAACAAGAAACTCATTGTGTTAAGTACAACAAAACAAAGACTTACACAACAAATGAAACAAACGTACATATTCATTCCTAATCACACAGTCTCAGGTAGTCCTCATTAGAGTTAACACTGTACATTACAGCTGCAATGTAAAGTTGTTAACAGGAAACACATTGAGTTAACTAGTACAAACCAAGGAACTTCAAGCCAAATCAAACACACGTACATATTCCTTCCTCATCACACGTACTTGCGTCATATTTATGAGAGTTAGATCTGCAAACGACAGCTGCAATAAAAAAAATTAACAAGAAACTCATTCTGTTAAGTACAACAAAACAAAGACGTACAGGGCAAATGAAGCAAATGTACATATTCATTCCAAATCACACAGTCACGGGTAATTCTTAATACAGTTAACTCAGTACACTAAAGCTGCAATGTAAAGAAGTTAGAAAGAAACACATTGTGTTAACTACTACAAAGCAAAGATGTTCAGGCCAAATTAAAGAAATGTACATATTCGCTTCAAATCACAGAGTGTCTTGTAATCCTTATTAGAGTTATCTCTGTACACTACAACTGCAATGTAAAGAACTTAAGAAGAAACACATTGTGTTAACTAGTATAAACAAAGATGTTGACGTCTAAAGAAACAAATGTAGACATTCATTTCTAATCACACAGTCAAACATAGATGTTCACGCCAAATGAAAAAAATGTACATATTCATTTCTAATCACACAGTCTCTAGTAATACTTATTAGAGTTATCGCTGTACACTAATGCTTCAGTGTAAAGAAGATAACAAGAAACACATTGTGTTAACTAGTAGAATTCAAAGAAGTACACAACAAATGAAACAGACATACATATTCATTTCTAATCACACAATCTCGGGTAACCCTTATTGGATGTAACTGTACACTACAGCTGCAATGTATATAACTTAACAAGAAACAAATTGTGATAACTAGTACAAACCAAAGAAGTTCATGCCAAATCTAACAAACGTACATATTCGTTCCTAACCACAGAGTCTATCGTCATCCTTACTAGAGTTAGCTCTGCAAACTACAGCTGCAATGTAAAGACTTAACGAGAAACTCATTGTGTTAAGTACAACAAAACAAAGACGTACACGGCAAATGAAACAAATGTACATATTCATTCCTACTCACACAGTTTCAGGTAATGTTTATTAGAGTTAACACTGCACACTACAGCTGCAATGTAAAGAAGTTAAGAAGAAACACATTGTGTTAATTAGTACAAAGGAAAGAAGTACACATCAAATGAAACAAATGTACATATTTATTTCAAATGACACAGTCACTTGTAGTCCTTATTAGGGTTGTCTCTGTACACTAGAACTGCAATGTAAAGAACTTAAGAAGGAACACATTGTGTGAACTAGTACAAAGCAAAGATGTTCACACCAAATGAAACAAACGTACATATTCGTTTCTAATCACAGAGTCTCTTGTAATGCTTATTAGAGTTATCTCTGTACAAAACAACTACAATGTACAGAACTTAAAAGGAAACACATTGTGTTAACTAGTACAAACAAGATGTTCACGCCAAATGAAACAAACATACAGATTCATTTCTAATCATGCACTGTCTTGTAATCCTTATTAGAGTTATGTCTGTACACTACAGCTTCATTGTAAAAAAGATAACAAGAAACACATAGAGTTAACAAGTACAAAGCAAAGAAGTACACGGGAAATGAAACAAATGTACATATTGATTTCTAGTCACACAGACTCGGGTAACCCTTATTAGAGTTAAGTCTGTACAGTACAGCTGCACTGCAAATATCTTAACAAGAAACACATTGTGTTAAGTAGTACAACCGAAGGAAGTTCACGCTAAATCAAACAAACGTACATATTAATTCCTAATCACGCAGTCTAGCGTCATATTTTCTAGAGTTAGCTTGGCACACTACAGCTGCAAGGTAAAGAATTAACAAGAAACTCATTGTGTTAAGTACAACAAAACAAAGACTAACAAGGCAAATAAAACAAACGTACATATTCATTCCAAATCGCAATCTCGGGCAATCCTTATTACAGTTAACTCTGTAGACTACAGCTGCAATGTAAAGAAGTTAACAAGAAACACATTGTGTTAACTAGTACAAAGCAAAGAAGTAGACGGCAAATGAAACAAACGTACACACTCATTTCTAACCACACACTCTCTTGCAAACCTTATTAGTTATGTCTATACACTAGAACTGCAATGTAAAGAACTTAAGAAGAAACACATTGTGTTAACTAGTACAAAGCAAAGATGCTCACGCCAAATGAAAAAAATGGACATATTTGTTTCTAATCACAGAGTCTCTAGTAATCCTACTTAGAGTTTTCTCTGTACACTACAACTGCAATGTAAAGAACTCAAGAAGAAATACATTGTGTTAACTAGTATGAACAAAGTTTTTCTTGCAAAATGAAACAAACGTACATATTCATTTCTAATCACAGAGTCTCTTGTAATCCTTATTAGAGTTATCTCTGTACACTAATGCTTCAATGTAAAGAAGATAATAAGAAACACATTGTGTTAAAGAGTATAAAGCAAAGAAGTACAAGGCAAGTGAAACAAATGTACATATTCATTTCAAATCTCACAGTCTCGGGTAACCCTTGATAGAGTTAACTCTGTCACTACAGCTGCAATGTAAGTAACTTAACAGGAAACACACTGTGTTCAATAGTACAAACCAAACAAGTTAACGCGAAATCAAACAAACGTACATATTCATTCCTAATCACAAGCCTAGCATCATCCTTACTAGAGTTATCTCTGCAAACTACAGCTGCAATGTAAAGAATTAACAAGAAACTCATTGTGTTAAGTACATCAAAACAAAGACTTTCACGGCAAATGAAAACAAACGTACATACTCATTCCTAATCACACACTCTCGGGTAGTCCTCATTAGAGTTAACACTGTACACTATACCTGCAATGTAAAGAAGTTAACAAGAAACACATTGTTTTAACTAGTACAAACTAACTAAGGTCACGCCAAATCAAACACAGGTACATATTCATTCCTAATCACATGGGCTTGCATTATATTTACTAGAGTTTGCTCTGCAAACTACAGCTACAATGTAAAAATTAACAAGAAACTCATTGTGTTAAGTACAGCAAACCAAAGACGTACACGGCAAATGAAACAAAAGTACATATTCATTCCTAATCACACCGTCTCGGTAATCCTTATTGCACTTAACTCTGTACACTACAGCTGCAATGTAAAGAAATTAACAAGAAACACATTTTGTTAACTAGTACAAAGCAAAGATGTTCAGGCCAAATGAAACAAATGTACATATTCGTTTCTAATCACAGAGTCTCTTGTAATCCTTATTTGAGTTATCTCTATACACTAGAACTCCAATATAAAGAACTTAGGAAGAAACACATGGTGTTAACTAGTACAAACAAAGATGCTCACTGCGATGAAACAAACAAACATATTCATTTCTAATCACACAGTCTCTTGTAATCCTTATTAGAGTTACATATTTACACTAACGTTTCAATGTAAAGAAGATAATAAGAAACACATTGTGTTAACTAGTACAGAGCAAAAAAGTACACAGCAAATGAAACAAATATACATATTCATTCCTAATCACACAGTCTCGGGTCATCCTTATTACACTTAACTCTGTACACTATACCTGCAATGTAAAAAAGTTAAACAAGAAACACATTGTGTTAACAAGTACAAAGCAAAAAAGTAAATGGCAAAGGTAACGAACGTATATATTCATCTCTAATCACAGAGTCTCTTCTAAACCTTATTAGAGTTATCTCTGTACACTAGAACTGCAATGTAAAGAACTTAAGAAGAAACACATTGTGTTAACTAGTACAAAGCAAAGATGTTCACAACAAATGAAACAAATGTACATATACGTTTCTAATCACAGAGTCTCTTGTAATCCTTATTAGAGTTATCTCTGTCCACTACAACTGCAATGTAAAGAAGTTAAGAAGAAACACATTGTGTTAAATACTATAAACAAAGATGTTCATGCCAAATGAAACAAACATACATCTTCATTTCTAATCACACAGTCTCTTGTAATCCTTACTAGAGTTATCTCTGTATACTACAGCTTCATTGAAAAAAAGATAACAAGAAACACATAATGTTAAATAGTACAAAGCAAAGAAGTGCACGGCAAATGGAACAAACGTACATATTCATTCCTAATCACACAGTCTTGGGTAACGTTTATTGGAGTAAACTCTGTAAAGTACAGCTGCAATGTAAAGAAGTTAAAAAGAAACACTCTGAGTTAACTAATACAAATCAAAGAAGCACACGGCAAATTAAACCAACGTACACATTCATTTCTAATCACACAGTCTCTTGTAATCCTTATTAGAGTTAACTCTCTACAAAACACCTGCAATGTAAATAACGTAACAAGAAACACATTGGTGAGCAAATCTCTCTAGCCTGTGGTTTGAAGGTTTTAGGGTAGATGCCCAGTAAAGGAATAACTGGGTGTGTTGGTATCTCTATACTCAGCTTTCTCAGAAGTCTCCATATTGCTTTCCAAAGTGGTTGTACCATCCTACATTCCCACCAACAGTCGATGAGTGTTCCTACTTCTCCACATCCTCGCCAGCATTTATTTTCATTTGATTTTTTGATGTTTGCTATCCTTATTGGGGTAAGGTGGAATCTCATAGTTGTTTTAATTTCCATTCCTCTGACGATTAGGGATGATGAACATTTTCTTAAGTGTATATTTGCCATTTCTATTTCTTCCTCTGTGAAAGGCCTGTTCAGCTCTTTGCCCCATTTTGTGAGTGGGGTGTTTGGCTTCTTACTGTTTAGATTTTTGAGTTCTTTGTAGATTCTAGAGATTAGGCCTCTATCAGTTGGATGACCTGCAAATATTTTCTCCCATTCTGTGGGTAATCTATTGGCTTTTCTTATTGTATGCTTGACTGTAAAGAAACTCTTCAGCTTCATGTGATCCCATTGGTTGAGTGATGGTGTAAGTTCATGAGCTACTAGGGTTTTGTTCAGGAAGTCTTTTTCCATTCCTATATCATGGAAAGTACTTCCTAAATTTTCTTCCAGTAGTATTCGAGTTTCTTGTCTTATATTGAGATCTTTGATCCATTTGGACTTGAGTGTAGTGCATGGTGAAATGTGTGGATCAAGTTTCAGTTTCTTGCATATGGTTATCCAGTTGTCCAGCATCATTTGTTGAAGATGCTGTCTTTTTTCCAGCCTATATTGTTTGGGCCTTTATCGAATATCAAGTAGCTATAGTTGCTTGACCCAAAGTCCGGGTCCTCAAGTCTATTCCATTGGTCTATACTCCTGTTTTTATGCCAGTACCATAATCTTGTTATTGCTATGGCTTTGTAATATAGCTTTAGATCAGGTATGGTGATGCCTCCAGAGGTATTTCTTTTGCAGAGGATATGTTTGGAAATGCGTGGCCTTCTGCATTTCCATAAGAACTTTGAGGTCATTTTTTCTATCTCTGTGAAGAACACTGTAGGGATTTTAATTGCAATTGCATTACATCTGTATTTTGCCTTTGGTAGGATTGTCATCTTCACAATGTTAATTCTGCCTATCCAGGAACATGGGAGTTCTTTCCATTTACTCAAGTCCACCTCAATTTCTTCTTTGAGTGTTTTTATGTTTTTGTTGTATAGATCTTTCACTTCCTTGGTTAATGTTATTCCAAGGTATTTTATTTTTTTGTTGCAATTGAAAATGGGACTATGTCCCTCATTTCTCTCTGTATCTTTGTCATTCGCATAAAGGAAGGCTACTGATATTTGTGCATTGATTTTGTATCCTGCTATTTTGCTATAGGAGTTAATCACCTTCAGGAGTTTTGGGATGGAGTCTCTCGGGTCTCTTACATATATAATCATGTCATCAGCGAAGAAAGCTAACTTAACTTCTTCCTTTCCAATCTGTATCCCTTTTATTTCCTTCTCCTGTCTTATGCATGAGCTAGGACTTCCAGTACTATATTGAAAAGCAGAGGTGAGAGTGGACAACCCTGTCTTGTTCCTGATCTTAATGGGAATTCCGACAGCAGTAAGAAAAAATGACACAATGAAATTTGAGGAAAAATGGTTGAACATGGAACAGATCACTCTCAGTGAAATTACCCAATCACAGAAAAAAAAAATGGCCACACAGTTTCACTCATCTGCAGCACCTAACCTGAATCTACCCAAGATACCTTACATACCCAGGAAGCATCTCCTAGGCTAGACACTAGGATGGAAAGGGAGGTAGGGGAGGGCATCAAAGGGGTGGGAAACACAAATCTAGACCCAAACGGCAATGGTACCATAATTTTCTACTTACTAAAAGACATAACAAATGACTGTTCCTTCACCAGGCCCTTAAAGGGAACACCTGAACCACAAGACGCTGGAGATGGTCAGATCAAGACTACCCTTAATCTTCTACATCCGCCCTCCCACATTCCCCCCCCCTCTCTTTCTCTTATCTCTAACTCTTGTATATTAGTTACCCTTTTCCTCATTTTCTTAGTGGGCACTGACCTGTAACTCCCAGAACCAGCATGGGGCTATCATCCACAATGAGCTTTTGATCAGAGAGACCTACAAGGTTTCCTAAAAGACAGACAGATTACTGTCAGAGTACTTGATGACCTACCAAAGGCTAGTGGTAAGACCCTACTGCTGAGGACACTTTATGTGTTTGACATGCAAATTAAAATGGCATGGCTGGAAGTTGGAAAAGAGTCAGTCCCCAGACAGTCAGCACGTCTAGTGCCAGAAGGTGCTACACGGGCGATTGGGGGAAAATGACCAATATCTGTCAAAGCAATGCATGGCCTAACCTACTTAGCAGCAAATAACATGTTGTGATGCCCATACAAGTGCAGTGGTGGCACACAGCCATGGTGGGGAACCAACGGCTCTCAATTTGGCTAACTGATCCCCTCACTGGTATGGGATCCACAGCTGGAGGTGGGAAACATGTCAGAACCATATCCAAACACAAGCCCACTGTTCAATATCACGCTACCATCAATTGTGGGCTACAAGAGGGCCTACACTATTAAATTATCTATAAAAAAAAGTAAGGGTTATCTCATTTGTCCTGGTGCTAACTTACTCTCCGTTGGAGAATCTGCTTCTCTTTTTCAGATAGATGTAGATCCTAAGGAGAGAGCCACCCCATCATACCTCAAAAGGGCCCCGGCTGAAACTAAGAAAAATTGGAGAAACAAGCAAGGGGGCTGTTTTCCTGATGAACCGGATACCAAAACAAGGGGGAAGGAGATTAGCACAGAGAAAAATCAACTCCTACCAAAACAGAGAGCCAGAGCCTCAGAGGCCCCCAACACCTCATCACTGAAGCAGACCAAAAATGAACCCAACATGGCTCAGGGAAATTTTGCGGAAGAGGGGGCGGAAAGAATGTCAGAGCCACATGTTGGGTCATGATATGCAGAGACATTTAGCTTACCCATAACTGTGGGCTAACTCCAGAATGCATGACCCTTATACCTCAACAAGGAGGGGCCAAGGGGAGGGGGTAGGTCACGGATGAGCCTAATAATGGTACCAAATTGACTGTATTTGCTGAATACAAAACTAATTAATAAAGGAAAAAAAAGGAGAAACACATTCTGTTAACAAGTACAAAGCAAAGATGTTCACGCCAAATGAAACAAGGTTACATATTGATTACTAACTACACAGTCTCTTGTAATCCTTTCTCTGTACACTACAGCTGCAATGTAAAGTACTTAAGAAGAAACACATTGTTTTAAATAGTACAAAGCAAAGATGTTTATGCTAAAGGAAACAAACGTACATATTCATTTCAATTCACACAGTCTTGGTAACCCTTATTAGAGTTAATGCTGTACACTACTGCTGCAGTGTAAGTAACTTAACAAGAAACACATTGTGTTAAGTAGTACAAACCAAAGAAGTTCACGCCAAATCAAATAAACGTACATATTCATTCATAATCACACAGTCTAGGGTAATTCTTATTAGAGTTATCTCTGTACACTACAACTGCAATGTAAAAAAGATAACAAGAAAAATATTGAGTTAGCTAGTACAAAGCAAAGAAGTACACGTCAAATGAAACAAATGTATATATACATTTCACATCACACAGCCTCGGGTAACCCTTATGAGAGTTAACTCTCTACACTACAGCTGCAACATACAGAAGTTAAAAAAAAAAACACATTGTGTTAACTAGTACAAAGCAAAGAAGTACACGGAAATGAAACAAACGTACATATTCATTTCTAATCACACAGTCTCTTGTAATCCTTATTAGAGTTATCTCTGTACACTAGAACTGCAATGTAAAGAACTGAAGAAGAAACACATTGTGTTAACTAGTACAAAGATATTCACACCAAATAAAACAAATGTACATATTCATTTCTAATCACACAGTCTCTTGTAATCCTTATTAGAGTTATCTCCGTACACTAACAGTTTAATGTAAAGAAGATAACAAGAAATATATTGTGTTAAATAGTAAAAAGCAAAGAAGTACACGGAAAATGAAAGAAACGTACATATTTATTTCCAATCGCACAGTCTCTTGTAACCCTTATATGACTTATCTCTGTACACTAGAACTGCAATGTAAAGACCTTAAGAAGAAACACATTGCATTAACTACTACAAAGCAAAGATGTTCAGGCCAAATGAAACAAAATTCATATTCGCTTCTAATCACAGAGTCTCTTGTAACCCTTATTAGAGTTATATCTCAACACTAACGCTTCAATGCAAAGAAGATAACAAAAAACACACTGTGTTAACTAGTACAAAGCAAAGAAGTACACGGCAACTGAAACAAATGTACATATTCATTTCTAATCACACAGTCTCAGGTAACCCTTATTAGAGTTAACTCTATACACTACAGCTCCAATGTATATAACTTAACAAGAAACACATTGTGATTACTAGTACACACCAAAGAAGTTCACGCCAAATCAAACAAACGTATATACTCATTCCTAATAACACAGTCTAGCATCATCCTTACTAGAATTAGCTCTGCAAAATACAGCTGCAATGTAAAGAATTAACAAGAAACTCATTGTGTTAAGAGCAACAAAACAAAGACGTACATGGCAAATGAAACAAACGTACATATTCATTCCTAATCCCACAGTTTTGGGTAATCCTTATTAGAGTTAACTCTGTACACTACAGCTGCAATGCAAAGAAGTTAAGAAGAAACACATTGTGTTAACTACTACAAAGCGAAGAAGTACACAGCAAATGAAACAAATGTACATATTCATTTCTAATCACCGTCTCTTGTAATCCCTATTAGATTTATCTCTGTACAGTAGAAATGCAACGTAAGGAACTTAAGAAGAAACACATTGTGTTAACTACTACAAAGCGAAGATGTTCAGGCGAAATGAAACAAATGTACATATTCGTTCCTAATCACAGTGTTTGTTGTAACCATTACTAGAGTTATCTCTGTACAGTACAACTGCAATGTAAAGGATTTAAGATGAAACACATTGTGTTCACTACTATAAACAAAGATGTTCACACCAAATGAAACAAATGTAGATATTCATTTCTAGTCACAGAGTCTCTTCTAACCCTTAACAGAGTCATCTTGGTATACTACAACTGCAATGTAAAGAACTCAGGAAGAAACACATAGTGTTAACAAGTACAAACAAAGATGTTCACGCCAAATGAAACAACCGTAAATATTCATTTATAATCACACAGTCTGTTGTAATCCTTATTAGAGTAATCTCTGTACATTAACACTTAAATGTAAAGAAAATAACAAAAAATATATTGTGTTAACTAGTACAAAACAAAGAAGTACACGGCAAATGAAACAAACATACATATTGATTTCTAATCACACAGTCTCAGGTATCCCTTATGAGAGTTAACTCTGTACAGTAAAGCTGCAACGTAAATATCTTAACAAGAAACACATTGTTGTAACTAGTATCAACCAAGGAAGTTCATGCCAAATCTAACACACGTACATATTCATTCCTAATCACACAGTCTAGCGTCATATTTACTAGAGTTAGCTCTGCAAACAACAGCTGCAATGTAAAGAATTAACAAGAAACTCATTGTATTAAGGACAGCAATTCAAAGACTTGCACAGCAAATGAAACATACGTACATATTCACTCCTTATCACACATTCTGAGGTCATCCTTATTACAGTTAACTCTGTAGACTACAGCTGCAATGTAAAGAAGTTAACAAGAAACATACTGTGTTAACTAGTACAAACCAAAGAAGTGCACAGCAAATGAAACAAACGTACATATTCATTTCTAATCACACAGTCTCTTGTAAACCTTATTAGAGTTTTCTCTATACACTAGAACTGGAATGTAAAAATCTTAAGAAGAAACATATTTTCTTAACTAGTACAAAGCAAAGATGTTCGCGCCAATTGAAACAAACCTACATTTTCGTTTCTAATCATACATTTTCTTGTAATCCTTATTAGAGTTATGTCTGTACACTAACACTTCAATGTAAAGAAGATAACAAGAAACACATTGTGTTAACTAGTACAAACCAAGGGAGTTCACACCAAATCAAACAAATGTACATATTCATTCCTAATCACACAGTCTTGCGTCATATTTACTAGAGTTAGCCCTGCAAACTACAGCTGCAACATAAAGAAGTAACATGAAACTCATTGTGTTAAGAACAACAAAGCAAAGACATACATGGCAAATGAAACAAACGTCCTTATTCATTCTCAAACACACAGTCTTGGGTAAACCATATTAGACTTAACTCTGTACTCTACAGCTGCAATGTAAAGAAGTTAACAAGAAACACATTGTGTTAACTATTACAAACAAATATGTTCACGCCAAATGAAGCAAATGTACATATTCATTTCTACTCACAGAGTCTCTTGTAATCCGTATTAGAGTTATCTCTGTACACTAAATCTTCAATGTATGAAAGATAACAAGAAACACATTGAGTTAAATAGTACATAGCTAAGAAGTACACGGCAAACAATACAAACATACACATTCATTTCTAATCACACAGTCTCTTCTTACTCTTTACTAGAATTATCTCTGTACACTAGAACTGCAATGTTAAGAACTTAAGAAGAAACACATTGAGTTAACTACTACAAAGCAAAGAAGTGGGTGATCTATTGGCTTTGCTTATTGTATGCTTGTCTGTAAAGAAACTCTTCAGCTTCATGTGATCCAATTGGTTGAGTGATGGTTTAAGTTCATGAGCTAATGTGGTTTTGTTCAGGAAGTCGTTTTCCATTCCTATATCATGGAAAGTACTTCCTAAATTTTCTTCCAGTAGTATACGAGTTTCTTGTCTTATATTGAGATCTTTGATCCATTTGGACTTGAGTGTACTGCATGGTGAAATGTGTGGATAGAGTTTCAGTTTCCTGCATATGGTTATCCAGTTTGTCCAGCACCATTTGTTGAAGATGCTGTCTTTTTTCCAGCCTATGTTGTTTGGGCCTTTATCGAATATCAAGTAGCTATAGTTGCTTGACCCAATGTCCAGGTCCTCAAGTCTATTCCATTGATCTATACTCCTGTTTTTATGCCTGTACCATGCTCTTTTTATTACTATGGCTTTGTACTATAGCTTTAGATCAGGTATGGTGATGCATAAGCAAAGCAAAGATGTCCACACCAAATGAAACAAACATATATATTCATTTCTAATCACACAGTCTCATCTAATCCTAATTAGAGTAATATCTGTACACAACAAGTGCAATGTAAAGAACTTAAGAAGAAACACATTGTGTTAATTATACAAAGTAAAGATATTCACGCCAAATGAAAGAAACGTACATACTCGTTTCGTATCACACATTTTCTTGTAATCCTTATTAGAGTTATCTCTCTATACTACAGCTGCAATGTACATAACTTAAGAAGAAACACATTGTGGTAACTAGTACAAGGCAAAGATGTTCCCGCCAAAGGAAACAAGGGTACATATTCATTTCTAATCATACAGTCTCGTCGAATCCTTATTCGAGTTATCTCTGTGCACTACAGCTGCAATGTAAAGAAGATAACAAGAAACACATTGTGTTAACCAGTACAAAGCAAAGATGTTCACGCCAAATGAAACAAAAGTACATATTCGTTTCTAATCACACAAACCCTTTTAATCCTTATTAGAGTTATCTCTGTACACTACAGCTGCAATGTACATAACTTAAGAAGAAACACATTGTGTTAACTAGTACAAAGCAAAGAAGTACACGGCAAATCAAACAAACGTACATATTCTTTTCTAATCACACAATCTCTTGTAATCCTTATTAGAGTTATCTCTGTACACTACAGATGCAATGTAAATAACTTATGAAGGAACACATTGTGTTACTTAGTACAAAGCAAAAATGTTCACGAGAAATGTAACAAACTTACATATACATTTCTAATCACACATTATGTTGTAACCCTTATTAGAGTTATCTCTGTACACTACAGCTGCAATGAAAATAACTTAAGAAGAAACACATTATTTTAACTAGTACAAAGCAAAGATGTTCACACCAAGTGAAACAAGGTTACCTATCATTTCTGACCACAAAATGTCTTGTAATCCTTAAAAGAGTTAAGTCTGTACACTACAGCTGCAATGTAAATTACTTAAAGAAGCACATTGTTTTAACTAGTACAAAGCAAAGAAGTATACGGAAAATCAAATAAATGTCCATACTCGTTTCTAATCACAGAGTCTCTTGTAATCCTTATTAGAGTTATCTCTGTACACTACAAGTGCAATGTAAAGCACTTAAGAAGAAACACATTGTGTTAACTAGTACAAAGCAAAGTTGTTCACGACAAATGAAACAAATGTACATATTCATTTCTAATCACACAGTCTCTTGTAATCCTTATTAGAGTTATCTCTGTACACTACAACTGCAATGTAAAGCACTTAAGGAGAAACACATTGTGTTAACTAGTACAAAGCAAAGAAGTGCATGGCAAATGAAACAAACGTACAAATTCATTTCTAATCACACAGTCTCATGTAACACTTATTAGAGTTAACTTTGTACACTGCAGCTCCAATGTGAATAACTTAACAAGAAACACATTGTGTTAACTAGTACAAATCAAAGAAGTTCACGCCAAATCAAAGAAACATAAATATTCATTCCTAATCACACACTCTAGTGTCATACTTACTAGAGTTAGCTCTGCAAACTCCAGCTGCAATGTAAAGATGTAACAAGAAACTCATTGTGTTAACCACAACAAAACAAAGACGTACACGTCAAATGAAACAAATGTACATATTCATTCCCCATCACACAGTGTCTTCTAATCCTTATTAGAGTTAACTCTGAACACTACAGCTGCAATGTAAAGAAGTTAACGAGAAACACATTGTGTTAACTACTACAAAGCAAAGAAGTACATGGCAAACAAAACAAATGTACGTGTTCATTTTAATCACACAGACTCTTACAATCCTTACTAAGGTTATCTCTGTACACCAGAACTGCAATGTAAAAACTTAAGAAGAGACATATTGTGCTAACTAGTACAAAGCAAAGACGTTCACGCCACATTAAACAAACGTACATATTCATTTCTATTCAGAGAGTCTCTTGCAATCCTTAGTAGAGTTATCTCTGTACACTACAACTGCAATGTAAAGAGTTTTAGAAGAAACACATTGTGCCAACTAGTACAAAGAAATATGTTCACGCCAAATGAAACAAAGTACATACTCTTTTCTAATCACACAGTCTCTTGTAATCCTTATTAGAGTTTTCTCTGTACACTACAACTGCAATGTAGAGAAGTTAAGAAGAAACACATTGTGGTAACTAGTACAAAGGAAAGATGTTCATGCCAAATGAAACAAATGTACATACTCTTTTCTAATCACAGAGTCTATTGTAATCCTTATTAGAGTTATCTCTGTACACTACAACTGCAATGTAAAGAACTTAAGAAGAAACACATTGTGTTAAAGAGTACAAAGCAAAGATGTTCACCCCAAGTGAAAAGAACGTACATATACATGTCCAATCACACATTCCCTTGTAATCCTTTCAAGAGTTATCCCTGTACACTACAGCTGCAATGTAAATTACTTAAGATGAAACACATTGCTTTATCTAGTACAAAGCAATGAAGTACACGGCAAATGAATCAAACGTACATATTCGTTTCAAATCACAGAGTCTCTTGTAATCCTTATTAGAGTTATCTCTGTACACTACAACTGCAATGTAAAGAATTAAGTAGGAACACATTGTCTTAACTAGTACAGAGCAAAGATGATCACGCCAAATAAAACAAATGTACATATTCATTTATAATCACAGAGTCTCATCGAGTCCTTATTAGAGTTATCTCTGTACACAACTGCAATGTAAAGAACTTAAGAAGAAACACATTGGGTTAAATAGTAGAAAGCAAACATGTTCACGCCTAATCAAACAAACGTACAAATTCATTCCGAATCACACCTTCTATCATCATCCTTACTAGAGTTAGCTCTTCAAACTGCTGCTGCAATGTAAAGAATTAACAAGAAATTCATTGTGTTAAGTTTAACAAGTCAAAGATGTTCATGGCAAATGACACAAATGTACATATTCATTTATAATCACCCAGTCTCTTGTAATCCTTATTAGAGTTTTCTAATCACACAGTCTCTTGTAACCCTTATTTGAGTTATCTCTGTACACAACTGCAATGTAAAGAACTTAAGAAGAATCACATAGTGTTTACTAGTACAATCAAAGTTTTCATGCCAAATGATACAAACGTACATATTCATTTATATTCTCACAGTCTTTGTAACCCTTATTAGAGTAAACTCTCTACACGACAGCTGCAATGAAAGTAACTTAACAAGAAACACATTATGTTAACTAGTACAAAACAAAGATGTTCACGCCAGATCAAACAAACGTACATACTCATTCCTAATCGCACAGCCTAGCGTCATCTTTACTAGAGTTTGCTCTGCAAATTACAGCTGCAATGTAAGGAATTAACAAGAAATTCATTCTGTTAAGTACAACAAAACAAACACATACACGGCAAATGAAACAAGCGTTTATATATTCACTCCTAATCACACAGTCTCGGGTAATCTTTATTAGAGTTAACTCTGTGCACTACAGCTGCAATGTAAAGCAGTTAACAACAAACCCATTGTGTTGACTAGTAGAAAGCTAAGAACTAGACGGCAAATGAAAAAAACGTACATATTCATTTCTAATCAGAGTCTCTTGTAGTCCTTATTAGAATTATCTCTGTACACTAGAACTGCAATGTAAAGAACGTAAGAAGAAACACATTGTGTTAAGTACTACAAAGCAAAGATGTTCAGGAAATATGAAAGAAACGTACATATTCGTTTGTAATCACACAGTGTCTTGTAATCCTTATTAGAGTTATCTGTGTACACTACGGTGGCAATGGAAAGAAGATAACAAGAAACAAATTGTGTTAACTAGTACAAGACAGAGAAGTACCTGGCAATTCAAACACGTACATATTAATTTCTAATCACACAGTCTCTTGTAATCCTTACTAGAGTTATCTCTGTACACTACAATTGCAATTTAAAGAACTTAAGAAGAAACACATTGTGTTAACTAGTACAAACCAAAGATGTTCATGCCAAATGAAAAAAACGTACATATTCGTTTCTAATCACAGAGCTTCTTGTAATCCTTATTAGAGTTATCTCTGTACACTACAACTGCAATGTAAAGAACTTAAGAAGAATCACATAGTGTTTGCTAGTACAATGAAAGCTGTCATGCCAAATGATACAAACATACATATTCATTTATATTCTCACAGTCTTTGTAACCCTTATTAGAGTAAACTCTCTACACGACAGCTGCAATGAAAGTAACTTAACAAGAAACACATTATGTTAACTAGTACAAAACAAAGATGTTCACGCCAGATCAAACAAACGTACATACTCATTCCTAATCGCACAGCCTAGCGTCATCTTTACTAGAGTTTGCTCTGCAAATTACAGCTGCAATGTAAGGAATTAACAAGAAATTCATTCTGTTAAGTACAACAAAACAAACACATACACGGCAAATGAAACAAGCGTTTATATATTCACTCCTAATCACACAGTCTCGGGTAATCTTTATTAGAGTTAACTCTGTGCACTACAGCTGCAATGTAAAGCAGTTAACAACAAACCCATTGTGTTGACTAGTAGAAAGCTAAGAACTAGACGGCAAATGAAAAAAATGTACATATTCATTTCTAATCACAGAGTCTCTTGTAGTCCTTATTAGAATTATCTCTGTACACTAGAACTGCAATGTAAAGAACGTAAGAAGAAACACATTGTGTTAAGTACTACAAAGCAAAGATGTTCAGGAAATATGAAAGAAACGTACATATTCGTTTGTAATCACACAGTCTCTTGTAATCCTTATTAGAGTTATTGTGTACACTACAGTGGCAATGGAAAGAAGATAACAAGAAACAAATTGTGTTAACTAGTACAAAGCAGAGAAGTACCTGGCAATTCAAACAAACGTACATATTAATTTCTAATCACACAGTCTCTTGCAATCCTTATTTGAGTTATCTCTGTACACTACAGCTTCAATGTAAAAAACATAACAAGAAACACATTGAGTTAACTACTACAAAGCAAAGAAGAATACGGCAAATAAAACAAAAGTACATATAAATTTCTCATCACACACTCTCGAATAACCCTTATTAGAGTTAACTCTGTACACGACAACTGCAATGTAAAGAATTTAAGAAGAAACACATTTTGTGAACTAGTACAAACAAATATGTTAATGCAAAATGGAATACAGTACATAATGTTTTCTAATCACACAGTCTCTTGTAATCCTTATTAGAGTTATCTCTGTCCACTACAACCACAATGTAAAGAACTTAAGAAGAAACACATTGTGTTAACTAGTACAAACAAAGATGTTCACACCAAATGAAAAAATGTACATATTCATTTCTAATCACCGAGTCTCATCTAATCTTTATTAGAGTTATCTCTGCACACAACAAGTTCAATGTAAAGAACATAGAAGAAACACATTGTGCTAACTAGTACAAAGCAATTAATTCACGCCAAAGGAAACAAACGTGCATACTCGTTTCATATCACACAATCTCTTGTAATCCTTATTAGAGTTATCTCTCTACACTACAGCTGCAATGTACATAACTTAAGAGGAAACACATTATGTGAAGTACTACAAAGCAAAGATGTTCACACCAAATGAAACAAGGGTACATATTCATTTCTAATCATACAGTCTCTTGTAATCCTTATTAGGGTTATCTCTGTACACTACAACTGCAATGTAAAGAACTTAAGAAGAATCACATTGTGTTAACTAGTACAAACAAAGATGTTCACGCCAAATGAAACAAACGTACATATTCATGTCCCTTCACACAGTCTTGGTAACCCTTATTAGAATTAACTCTCTGCACTACAGCTGCAATATAAGCAACTTAACAAGAAACACATTATGTTAACTAGTAAAAATGAAAGAAGTTCACTCCAAATCAAACAAACATATATATTCATTCCTAATCACACAGTGTAGCGCTGTACTTTCTAGAATTTCCTCTGCAAACTACAGCTGCAATGTAAAGAGTTAACAAGAAACTCATTGTGTTAAGTGCAACAAAACAAAGACATACACGGCAAATGAAACAAATGTACATATTCATTTCTAATCACAGTCTCTTCTAAACCTTATTAGAGCAAACTCTGTACACTACAGCTGCAATGTAAAGAAGTTAATAGGAAATACATCATGTTGACTAGTACAAAGCAAAGAAGTACGCGGCAAATGAAAAAAAAACCTACATATTCATTTCTAATCACACAGTCTCTTGTAGACCTTATTAGAGTTATCTCTGTACACTAGAACTGCAATGTAAAGAACATAAGAAGAAACACATTATGTTAACTACTGCAAATCAAAGATGTTGACGCCAAATGAAACAAACATACATATTCATTTGTAATCACAGACTCTCTTCTAATCCTTATTAGAGTTATCTCTGTGCACTAGAACTGCAAGGTAAAGAACTTAAGAAGAAACACATTGTGTTAACTAGTATAAAAAAAAAATGTTCTTGCCAAATGAAACAAACGTACATATTCATTTCTATTCACACAGTCTTGGTAGCCCTTGTTAGAGTTAACTCTCTACACTACTGCTGCAGTGTAAGTTACTTAACAAGAAACACATTGTGTTAACTCATACAAACAAAGATGTTCACGCCAAATGAAGCAAACGTACATATTCACTTCTATTCACACTGTCTTATTCACCCTCATTAGAGTTAACCCTCTACACTACAGCTGCAATGTAAATAACTTAAGAAAAAACACACTGTGTTAACTAGTACAAAGCAAAGATGTTCACGCCAAATGAAACAAAAGTACACATTCATTTCTAATCACACAGTCCATTGTAATCCTTATTAGAGTTATCTCTGTACACTACAGCTGCAATGTAAATAACTTAAGAAGAAACACATTCTGTTAACTAGTACAAAACAAAGATGTTCACGCCAAATGAAACAAGGGTACATATTCATTTCTCATCATACAGTCTCCTCTAATCCTTATTAGAGTTATCTCTGTGCAATACGGCTACAATGTAAAGAAGATAACAAGAAACACATTGTGTTAACCAGTACAAAGCAAAGCTGTTCACGCCTAATGAAACAAAAGTATATATACATTTCTAATCACACACTCTCGGATAACCCTTATTAGAGTTAACTCAGTACACTACAACTGCAATGTAAAGAATTTAAGAAGAAACACATTGTGTGAACTTGTACAAGCAAATATGTTCATGTAAAATGGAACAAAGTACATAATCTTTTCTAATCACACAGTCTCTTGTAATCCTCATTATAGTTATCTCCATACAGTACAACTACAATGTAAAGAACTTAAGAAGAAACACATTGTGTTGACTAGTAGAAAGCAAAGATGTTCACGCCAAATGAAACAAACGTACATATTCGATCTAATCACACAGCCTCTTGTAATCCTTATTAGAGTTATCTCTGTACACTAGAATTGCAATGTAAAGAACTTAAGAAGAAACACATTCTGTTAACTAGTACAGAAAAAGATATTCATGACCAATGAAACAAACGTACATATTCATTTCTAATCACACACTCTCTTGTAATCCTTATTAGAGTTATCTCTGTACACTACAGCTGCAATGTAAATTATTTAAGAAGAAACACATTGTTTTCACTAGTACAAAGAAAAGATGTTCACGACAAATGAAACAAACGTATATATTCATTTCTAATCACACAGTCTTTTGTAATCCTTATGTCTGTACACTACAGCTGCAATGTAAATAACTTAAGAAGAACCACATTGTGTTATCAAGTACAAAGCAAAGATGTTTACGCCAAATGCAACAAACGTACATATTCGTTTCTAATCACAAAATCTCTTGTAATCCTTATTAGAGTTGCCTCAGTACACGACAAATGCAATGTAAAGAACTTAAGTAGAAACACATTGTGTTAAATAGTACAAAGCAAATATGTTCACGCCAACTGAAAGAAACGTACATATTCGATTCTGTTCACACAGTTTCTTGTCATCATTATTAGAGTTATCTCTTTACACTACAGCTTCAATGTAAAGAAGATGACAAGAAACACATTGTGTTAACTCGTAGAAAGCAAAGAAATACATGGCAAATGGAACAAACGTATATATTCATTGCTCATCACAGAGTCTCGGGTAACCATTATCAGAGTTAACTCTGTACACTACACCTGTTATGTAAATAACGAACAAGAAACACATTGTGTTCACTAGTACAAACCAAGTAAGTGCAACTCAAATGAAACAAATGTACATATTCATTCCCAATCACACAGTCTACCGTCATCCTTACTAGAGATAGCTCTGCAAAGTACAACTGCAATGTAAAGAATTAACAAGAAACTCATTGTGCTAAGTACAACAAATCAAAGACATACAGGGCAAATGAAACAAACGTACATATTCGTTTCTAATCACAGAGTCTCGGTACCTTACTAGAGTTATCTTTGTAAACTAGAACTGCAATATAAAGAAGTTAAGAAGAAACACAATGTGTTATCTACTACAAAACAAAGATGTTCACGAATTATGAAATAAAAAGACATATTCGTTTCTAATCACAGAGTCTCTTGTAATCCTTATTAGAGTTATCTCTGTACACTACAACTGCAATGTAAAGAAGTTAAGGAGAAACACATTGTGTTAATAGTACAAACAAATATGTTCACACGAAATGAAGCAAACATACATATTCATTTCAAATCACACAGTGTCTTGTAATACTTATTAGAGTTATATCTGTACACTACAACTTCAATGCAAAAAAAAGATAACAAGAAACACATTGAGTTACCTAGTACAAAGCAAAGAAGTACACAGCAAATGAAACAAACTTACAAATTCATTTCTAATCACACAATCTCAGGCAACCCTTATTAGAGTTAACTCGGTGCACTACAGCTCCAATGTATATAACTTAACAAGAAAGACATTGTGATAAATAGAACAAACCAAAGAAGTTCAAGCCAAATCAAACAAACGTACATATTCATTCCTAATCACAGAGTCTAGTGTCATCCTTACCAGCGTTAGCTCTGCAAAGTACAGCTGCAATGTAAAGAATTAACAAGAAACTCATTGTGTTAAGTACAACAAAGCAAAGACTTACACGGCAAACGAAACAAACTTACATATTCGTTCCTAATCACACAGTTTCAGGTAATCCTTATTAGAGTTAAGTCTGTGCACTACAGCTGCAATATAAAGAAGTTAAGAAGAAACACATTGTGTTAACTAGTACAAACCAAAGAAGTTCACGCCAAATTAAACAAACGTACATATTCATTTCTAATCATACAGTCTCTTGTAATCCTTATTACAGTTATCTCTATACACGACAACTGCAATGTAAAAAACTTATGGAGAAACTCATTGTGTTAACTAGTACAAAGCAAAGAAGTTCACAGCAAATGAAACAAACGTACATATTCATTTCTAATCACACAGTCTCTTCTAATCCTTATTAGAGTTATCCCATTACAATAGAGCTGCAATGTAAACAAGACAAGAAGAAACACATTGTGTTAACTAGTACAAAGCAAAGATGTTCACGCCAAATGAAACAAATGTACATATGCGTTTCTCATCACACAGTTTCTTGTAATCCTTATTAGAGTTATCTCTGTACACTACAACTGCAATTTAAAGAACTTAAGAAGGAACACATTGTGTTAACTAATGCAAAGCGAATATGTTCACACGAAGTGAAACATACATATTCATTTCTAATGACGCAGACTCTGGTAATCCTTATTAGAGTTATCTCTGTACAGGAGAACTGCAATGTAAAAAACTTAAGCAGAAACACATCGAGTTAACTAGTACAAAGCAAAGATGTTCACGTCAAAGGAAACAAGGGTACATATTAGTTTCTAATCACACAATCTCTGGTAATCCTTATTAGAGTTATCTCTGTACACTACAGCTGCAATGTTAATAACTTAAGAAGAAACACATTGTCTTAACTAGTACAAAGCCAAGAAGAACATGGGAAATCAAACAAACGTACATATTCATTTCTAATTACACAGTCTCTTCTAATCTTCATTAGAGTTATCTCTGTACACTACAGCTTCAATGTAAAGAAGATAACAAGAAACACATTGTGTTAACTAGTACAAAGCAAAGATGTTCATGCCAACTGAAACAAAGTACATACTCTTTTCTAATCACACAGTCTCTTGTAATCCTGATTAGAGTTACCTGTGTACACTACAGCGTCAATGTAAAAAAAGATAACAAGAAACACATTGAGTTAACTTCTACAAAGCAAAGAAGTACACGGCAAATGAAACAAATGTACGTATTCATTTGTAATCACACAGTCTAGGGTAACCATTATTAGAGTTATCGCTATACACTAGAACTGCAATGTAAAGAACTTAAGAACACACACAGTGTGTTAACTAGCACAAAGAAAGATATTCACACCAAAAGAAACAAACGTACATATTCATTCCTAATCACACACTCTCTTGTAATCCGTATTAGAGTTATCTCTGTTCATTAGCACTTCAATGTAAAGAAGATAATGAGAAACACATTGTGTTAACTTGTACAAAGGAAAGAGGAACACAGCAAATGAAACAAACGCACATTTTAATTTCTAATCACACAGTATCGGTAACCCTTATTAGAGTTATCTCTGTACACTAAAATTGCAATGTAAAGAACTTAAGAAGAAACAAATTGTGTTAACTACAACAAAGCAGAGATGTTCAAGCCAAATGAAACAAAAAAAAACATATTTGTTTATAATCACAGATTCTCTTGTAACCCTTATTAGAGTTATCTCTGTACACTACAACTGCATTGTAAAGAACATAAGAAGAACACATTGTGTTAACTAGTACAAACAAAGATGTGCACACCAAATGAAGCAAATATACATATTCATTTCAAATCACACAGTCTCTTGTAATCGTTATTAGAGTTATCTCTGTACACTACAGCTTCAATGTAAAAAAAAATAACAGGAAACACATTGAGTAACCTAGTAAAAAGCAAAGAAGTACACGGCAAATGAAACAAATGTACATATTCATTTCTAATCACACAGTCTCTCGTAAACCTCATTAGAATTAATTCTGTTCACTACATTTGCAATCTACATAATTTAAAATGAAACACGTTGTGATAACTAGTACAAACCAAAAAAGTTAACGTCAAATCAAACAAACCTATATATTCATTCCCAATCACACAGTCTAGTGTCATCCTTACTGGCATTAGCTCTGCAAAGTACAGCTGCAATGTAAAGAACTAACAAGAAACACACTGCGTTAAGTTCAACAAAGCAAAGACGTACACGGCAAATGAAACAAACGTACATATTCGTTCCTATCACACAGTTTCGGGTAATCCTTATTAGAGTTAACTCTGTACACCACAGATGCAATGTAAACAAGATAAGAAGAAACACATTGTGTTAACTAGTACAAACCAAAGAAGTTCACGCCAAATCAAACAAACGTACATATACATTTCTAATCACACAGTGTCTTGTAATCCTTATTAGAGTTATCTCTGTACACGAGAACTGCAATGTAAAAAAATTAAGGAGAAACACATTGTGTTAACCAGTACAAAGCAAAGAGGTACACGGCAAATGAAACAAACGTACATATTCATTTCTAATCACAGAGTCTCTTTTAACCCTTATTAGAGTTATCTCTGTACACTACAACTGCAATGTAAAGAACTTAAGAAGAAACACATTGTGTTAGCTAGTATAAACACAGATGTACAATGCAATTGAAAGAAACGTACAAGTTCATTTCTAATCACACAGTCTCTTGTAACCCTTACTAGAGTTATATCTGTACACTAACACTTCAATGTAAAGAAGAAAACACGAAACACATGGTGTTAACTAGTACAAAGGAAAGAAGTACATGGCAAATCAAACAAAGGTATATTTTCATTTCTAATCACACAGTCTCGGTAACCCTTATTAGAGTTTTCTCTATTAACTAGAACTGCAATATAAAGAACTTAAGAAACACATTGTGTTGTCTACTAGAAAGCAAAGATGTTCAAGCCCAATGAAATAAAAAACATATTCGCTTCTAATCACACAGTCTACTGTAACCCTTATTAGAGTTATCTCTGTACACTACAACTTCAATGTAAAGAACTTAAGAAAAACACATTGTGTTAATAGTACAAAGATGTTCACACCAAATGAAGCAAACGTACGTATTCATTTCAAATCACACAGTCTCTTGTAATCCTTATTAGAGTTATATCTGTACACTACAACTTCAATGCAAAAAAAAAAAGATAACAAGAAACACATTGAGTTACCTAGTACAAACAAAGAAGTACACGGCAAATGAAACAAACGTACATATTCATTTCTAATCACACAATGTCAGGTAACACTTATCAGAGTTAACTCTGTGCTCTACACCTGCAATGTACATAATGTAACAAGAAACACATTGTGATATGTAGAACAAACCAAAGAAGTTCAAGCCAAATCAAACAAACGTACATATTCATTCCTAATCACAGAGTCTAGGGTCATCCTTACTAGCGTTAGCTCTGCAAAGTACAGCTGCAATGTAAAGAATTAACAAGAAACTCATTGCGTTAAGCAGAAGAAAGCAAAGACGTACACGGCAAATGAAACAAACGCACGTATTCGATCCTAATCACACAGTTTCAGGTAATCCGTGTTAGAGTTAAGTCTGTGCACTACAGCTGCAATGTAAAGAAGTTAAGAAGAAACACATTGAGTGAACTAGTGCAAACCAAAGAAGTTCACGCCAAATGAAACAAACGTACATATTCACTTCTATTCACACACTCTCTTCTAATCCTTATTACAGTTATCTCTGTACACTACAGCTGCAATGTTAATAACTTAAGAAGAAACATATTCTCTTAACTAGTACAAAGACAAGAAGAACATGGGAAATCAAACAAACGTACATATTCATTTCTAATCACACAGTCTCTTCTAGTCCTTATCAGAGTTATCTCCGTACAGTACAGCTTCAAAATAAAAAACATAACAAGAAACACATTGTGTTAACTAGTACAAACAAAGATGTTCACGTCAACTGAAACAAAGTACATACCCTTTTCTAATCACACAGTCTCTTGTAATCCTGATTAAAGTTACCTGTGTACACTACAGCGTCAATGTAAAAAAGATAACAAGAAACACATTGAGTTAGATACTACAAAGCAAAGAAGTACACGGCAAATGAAACAAACGTACATATTCATTTCTAATCACACATTCTCTTCTAATCCTTATTAGAGTTATCTCAATACACTATAGCTGTAATGTGAAGAAGACAACAAAAAACACATTGTGTTAACTAGTAGAAAGCAAAGAAGGACACGGCAAATGAAACAAATGTACATATTCATTTCTAATGATGCAGTCTCTGGTATTCCTTATTAGAAATATCTCTTTACATGAGAACTGCAATGTAAAAAACTTAAGGAAAAACACATTGAGTTAACTAGCACAAAGCGAAGATGTTTACGCCAAAAGAAACAAGGGTACATATTCATCTCTAATCACACAGAGTCTTGTAATCCTTATTAGAGTTATCTCTGTACACTACATCTGCAATGTTAATAACTTAAGAAAAAAGACATTGTCTTAACTAGTACAAACCAAAGAAGAACATGGGAAATCAAACAAACGTACATATTCATTTCTAATCACACAGTCTCTTCTAATCCTTATTAGAGTTATCTCTGTACACTACCACTTCAATGTAATGAAAATAACAAGAAACACATTGTGGTAACTAGTACAAAGCAAAGAAATACATGGCAAATGGACAAATGTACATATTCATTGCTCATCACAGAGCCTCAGATAACCCTTATTAGAGTTAACTCTGTACACTACACCTGTAATGTAAATAGCTTATCAAGAAACACATTGTGTTAACTAGAACAAACCAAAGAAGTTCACGCCACATCAAAAAAATGTACATATTCACTCCTAATCACACAGTCTAGTGTCATACTTACTAGAGTTACCTCTGCAAACTACAGCTGCAATGTAAAGAATTAACAACAAACTGATTTTGCTAAGTACAACAACACAAAGATGGAGAAGGCAAATGAAAGAAAAGTACATATTCTTTCCTAATCACACAGTCTCTTGTAAACCTTATTAGAGTTATCTCTGTACATGGGAACTGCAATGTAAAAAACTAAAGGAGAAACACATTGTGTTAACTAGTACAAACAAAGATGTTCATGCCAACACACTCTTTTCTAATCACACAGTCTCTTGCATTCCTGATTAGAGTTACCTGTGTACACTACAGCATCAATGTAAAAAAGATAACAAGAAACACATTGAGTTAACTACTACAAAGCAAAGAAGTACATTGCAAATGAAACAAAAGTACATATTCGTTTCTAATCACACAGTCTCGGGTAACCCCTATTAGAGTTATCACTATATACTAGAACTGCAATGCAATGTAAAGAACTTAAGAACAAACACGGTGTGTTGACTAGCACAAAGAAAGATGTTCAGACCAAATGAAACAAATGTACATATTCATTTCCAATCACACAGTCTCTTGTAATCCTTTAAAGAGTTATCTGTGTACACTACAGGTGCAATGTAAATTACTTAAGAAGAAACACATTGTTTTAGCTATTACAAAGCAAAGATGTTCACGCCAAGTGAAACAAACATACATATTCTTTTCTAATCACACAGTCTCTCGTAATCCTTATTAGAGTTATCGCTATACACTACAAATGCAATGTAAAGAACGTAAGAAGAAACACATTGTGTTAACTAGTACAAACAAATATGGTCAAGCCAAATTAAACAAACGTGCATAGTCGCGTCTAATCACAGAGTCTCTTGTAACCCTTATTAGAGTTATCTCTATACACTTCAACTGCAATATAAAGAACTGAAGAAGAATAACACTGTGTTAACTAGTACAAACAAAGATGTTCTCGCTTAATGAAACAAACATATATATTTATGTATAATCACACAGTATCTTGTAATCCTTATTTGAGGTATCTCTGCATACTACAACTGCCATGTAAGAACTAAGGAACAAACACATTGTGTAAACAAGTACAAACAAACATGTTCACGCCAAATGAAACAAACTTACATATTCATTTCTATTCATACAGTCTTGGTAACCTTTATTAGATTTAACTCTCTACACTACAGCTGCAATGTAAATAACTTAACAAGAAACACATTATGTTAGGTAGCACAAATCAAAGAAGTTCATGCAAAATCAAATAAACGTACTTATTCATTCCAAATCACACACTCTAGCATCATCCTTACTAGAGTTAGCTCTGCAAACTACAGCTGCAATGTAAAGATTTAACAAGAAACTCATTGTGTAAAGTGCAACAAAACAAAGATGTAAATGGCAAATGAAACAAACGTACATATTCATTCCTAATCACACAGTCTTGGGTAATCCTTATTAGAGTTAACTATGTACACAACAGCTGTAATGTAAAGAAGTTAACAAGAAACACATTGCGTCAACTAGTACAAAGCAAAGAAGTACATGGCAATTGAAGCAAACGCATATATTCATTTCTAATCACTCAGTCTCTTGAAATCCTTATTAGAGTTTCCTAATCACACAGTCTCTTGTAAAACTTATAAGAGTTATCTCTGTACACTAGAACTGCAATGGGAAGAAAATAAGAGGAAACACATTGTGTTAACTGGTACGAAGCAAAGATATTCACGCCAAATCAGAAACACGTATATATTCGTTTCTAATCACAGATTCTCTTGTAATCCTTATTAGAGTTATCTGTGTACAGTGGAACTGCAATGTGAAGAAATTAGAAGAAACACATTGTGTTAACTACTACAAACAAAGATGTTCACGCCAAATGACACAAACGTACATATTCATTTCTAATCACACAGTCTCTTGTAATCCTTATTAGACTTATCTCTGTACACTGGAACTGCACTGGGAAGAACTTAAGAGGAAACACATTCTGTTAACTGGTACAAAGCAAAGATGTGCAAGCCAAATGAAAAAAACATACATATTCGTTTTTAATCACAGAATCTCTTGTACTCCTTATTAGAGTTATCTCTGTACTATAGAACTGCAGTGTAAAGAACTTAAGAAGAAACACATTGTGTTAACTAGTACAAACAAAGATGTTCACACCAAATGACACAAACGTACATATTCATTTCTAATCACACAGTCTCTTGTAATCCTTACTAGAGTTATCTCTGTACAGTTGAACTGCAATGTAAAGAACTTAGCAAGAAACACATTGTGTTAACTGCTACAAAGCAAAGATGTTCACGCCTGATGAAACAAACTCACATATTCACTTCTCTTCATACAGTCTTGGTAAATTTTATTACAGCTAACTCTCTATGCTACAGCTGTAATGTAAATAACTTAACAAGAACCACATTATGTTAACTAGTACAAACCAAACAAGTTCACGCCCAAGCAAACAAACGTACTTATTCATTCCCAATCACACACTCTAGCGTCACTTTTACTAGAGTTAGCTCTGCAAAATACACCTGCAATGTAAAGATTTAACAATAAACTCATTGTGTTAAGTGCAACAAAACAAAGAGGTACATGGCAAATGAAACAAAAGTACATATTCATTCCTAATCACACAGTCTCAGGTAATCCTTATTAGAGTTAACTATGTACACAACAGCTGTAATGTAAAGAAGTTAACAAGAAAAACATTGTGTCAACTACTGCAAAGCAAAGAAGTACATGGCAACTGAAGCAAATGCATATATTCATTTCTAATTACCCAGTCTGTTGAAATCCTTATTAGAGTTTTCTAATCACACAGTCTCTTGTGAACCTTATAAGAGTTATCTCTGTACACTAGAACTGCAGTGGGAGGAACCTAAGAGGAAACACATTGTGTTAACTGGTACAAAGCAAAGATGTTCACGCCAAATTGAAAAAAAAATACATATTCCTTTCTAATCACTGATTCTCTTGTAATCCTTATTAGAGTTATCTCTGTACAGTGGAACTGCAATGTAAAGATATTAGAAGAAACACATTGTTTTAACTAGTACAAAAAATGATGTTGACACCAAATGACACAAACGTACATATTCATTTCTAATGACACAGTCTCTTGTAATCCTTATTAGAATTATCTATATACAGTGGAACTGCAATGTAAAGAACGTAACAAGAAACACATTTCATTAAGTGGTAGAAAGCAAAGATGTTCAGGCCAAATGACACAAACGTACATATTCGTTTCTAATCATACATTCCCTTGTAATGCTTATTAGAGTTATCTCTGTACACTACAGCTTCAATGTAAAAAAGATAACAAGAAACACATTGAGTTAACTAATGCAAACCAAACAAATACATGGCAAATGAAACAAACGTACATATTCATTTCTAATTACACAGTCTCTGGTAACCCTTATTCGAGTTAACTCTGTACACTACAGCTGCAATGTACATAACTTATCAAGAAACACATTGTGTTAAGTAGAAAAACCAAAGAAGTTCATGCCAAATCAAACAAACATACTTATTCATTCCTAATCACACACCCTACCGTCATCCTTACTAGACTTAGCTCTGCAAACTGCAGCTGCAATGTTAAGATTTAAGAAGAAACTCATTGTTTCAAGTGCAACAAAACAAAGATGCACTGAACAAGTGGAAGAAACGTACATATTCATTCATAATTACACAGTCTCAGGTAATCCTTCTTACAGTTAACTCTGGACACAACAGCTGCAATGTAAACAGGTTAACAAGAAGCACATTGAGTTAACTAGTACAAGGCATAGAAGTACACAGCAATTGAAGCAAATGTACATATCCATTTCTAATCACCCAGTCTCTTGTAATCCTTATAAGAGTTTTCTAATCACATAGTCTCTTGTAATCCTTATTACACTTATATGTGCACACTACAACTTCAATGTAAGGAACTTAAGAAGAAACACATTGTGTTAAGCAGTACAAAGCAAAGATGTACACGCCAAATGAAAAAAAAACGTACATATTCATTTCTAATCAAAGACTCACTTGCAATCCTTATTAGAGTTATCTCTGTACACTACAACTGCCATGTAAGGAACTTAAGAAGAATCACATTGTTTTAACTAGTACAATCAAAGTTTTTTCGCTTAATGAAACAAAAGTATACATTTATTTCTAATCACACAGTCTCTTGTAATCCTTATTTGACGTATCTCTGCATAATACAACTGCAATGTAAAGAACTTAAGAACACACACATTGTGTTAACTAGTACAAACAAAGATGTTCACGCCAAATGAAACAAACTGACATATTCATTTCTATTCACACAGTCTTGGTAACCCTTATTAGAGTTAACTCTCTACACTACAGCTGCAATGTAAATAACTTAACAAGAAACACATTATGTTAACTAGTGCAAACCAAAGAAGTACAAGCACAATGACATAAACGTACATATTCATTTCTAATCACACAGTCTCTTGTAATCATTATTAGAGTTATCTCTGTACAGTGGAAATACAATGTAAAGAACTTAACATGAAACACATTGTGTTAACTAATACAAAGCAAAGATGTTCACGCCAAATGAAACAAACGTACATATTCATTTGTAATCACAATCTCTTCCAATCCTCATTACCGTTATCTCTGTACACTACACCTGCAATGTAAAGAACTTAAGGAGAAACACATTTTGCTAGCTAGTACAAAGCAAATATGTTCACGACAAATGAAACAAATGTACATATTCGCTTCTAATCACACAGTCTCTTGTAATCCTTATTAGAATTATCTCTGTACAGTGGAACCGCAATGTAAAGAACTTAACAAGAAACACATTTTGTTAACTAGTTCAAAGCAAAATGTTCAGGCCAAATGACACAAACGTACATATTCATTTCTAAACATACATTCCCTTGTAATGCTTATTAGAGTTATCTCTGTACACTACAGCTTCAATGTAAAAAAGATCCCAAGAAACACATTGAGGGAACTAATGCAAACCAAAGAAATACACTGCAAATGAAACAAATGTACATATTCATTTCTAATTACATAGCCTCTGGTAAACCTTATTAGAGTTAACTCTGTACACTACAGCTGCAATGTACATAACTTATCAAGAAACACATTGTGTTAAGTAGTAAAAACCAAAGAAGTTCATGCCAAATCAAACAAAAGTACTTATCCATTCCTAATCACACACTCTACCGTCATCCTTACTAGAGTTAGCTCTGCAAACTGCAGCTGCAATGTAAAGATTTAAGAAGAAACTCATTGTTTTAAGTGCAACAAAACAAAGACATAGACGGTGAATGGAACAAATGTACATATTCATTTCTTATCACACAGTCTCGGGTAATCCTTATTAGAGTTAACTCTGGACACTACAGCTGTTATGTAAGCAGGTTAACAAGAAACAAATTGTGTTAATGATTACAAGGCAAAGAAGTATACGGCAGTTGAACCAAACGTACATATTCATTTGTAGTCACTCAGTCACTTGTAATCCTTATAAGAGATTTCTAATCACACAGTCTCTTGTAATCCTTATTACACTGATCTCTGAACACCACAACTTCAATGTAAAGAACTTAAGAAGAAACACATTGTGTTAACTAGTACAAAGCAAAGATGTTCATGCCAAATGAAAAAAACGTACATATTCGCGTCTAATCACAGTCTCTTGTAACCCTTATTAGAGTTATCTCTATACACTTCAACTGCAATATAAAGAACTGAAGAAGAATAACACTGTGTTAACTAGTACAAACAAAGATGTTTTCCCTTAATGAAACAAACTTATATATTTATTTCTAATCACACAGACTCTTGTAATCCTTATATGAGGTATCTCTACATACTGCAACTACAATGTAAAGAACTTACGAACAAACATATTGTGTTAACTAGTACAAACAAAGATGTTCATGCCAAATGAAAAAAACTGACATATTCACTTCTATTCACACAGTCTTGGTAACCCTTATTAGAGTTAACTCTCTACACTACAGCTGTAATGTAAATAACTTAACAAGAAACACATTATGTTAACTACTGCAAACCAAAGAAGTAGAAGCCCAATGACATAAACGTACATATTCATTTCTAATCACACAGTCTCTTGTAATCCTTACTAGAGTTATCTCTGTACAGTGGAACTGCCATGTAAAGAACTTAACAAGAAACACATTGTGTTAACTACTACAAAACAAAGATGTTCACGCCAAATGAAACAAACTTACATATTCACTTCTCTTCATACAGTCTTGGTAACTTTTATTAGAGTTAACTCTCTACGCTAGAGCTGCAATATAAATAATGTAACAAGAGACACATTATGTTAACTAGTACAAACCAAACCAGTTCACACCAAATCAAACAAACGTACTTATTCATTCCCAATCACACACTCCAGCGTCATCCTTACTAGAGTTAGCTCTGCAAACTACAGCTGCAATGTAAAGATTTAACAATAAACTCATTGTGTTAAGTGCAACAAAACAAAGAGGTACACAGCAAATGAAACAAAAGTATATATTCATTCCTAATCACATAGTCTCGGGTAATCCTTATTAGAGTTAACTATGTACACTAGAACTGTAATGTAAAGAACTTATCAAGAAACACATTGTGTCAACTAGTACAAAGCAAAGAAGTACATGGCAATTGAAGCAAATGCACATATTCATTTCTAATCACCCAGTCTGTTAAAATCCATGTAGAGTTTCCTAAACTCACAGTCTCTTGTGAACCTTGTAAGAGTCATCTCTGCACACAAGAACTGCAATGGGAAGAACTTAAGAGGAAGCACATTGTGTTAACTGGTACAAAGCAAACATGTTCATGCCAAATGAAAAAAAAAATACATATTCACTTCTAACCACTGATTGTCTTGTAATCTTTATTAGAGTTATCTCTGTAAAGTAGAACTGCAATGTAAAGAAATTAGAAGAAACACATTGTGTTAACTAGTACAAACAAGGATGTTGACGCCAAATGATACAAACATACATATTCACTTCTAATCACACAGTCTCTTGTAATCCTTATTAGAGTTTTCTAATCACACAGTCTCTTGTGAACCTTATAAGAGTTATCTCTGTACACAAGAACTGCAATGGGAAGAACTTAAGAGGAAGCACATTGTGTTAACTGGTACAAAGCAAAGATGTTCATGCCAAATGAAAAAAAAAAATCATTTCTAATCACAGATTCTCTTGTAATGTTTATTAGAGTTATCTCTGTGCAGTAGAACTTTAGTGTAAAGAAATTAGAAGAAACACATTGTGTTAACTAGTACAAACAAGGATGTTGACGCCAAATAACACAAACGTACCTATTCACTTCTAATGGCACAGTCTCTTGTAATCCTTATTAGAGTTATCTCTGTACACTAGAACTGAAATGGGAAGAAATTAAGACGAAACACATTGTATTAACTGGTACAAAGCAAAGAGATTCTTGCCAAATGACAAAAACGTACATATTCATTTCTAATCACACATTCTCTTGTAATCCTTCTTAGAGTTCTCACTGTACAGTAGAACTGCAATGTAAAGAACTTAAGAAGAAACACATTGAGTTAACTATTGCAAAGGAAAGAAATTCATGACAAATGGGAAAAATGTACATAGTCATTTCTAATTACACAGTCTCAGGTAACCCTTATTAGAGTTAACTCTCTACACTCCAGCCGCAATGTACATAATTTAACAAGAAACACATTGTGTTAAGTAGTAAAAACCAAAGAAGTTCACGCCAAATAAAACAAACGTACTTATTCATTCCTAATCACACACTCTACCGTCATCCTTAGTAGACTTAGATCTGCAAAATACAGGTGCAATGCAAAGATTTAACAACAAACTCATTGCTTTAAGTGCAACAAAACAAACACGTACACGGCACATGAAACAAACGTACATATTCATTCCTCATCACACAGTCTCGGGTAATCCTTATTAGAGTGTACTCTGTACACTACCGCTGGAATGTAAGCAGGCTAATAAGAAATACAATATGTTAACTAGTACAAAGCAAACAAGTACACAGCAATTGAAGCAAACGTACATATTCATTTCTAATCACCCAGTCTCTTGTAATCCTTATTAGAGTTTTCTATTCACACAGTCTCTTGTAATCCTTATTACAGTTATCTCTGCACACTACAACTGCAATGTAAAGAACTTAAAAAGAAACACATTGTGTTAACTAGCACAAACCAAAGATGTTCAGGCCAAATGAAATAAACGAACATATTCGTTTCTAATCAAAGAGTCCCTTGTAATACTTATTAGTGTTATCTCTGTACACTGCAACTGCAATGTAAGGAACTTAAGAAGAATCAAGCATACAATAAGCAAAGCCAGTAGATTACCGACAGAATGGGAGAAAATATTTCTGGGTTATCCAACTGATAGAGGACTAATCTCTAGAATCTACAAAGAACTCAAAAATCTAAACAGTAAGAAGTCAAACACCCCACTCACAAAATGGGGCAAAGAGCTGAACAGGCAGTTCACAGAGGAAGAAATAGAAATGGCAAACATGCACTTAAGAAAATGTTCAGCATCCCTATTCATCAGAGAAATACAAATTAAAACAACTATGAGATTCCACCTTACCCCAATAAGGATAGCAAACATCAAAAAATCAAATAAAAATAAATGATGGCGAGGATGTGGAGAAGTAGAAACACTCATCCACTGTTGATGGGAATGTAGGATGGTACAACCACTTTGGAAAGCAATATGGAGACTTCTGAAAAAGCTGAGTATAGAGATATCAACAGACCCAGTTATTCCCTTACTGGGCATCTACCCTAAAACCTTCAAACCACAGACTAAAGAGATTTGCTCAACCATCTTTATAGCGGCTTAATTTGTAATAGCTAAGAGCGGGAATCAACCCAGATGTCCATCACTAGAAGAATGGATAACTAAGATGTGGTATATCTACACAATGGGATTCTATACAGCAGTAAGAAACAAATGACACAATGAAATTTGAGGAAAAATGGTTAAACCTGGAACAGATCATTCTCAGTGAACTTACCCAATCACAGAAAAAAAATCGCCACATAGTCTCACTCATCTACAGCACCTAACCTGAATCTACCCAAGATACCTTACATACCCAGCAAGCATCTCCTAGATTAGACACTAGGATGGAAGGGGAGGGAGGGGAGGGCATCAAAGGGGTGGGAAACACAAATCTAGACCCAAACGGCAATGGTACCATAATCTTCTACTTACTAAAAGACAGACCAAATGGCTGATCCTTCACCAGGCCCTTACAGGGAACACCTGAACCACAAGACACTGGAGAGGGTAAGATTAAGACTAACCTTAATCTCCTACATCTTCCCTCCCTCACTTCCCCTCTCCCTGTGTCTCTCTCTCTTATCTCTAACTCTTGTATATTAGTTATCTTTTTCCTCATTTTCTTAGTGGGCACTGACCTGTAACTCCAAGATCCAGCATGGGGCTATCATCCACAATGAGCTTTTGATCAGAGAGACCTACAAGGTTTCCTAAAAGACAGACAGATTTCTGTCAGAGTACTTGATGACCCACCAAAGGTTAGTGGTAAGACCCTACTGCTGAAGATACCTTATGTGATTGACATGCAAATTAGAATGGCATGGCTGGAAGTTGGAAGAGAGTCAGTCCCCAGGCAGTCAGCGCGTCTAGTGCCAGAAGGTGCTCCATGGGCGACTGGGGGAAATTGACCAATATCTATTGAAGCAACGCATGGTCTAACCTACTTAGCAGCAAATAACTTGTTGTGATGCCCACACAAGTGCAGTGGTGGCACAGCCATGGTGGGGAACCAACTGCTCTCAATTTGACTAACTGATCCCCTCACTGGTAATGGACCCATAGCTGGAGCTGGGAAACAAGTCAGAACCATATCCAAACATAAGCCCACTCTCCAATATCAAGCTACCATCAATTGTGGGCTACAAGACGGCCTACACCTATTAAATTCTCTATAAAAAAAAAAAAGTAAGGGTTATCTCATTTGTCCTGGTGCTAACTTACTCTCCGTTGGAGAATCTGCTTCTCTTTTTCAGATAGATGTAGATCCTAAGGAGAGAGCCACCCCATCATACCTCAAAAGGGCCCCGGCTGAAACTAAGAAATATTGGAGAAACAAGCAAGGGGGCTGTTTTCCTGATGAACTGCATACCAGCACAAGGGGGAAGGAGATCAGCACAGAGAAAAATCAACTCCTACCAAATCAGAGAGCCAGAGCCTCAGAGGCCCCCAACACCTCATCACTGAAGCAGACCAAAAATGAACCCAACATGGCTCAGGGAAATTTTGTGGAAGAGGGGGCGGAAAGAATGTCAGAGTCACATGTTGGGTCATGATATGCAGAGACATTTAGCTTACCCATAACTGTGGGCTAACTCCACAATGCATGACCCGTATACCTCAACAAGCAGGGGCCAAGGGGAGGGGGTAGGCCACGGATGAGCCTAGTAATGGTACCAAACTGACTGTATTTGCTGAATACAGAACTGACTAATAAAAAAAAAAACATAACGTGTTTCTTGTTAAGTTATTTACATTGCAGCTGTAGTATAGAGAGTTAACTCTAATAAGGGTTATCTGAGGCTGTGTGATTAGAAATGAATATGTATGTTAGTTTCATTTGCCATGTACTTCTTTGCTTTGGACTAATTAACTCTGTGTGTTTCTTGATATCTTTTTTACATTGAGGCTGTAGTGTACAGAGATAACTCTAATAAGGATTACAAGAGAGTGCGTGATTAGAAATGAATATGTGCGTTTGCTTCATTTGCCATGAACATATTCATTTGTTCTAGTTAACAGAATGTGTTTCTTCTTAACTTCTTTACATTGCAGCTGTAGTGTACAGAATTAACTACAATAAGGATTACCCAAGACTCTGTGATTAGGAATGGATATGTACATTTCTTTCATTTGCCTTGTACATCTTTGTTTTGTTGTATTTAACACAATGAGTTTCTTGTTAATTCTTTACATTGCAGTTGTAGTTTGCAGAGCTAACTCTAGTAAGAATGACGCTAGACTGTGTGATTAGGAATGAATATGTATGTTTGTTTCATCTGCCGTGTACTTCTTTGCTTTGTACTAGTTATCACAATGTGTTTCTTGTTATCTTCTTTACTTTGAAGGGCTAGTGTACAGAGATAACTCTAATAAGATTTTCAAGAGACTGTGTGATTAGAAAGGAATATGTACATTTGTTGCATTTGCCGTGTACTTCTTTGGTTTGTACTAGTTAACACAATGTGTTTCTTGTTATCTTCTTTACATTGAAGCGTTCCTGTACAGATATAACTGAAATAAGGATTACAGGAGACTGTGTGATTACAAATGAACATGAACATTTGTTTCATTAGGCGTGAACATCTATGTTTGTTGTAGTTAACACAATGTATTTCTTCTTAAGTGCTTTACATTGTAGTTGAAGTGTGCCGAGATAACACTAATTAGGATTACAAGAGACTCTGTGATTAGAAATGAATATGTACGTTTGTTTCACTTGGTGTGAACATCTTTGTTTGTACTATTTAACGTAATGTGTTTCTTCTTAAGTTCTTTGCACTGCAGTTGCAGTGTACAGAGATAACTCTACTAAGGGTTGCAAGAGACTCTGTGATTAGAAACGAATATGTACATTTTTTTCATTTGGCGTGAACATCTTTGCTTTGTAGTGGTTAACACATTGTCTTTATTCTTAAGTTCTTTACATTGAAGTTCTAGTATACAGAGATAACTCTAATAAGGATTACCAAGGGACTGTGGTATTAGAAATGAATATGTTCGTTTGTTTCATTTGCCGTATACTACTTTGCTTTGTACTAGCAAACACCATGTGTTTCTTTTAAACTTGTTTACATTGCAGCTGTAGTGTACAGAGTTAACTCTAATAAGGATTACCTGAGACTGTGTGATTAGGAATGAATATGTACGTTTGTTTAATTTGCTATGTCCTTCTTTGCCTTTTAACAGTTAACACAATGTGTTTCTTGTTATTTTCTTTACATTGAATCATTCGTATTCAGAGATAACTCTAATAAGGATTACAAGAGAATCTGTGATTAGAAATGAATATGTAATTTTGTTTCATTTGGGGTGAACATCTCTGTTTGTACTACTAAACACAATGTGTTTCTTCTTAAGTTCTTTACATTGCAGTTGTACTGTACAGAGACAACTCTAATAAGGATTACAAGAGACTCTGTGATTAGAAATGAGTATGTATGTTTGTTTCATTTGGGTGAACATCTTTGTTTGTACTAGTTAACACAATGTGTTTCTTCTTAAGTTCTTTAGATTGCACTTGTGGTGTACAGAGACAACTCTAATAAGGACTACAAGAGACTCTGTGACTAGAAACGAATATGTACGTTTGTCTAATTTGGCGTGAACATCTTTCTTTGTTCTAGTTAACACAATGTGTTTCTTCTTAAGTTCTTTACATTGCAGTTCTAGTGTACAGAGATAACCATAATAAGGATTACAGGAGTCTGTGTGATTAGAAATTAATATGTACGTTTGTTTCCTTTGCCGTGTACTTCTTTGCTTTATCCTAGTTAACACAATGTGTTTCTGATTAACATCTTTACATTGCACCTGTAGTGTACAGAGTTAACTCTAATAAAGATTACCTGAGTCTGTGTGATTAGGAATGAATATCTACATTTGTTTCATTTGCCGTGAACATCTTTGTACTGTACTAGTTAGCACAATGTGTTTCTTCTTATGTTCTTTACATGGCAGCTGTAGTGTATGGCGATAACTGTAATAATGGTTACAAGAGCCTCTGTAATTAGAAATGAGTATGTACGTTTGTTTCATTTGGCATGAACATCTTTGTACTAGTTAACACAATGTGTTTAGTCTTAAGTTCTTTATATGGCCCTTGTAATGTACAGAGACAACCAAATAAGGATTACAAGAGACTCTGTGATTATAAACGAATATGTACAATTCTTTCATTTGGCGTGAACATCTTCATTTGTACTAGTTCACACACTGTGTTTCTTCTTAAGTTCTTTACTTTGTAGTTCTAGTGTACAGAGATAACTCTAATAAGGATTACAAGAGAGTGTGTGATTAGAAATGAATATGTACCTTTGTGTCATTTCCGTGTACTTCTTTGCCTTATCCTAGTTGACACAATATGTTTCTGGTTAACATCTTTACATTGCAGCTGTTGTGTACAGAGTTAACGTTAATAAAGATTACCCGAGACTGTGTGATTAGGAATGAATATGTACGTTTGTTTCACTTGCCGTGTATGTCTTTGTTTTCTTGTGCTTTACAAAATGAGTTCCTTGTTATTTTTTTACATTGCAGCTGTGGTTTGCAGAGTTAACTCTTGTAAGAATTACGCTAGACTGTCTGATTAGGAATGAATATGTATGTTTGTTTGATTTGGCGTGAACTTCTTTGGTTTGTACTAGTTAACCCAATGTGTTTCTTCTTAAGTTATTTACATTGCACCTGTAGTGTACTGAGATAACTCTAATAAGGATTACCTGAGACTGTGTGATTTGCAATGAATATGTACGTTTGCTTCATTTGGCATGAACATCTTTGTTTGTACTAGTTAATACAATGGGTTTCTTCTTAAGCTCTTTACACTACAGTTGTAGTGTACAGAGGTAACTCTAATAAGGGTTACACGACTCTCTGTGATTAGAGACGAATATGTAGGTTTGTTTCATTTTGTGTGACCATCTTGGCTTTGTATTAGTTAACACAATGTGTTTCTTCTTACGTTCTTTACATTGCAGTTCTAGTGTACAGACATAACTCTAATAAGGACTACAAGAGACAGTGTGATTAGAAATAAATATGTGCGTTTGTTTCATTTGTTGTGAATATCTTTGCTTTGTACCAGTTAATGCAATGTGTTTGTTGTTAACTTCTTTACATTGCAGCTGTAGTGTACAGAGTTAACTCTAATAAGGATTACAAGGGACTGTGTGATTAGAAGTGAATATGTACGTTTGTTTCATTTGCCGTGTACTTCTTTGCTTCGTACTTGTTAACCGTGTCTTTCTTGTTAACTTCTTTACATTGTAGCTGTAGTGTACACAGTTAACTCTAATAAGGATTACCCGAGACTGTGTGATTAGGAATGAATATGTACGTTTGTTTCGTTTGCCGTGTACACCTTTGTTTTGTTTAACTTAGCACAATGAATTTCTTGTTAATTCTTTATATTGCAGCTGTAGTTTGCAAGACTAACTCTAGTAAGGATGACACTAGACTGTGAGAATGGGAATGAATATGTACGTTTGTTTGATTTGGCATGAACTTCCTTGGTTTGTACTAGTTAACACAATATGTTTCTTGTTAAGTTATTTACATTGCAGCTGTATTGTACAGAGTTAACTCTACTAAGGGTTACCTGAGACTCTGTGATTAGAAATGAATATGTACATTGTTTCATTGCCATGCACTTCTTTGCTTTGTACTAGTTAACTCAATGTGTTTCCTGTAATCTTTTTTACATTGAAGCTGCAGTGTACAGAGATAACTCAAATAAGGATTAGAAGAGACTGTGTGATTAGAAATGAATATGTACATTTGTTTGATTTGGTGTGTCCTTCTTTTCTTTCTACTAATTAACATAGTGTGTTTCTTGTTATCTTATTTACATTGCAGTAGTAGTGTACAGAGATAACTCTAGTAAGGATTAGAAGAGAGTGTGTGATTAGAAATGTATATGTGCATTTGTTTGATTTGCCATGTAATTCTTTGCTTTCTACTCGTTAACTCATTGTGTTTCTTGTTATCTTTTTTACTTTGAAGGGGGAGTGTACAGAGATAACTGTAATAAGGATTACAAGAGACTGTGTGATTAGAAAAGAATGTGTACGTTTGTTTCATTTGCCATGTACTTCTTTGCTTTGCACTAGTTAGCACCATGTGTTTCTTGGTAACTTCTTTACATTGCATCAGTAATGTACAGAATTAACTCTTATAAGGATTTCCTGAGACTTGTGATTAAGAATGAATATGTACGTTTGTTTCATTTGCCATGTATGTCTTTTTTTCTTGTTGTACTTTACACAATTAGTTCCCTGTTAATTCTTTACATTGAAGCTGTAGTTTGCATAGCTAACTCTAGTAAGGATGTCGCTAGACTGTGTGATTAGGAATGAATAAGTACGTATGTTTGATTTGGCCTGAACTTCTTTGGTTTGTACGAGTTAACACAATGTGTTTCTTGTTAAGTTATTTACACTGCAGCTGTAGAGTACAGAGTTAACTCTAATAAGGGTACATGAGACTGTGTGAGTACAAATTAAATATGTACGTTTGTTTCATTTGCCGTGTACTTCTTTGCTTTGTACTAGTTAACACCGTGTGTTTCTTGTTATCTTCTTTACATTGAAGCGTTAGTGTACAGAGATAACTCTAGTAAGGTTTACAAGAGACTCTGTGATTAGAAATGTATACGTACATTTCTTTCATTTGCCGTGTATGTCTCTGTTTTGTTGTACTAAATACTATGAGTTTCTTGTTAATTCTTTACATTGCAGCTGTATTTTCCAGAGCTAACTCTAGTAAGTATTAGGGTAGACTGTGTGATTAGGAATGTATATGTACGTTTGTTTGATTTGGCATGAATATCCTTGCTTTGTATTAGTTAACACAATGTGTATCTTGTTACGTTATTTACATTGCAGCTGTAGTGTACAAAGTTAACTCTAATAAGGGTTACCCGAGTCTGTGTGATTAGAAATGAATATGTACATTTGTTTCATTTGCCATGTACGTCTCTCCTTTATACTAGTTCACTCAATGTATTTCTTGTTATGTTCTTTACATTGCAGTTGTAGTGCTCAGACATAACTCTATTAAGGATTACAAGAGACTCTGTGATTAGAAACGAATATGTACGTTTTTTTCTTTTGGCGCGAACATCTTTGCTTTGTAGTAGTTAACACAACGTGTTTCTTCCTAAGTTCTTTATATTGCTATTCTAGTATACAGAGATAACTCTAATGAGGATTACAAGAGACTGTGTGATTAGCAATGAATATGTATGTTTGTTTCATTTGGCGTGAACATCTTTGTTTGTTCTAGTTAACACAATGTATTTCTTCTTAAGTTCTTTACATTGCAGTTGTAGTGCACAGACATAACTCTATTAAGGGTTACAAGGGACTCTGTGATTAGAAAAGAATATGTACGTTTGTTTCATTTGGCGCGAACATCTTTGCTTTGTAGTAGTTAACACAACGTGTTTCTTCCTAAGTTCTTTACATTGCAGTTCTATTGTACAGAAATAACTCTAATGAGGATTACAAGAGACTGTGTGATTAGCAATGAATATGTAAGTTTGTTTCATTTGCCATGTACATCTTTGTTTTGTTCTACTTAACACAATGAGTTTCTTGTTAATTCTTTACATTACAGCTGTATTTTGCAGAGCTAACTAGACTGCGTGATTAGGAAAGAATATGTACGTTTGTTTCATCTGGCATGAACTTCTTTTGTTTGTACAAGTTAACACAATTTTTTCATTGTTAAGTTATTTATATTGCAGCTGTAGTGTACAGAGTTAACTCTAATAAGGTTACCCGAGACTGTGTTACTAGAAATGAATATGAACATTTGCTTCATTTGCCGTGTACTTCTTTGCTTTGGACTAGTTAACTCAATGTTTTTCTTGTTACCTTTTTTACATTGAAGCTGTATTGTACAGAGGCAACTCTAGTAAGGATTGTAACAGCCCGTGTGATTAGAAATGAATATGTATGTTTGCTTCATTTGGCGTGAACATCTTTGTTTGTACTAGTTAACACAATGTGCTTCTTCTTAAGTTGTTTACATTGCAGTTCTAGTGTACAGAGATAACTCTAATAATGATTACAAGAGACTGTGTGATTAGAAATGAATATGTACGTTTGTTTCATTTGCCGTCTACTTCTTTGCTTTGTACTAGTTAACAAAATGTATTTCTTGTTAACTTCTTTACATTGCAGCTGTAATGTACAGAGTTAACTCTAATAAGGATTACCTGAGACTCTGTGATTAGGAATGAGTATGTACGTTTGTTTCATTTGCCATGTACATCTTTGTTTTGTTGTACTTAACACAATGAGTTTCTTGTTAAATCTTTGCATTGCAGCTGTAGTTTGCAGATCTAACTCTAGTAAGGATGACGCTAGAGTGTGTGATTAGAAATGAATATGTACATTTGTTTCATTTGCCGTGTAGTTCTTTGCTTTGTGCTAGTTAGCTCAATGTGTTTCATGGAATGTTTTTTACATTGAAGCTGTAGTGTACAGAGATAACTCAAATAAGGATTAGAAGTGATTGTGTGAGACTTCCGGCCAAGATGGCAACCGCCTAGCTGCGCTGCAAATCCCGGGGAAAGAAAGGCAAGATATTAAGGGTATATAGTGGCTTTTAGTGGAGAGAAATCTGGGAGGGCACACAGGCGGGGGAACAGGGAATTGCCGATCCCCTTGCAGGCGGGTAGACATCCCTCGCCCCAAATAACCGCCGTGTTCATAGCTCCGCCCCTGCCGCTGCTGTGCTCTGGAGCCCACACGGCTGCCACCACGCACCGATTGTTCCCTGCTCGCAGAAGCTTAGACTGATCCGCACCCTCGTACACTCGCCCACTTACTGAGTGTGCCCAGTCCCACAGCAGCTGCCCCACAAGCTCAGACTGTATCTCTCACTTGTGTCAGCTCAGGTGCCATCCCCTACCTGCCTGCCACACCGGCAGGCTGCCATTGTCCTGTGGCGGGGGAGCGCAGACTGCTTCCGGTTCTCAGCATTCCTAGCCAAAGTTTGGGCGGCTTCAGTGCTTGGTGTCTCAGTGCCACTCCTAGCTCGAACACAGGCAGCTTTGGCACATTACCGCTTGAGAATTCAGGCAAATTTTGGGCCCCTGCCAGGTAGTAGATAGGCGGCTTTGGCAAGTGAGACTGTTCCCTGCGTGCGGAAGCTTAGACTGCTCCACACCCTCGTCCACTCGCCCACTTACTGAGCAAGCCCAGTACCACAGCAGGTGCCACGCAAGCTCAGGTGTCTCTTGCTTGCACCAGCTCAGGTCCCATCCCCTACCTGTCTGCCATGCAGCCGTCCACAATTGTCCTGTGGTGGGGGAGCACAGACTGCTTCCGGTTCCCAGCATGCCTAGCCAGAGTTCGGTCGGCTTCAGTGCTTGGTGACTCAGTGCCACTCCTAGTTCGAATGCAGGCAGCTTTGGCACATTACTGCTTGAGAACTCAGGCAACTTTGGCGTGCCTGCCAGGCAGTAGATAGGCGGCTTTGGCAAGTGACAGCCAATGCCCAGGCTTCTTGGCAATGCCCCCAGGCTGCATAAGATTCCCATTGTTCTTGAGCCCAGACTGATACGCCCACCTATCTCCCCATACACTGTCATGGGCAGAACACAGCACAAAAGAAATAACATGAAAAATCAAATGCAAGAAAATCCAATTAGATGACCCAGTCCCACAATGAATACATCTAACCAAAACATAGAAGAACCAATTGGACCAGAACACCAAATTGAAGCTATGAGCATTGCAACCCTGACCAACCTACTGGTAGAACTTGCAGGAAAGCAACTAAGGGCCGAAAATCGTGTGGATGCTGCCATCACTAAACTAGAACTAATAGATAAGAAATTGGAAGGATTACATAAGAAAATGGAAGGATTTCAAAGAGAGTTAAGAGATTTGAGAGAGAGTGAAAAAAAAAGAACACATTAAAAATCAGCTGGCCATGCTAAATGAAGACATAAAGAAATGCAAGGATGAACTCCAAGAATCATCAAGAAAATCAGAAAATGATGTGAAAAGGGAGCTTGACAGAGGGATGGAAATTATACATAGAAAACTAGTAGAAAATTCAAACTTAACTGAACAAGTCCAAAACTCGCTAGAAGCTCTCAAGAATAGAGTCAGCCAAGTGGAGGATAGAAACTCTGATCTGGAAGACAAGATGGAAGAAACAGTTAGAGAGTTCAAAAATTTCAGTAAGTTCAAAACCTCCTGTAAACAGAACATGAGGGAATTGTGGGATACACTTAAACGTCCCAATATCAGGATCATTGGAATACCAGAAGGAGAAGAAATTCAGACCAAAGGCATGGAGAACTTATTTAACAAAATAATTGAAGAAAACTTCCCCAGTCTCTTAAAAGAAAGGCACATCAAGATTCAAGAAGCCAGTAGAACTCCAAACAGACTGGACCAAAGGAGAAACTCTCCAAGACATATTATCATTAAGACTCAAAACATTGACACCAAAGAGAAAATCCTAAAAGCAGCTAGGGAAAAACAGCACACCACCTTCAAAGGTAACCCCATCAGAATTACTTCAGACTTCTCAAAGGAAACCCTGAAAGCTAGAAGGGCCTGTAATGAAACACTGCAAAGTCTAAGAACTTATGGCTTCCAACCCAAACTACTCTACCCAGCAAAAGTATCCCTCACAATAGATGGTGAAAGAAAAACATTCCACGACAAAACTCAGCTTTGCAACTATATGAACACAAAACCAAACCTACAGGGAGTATTTCAGGAAATTCTCCACAGAGAAGAAAAAAATAATCAAACACAATTGCCTACAAGAAGCAGATCACAACAACCAAACTCAGAGTAGGCACAAAAACCTTCAATGTCCATGAAAACTCCAACCCACATCTACCATCACAATATGGCAGGGATCAAATCAAATCTCAAAGTCATTACCCTAAATATTAATGGCCTTAATTCACCCATCAAGAGACACAACCTAACAGGATGGATCAAAAAATTAGACCCCTCAATCTGTTGCCTTCAAGAAACCCACCTCACCATTAAAGACAGACATCTCCTCAGGGTGAAAGGGTGGAAAACAGTATTCCAAGCTAATGGGAATAAGAAACAAGCACGTGTAGCTATATTAATATCGGATAAAATAGACTTCAAACCAAAAATAATCAAAAAAGACAAGGAAGGCCACTTCCTACTTATCAAGGGAACGATCCATCAAGAGGATATTACAATCATAAATCTGTATGCACCAAACACAGGGGCACCACAGTTCATAAAACAAAACCTACTTGAAACTAAAACAGAAATAACCACAAACACCATCATAGCTGGGGACTTCAATACACCATTATCAGTAATAGACAGATCATCCAAACAGAAACTCAACAGGGAAATAAAAGAGCTCAACAAAACGATAGATCACTTAGACCATATGGACATCTATAGAACCTTCCATCCCAAATCCACAGATTACACAATCTTCTCAGCAGCCCATGGAACATTCTCTAAAATAGACCATATATTGGGTCACAAAGACTGCCTCCACATATTTAGGAAGATTGACATAATTCCCTGCATGATATCAGATCACAATGCTATATTGCTAGAAATCAACAACAAAAGACCCACCAAGAATTCCAGAGGCACCTGGAAACTGAACAGCACACTTTTAAACAATAAATGGATAGTGGATGAAATAAAAAATGAAACTGCAAAATTTCTGGAATTGAACGACAATGAGAACACATCGTACCAAAACTTATGGGACACAATGAAGGCGGTCCTCAGGGGAAAATTCATAGCACTCAATGCCTTCGCAAAAAAGACAGAAAGGTCCCAAATCAATGACCTAATCATCCACCTGAAGGCACTGGAAAAACAAGAAAAATCCAACCCAAAGAGCTCCAGAAGGAAAGAAATAATTAAAATCAGAGCAGAAATCAATGAATTGGAAACCAAGAAAACAATTAAGACAATTGACAAGACAAAGAGCTGGTTCTTTGAAAAAATAAACAAGATTGACAAACCCCTGGCCAATCTGATCAAGCAAAAAAAGGTGAAGCTTCAAATTAACAAAATTCAAAATGAAAAAGGAGAGATCACAACAGACATAAGTGAAATTGGGAGAATCATCAGGACTTATTTCAAAAACCTCTACTCCAAAAAACTGGATAATGTGGAGGAGATCGATAAATTCTTGGACGCATACCATCTACCAAAGCTAAACACAGAGGAGATTAATCACCTCAATCAACCCATCACACTCATGGAGATTGAAAAAGTAATAAAAAACCTCCCAAAAAAGAAGAGCCCAGGACCAGATGGCTTCTCAGCTGAATTCTATCAAACCTTCATGGAAGAACTCAAACCAATCTTCCTCAAACTGTGCCACACAATTGGTGAACAGGGAAAGCTACCCAACTCCTTTTATGAAGCTAGCCTCAACCTAATTCAAAAACCAGGCAGAGATGCCACAAGAAAAGAAAACTACTGGCCTATTTCTCTGATGAATTCAGATGCAAAGATCCTAAACAAAATCCTTGCAAACCGAATCCAACAACACATCAAAAGCATTATCCACCTTGACCAAGTGGGATTCATTCCAGGAACACAGGGGTGATTCAACATACGGAAATCTGTCAATGTCATACACCACATAAACAAGGTTAAACATAAAAATCACATGATCATTTCCATAGATGCAGAAAAGGCCTTTGACAAGATTCAACATCACTTCATGTTCAAAACATTGGAGAGAATTGGCATGATTGGTTCATATCTTAACTAACAAAGGCAATATACGAATCTCCGAAGGCCCATATAATACTTAATGGAGAGAGACTGGAGGAATTCCCATTAAGATCAGGCACAAGACAGGGTTGTCCACTCTCACCTCTGCTTTTCAATATAGTACTGGAAGTCCTAGCTCAAGCAATAAGACATGAGAAGGAAATAAAACGGATACAATTTGGACAGGAGGAAGTTAAGTTAGCTTTATTCGCTGATGACATTTTTATATATGTAAGAGACCCGAGAGACTCCATCCCAAAACTCCTGAAGGTGATTAACTCCTATAGCAAAATAGCAGGATACAAAATCAATGCACAAAAATCAGTAGCCTTCCTTTATGCAAAGGACAAAGATACAGAAAAAGAAATAAGGGACATAGTCCCATTTTCAATTGCAACAAAAAAAAAAATAACATACCTTGGAATAACGTTAACCAAGGAAGTGAAAGATCTATACAATGAAAACATAAAAACACTCAAAAAAGAAACTGAGGCGGACTTGAGAAAATGGAAAGACCTCCCATGTTCCTGGATAGGCAGAATTAACATTGTGAAGATGACAATTCTACCAAAGGCAATATACAGATCTAATGCAATTCCAATTAAAATCCCTACCTTGTTCTTCACAGAGATAGAAAAAATGATCTCAAATTTCATATGGAAAGGCAGAAGGCCTCGCATTTCCAAACATATCCTCAGCAAGAGAAATACCTCTGGAGGCATCACCATACCTGATCTAAAGCTATATTACAAAGCCATAGTAATAAAAACAGCATGGTACTGGCATAAAAACAGGAGTATAGATCAATGGAATAGACTTGAGGACCCGGACTTTGGGTCAAGAAACTATAGCTACTTGATATTCGATAAAGGCCCAAACAATATAGGCTGGAAAAAAGACAGCATCTTCAACAAATGGTGCTGGACAAACTGGATAACCATATGCAGGAAACTGAAACTTGACCCACACATTTCACCATGCACTACACTCAAGTCCAAATGGATCAAAGATCTCAATATAAGACCAGAAACTCCAATACTACTGGAAGAAAAGTTAGGAAGTACTTTCCATGATATAGGAATGGAAAAAGACTTCCTGAACAAAACCCCAGTAGCTCATGAACTTAAACCGTCACTCAACCAATGGGATCAAATGAAGCTGAAGAGTTTCTTTACAGACAAGCATACAATAAGCAAAGCCAATAGATTACCCACAGGATGGGAGAAAATATTTGCGGGTTATCCAACTGATAGAGCCCTAATCTCTAGAATCTACAAAGAACTCAAAAATCTAAACAGTAAGAAGTCAAACACCCCACTCACAAAATGGGGCAAAGAGCTAAACAGGCAGTTCACAGAGGAAGAAATAGAAATGGCAAACATACACTTAAGAAAATGTTCATCATCCGTAATCATCAGAGAAATGCAAATTAAAACAACTATGAGATTCCACCTTCCCCAATAAGGATAGCAAACATCAAAAAATCAAATACAAATAAATGCTGGCGAGGATGTGGAGAAGTAGGAACACTCATCCACTGTTGGTGGGAATGTAGGATGGTACAACCACTTTGGAAAGCAATATGGAGACTTCTGAAAAAGCTGAGTATAGAGATGCCAACAGACCCAGTGATTCCCTTACTGGGCATCTACCCTAAAACCTTCAAACCACAGACTAAAGAGATTTGCTCAACCATGTTTATAGCGGCTCAATTTGTAATAGCTAAGAGCTGGAATCAACCCAGATGTCCATCACTAGAAGAATGGATAACTAAGATGTGGTATATCTACACAATGGAATTCTATACAGCAGTAAGAAAAAATGACACAATGAAATTTGAGGAAAAATGGTTGAACCTGGAACAGATCATTCTCAGTGAACTTACCCAATCACAGAAAAAAAATCGCCACATAGTCTCACTCATCTACAGCACCTAACCTGAATCTACCGAAGATACCTTACATACCCAGCAAGCATCTCCTAGATTAGACACTAGGATGGAAGGGGAGGGAGGGGAGGGCATCAAAGGGGTGGGGAATACAAATCTAGACCCAAACGGCAATGGTACCACAATCTTCTACTTACTAAAAGACAGACCAAATGGCTGATCCTTCACCAGGCCCTTACAGGGAACACCTGAACCACAAGACACTGGAGAGGGTAAGGTTAAGACTAACCTTAATCTCCTACATCTTCCCTCCCTCACTTCCCCTCTCCCTGTCTCTCTCTCTCTTATCTCTAACTCTTGTATATTAGTTATCTTTTTCCTCATTTTCTTAGTGGGCACTGACCTGTAACTCCAAGATCCAGCATGGGGCTATCATCCACAATGAGCTTTTGATCAGAGAGACCTACAAGGTTTCCTAAAAGACAGACAGATTTCTGTCAGAGTACTTGATGACCCACCAAAGGTTAGTGGTAAGACCCTACTGCTGAAGATACCTTATGTGATTGACATGCAAATTAGAATGGCATGGCTGGAAGTTGGATGAGAGTCAGTCCCCAGACAGTCAGCGCGTCTAGTGCCAGAAGGTGCTACATGGGCGACTGGGGGAAATTGACCAATATCTGTCAAAGCAACGCATGGTCTAACCTACTTAGCAGCAAATAACTTGTTGTGATGCCCACACAAGTGCAGTGGTGGCACACAGCCATGGTGGGGAACCAACTGCTCTCAATTTGGCTAACTGATCCCCTCAGTGGTATGGGACCCATAGCTGGAGCTGGGAAACAAGTCAGAACCATATCCAAACACAAGCCCACTCTCCAATACCAAGCTACCATCAATTGTGGGCTACAAGAGGGCCTACACCTATTAAATTCTCTATTAAAAAAAAAGTAAGGGTTATCTCATTTGTCCTGCTGTTAACTTACTCTCCGTTGGAGAATCTGCTTCTCTTTTTCAGATAGATATAGATCCTAAGGAGAGAGCCACCCCATCATACCTCAAAAGGGCCCCGGCTGAAACTAAGAAAAATTGGAGAAACAAGCAAGGGGGCTGTTTTCCTGATGAACTGGATACCAGCACAAGGGGGAAGGAGATCAGCACAGAGAAAAATCAACTCCTACCAAATCAGAGAGCCAGAGCCTCAGAGGCCCCCAACACCTCATCACTGAAGCAGACCAAAAATGAACCCAACATGGCTCAGGGAAATTTTGAGGAAGAGGGGGTAGAAAGAATGTCAGAGTCACATGTTGGGTCATGACATGCAGAGACATTTATCTTACCCATAACTGTGGGCTAACTCCACAATGCATGACCCGTATACCTCAACAAGGAGGGGCCAAGCGGAGGGGGTAGGTCACGGATGAGCCTAATAATGGTACCAAACTGACTGTATTTGCTGAATACAGGACTGAGAAATAAATAAATAAATAAATAAATAAATAAATAAATAAATAAGTGAAGAAAAAAAAAGAAACTTAATTCATGTGAAATGTCAGAAATTTACATATTCATTTCCAATTAGAAAGTCTTAGGCAATCGTTATTAGAGTCAACTCTGCAAACTACAGGGGGAATGAAAAGAAGTTAACCTGAAACACATTGTGTTTACTAGTACAAATCAGAGAAGTAGAAAGTTGGTGTAGAAATCTATACAAGGATGCATTAAAACAAATGAAGTTGTAATACTGATTTCAAACCCTATAATGTTCTTCAGTTATTCTGTTACTTATCTTAGGAAACTGCAGCTGGAATGGGAGGATGATACAAACAGAGGCATTCCATTGTAAGAAATCCAATGAAGTTCAAAGATGTTACGTTCATAGTACATACTACAAAAAAGAAAACTCTGTCAATTTGCAAGAAATTTCTTCCCTGTCTTATGTGAAAGCTTCTAAACGAAATGCTCATTGATGTTTATTGATAATAATGATGAACTACAATGCCTTTCTATGAAAGTGTAAGATTGTTGTGAAAGAATAGATTGCACCATAACTAGCTCAATAGTAACCCTAAACACAAGAACAAAACTGAGGCAATCAAACTTCTCAAACAAAGCAGTGTCCTTTCACCTCCCAGTGTTTTAGAAACTTAAGACACCCCAAATGACACAAACTTACATATTCATTTCCAATCACACATCTCGGGCAATCGTTATCAGGCTTAACTCTGCAAACTATAGTGGGAATTAAAAGAAGTTAACAACAAACACATTGTGTTAACTAGAACAAAGCAGAGAAGTACAAAGTTGTTGTGGAAATCTAGGCCAGGACACATTAATACAAATGAACTTCTAATACTGATTTGAAACCGTATAATGTTCTGCAGTTATACTGTTACTTATCTTAGAAAATTGCAACTGGAATCAGAGGAAGTTACAAACAGATACTTTGCTTTGTAAGAAAGCCAATGATGGCTTCCAGTTAAGAATGAAATGTAGGTACCACTCCAAAGCAGCCTAGGGGGAAAAGCCAAAAAAAAAAAAAAATCCCAGCAAAATACACACTTTTACTAAAAAGTGAGGTGTATAGGAAATAGAAATGGCAGTGGAGAATTAGGATAGATCCCAAGCATCCAGAGCCCACACAGGCCAGCAGAATTGGCTTGGTCTGAGGAAACGTGGGACAGGAATTTGGCGGTGGCATGTCAGCCGGCCACCAGGCTCAGCTTGAGCCACAGGAAAAGCCAGGTGAGGGGATTTTCCACTCACACCGGAGCTCTCTCAAAACTCAAGAAACATGAAGAGCAAACAGCAGTGAACAATGGAGGAGCAGATCACAAGGTAGAAGAACACGTGGAATAGCAAGCGATCTAGAGCAGCATCTGCAGCCTCCCCTCCCACACCACCAGTGCCCAGCTCCCGTGAACCGAGCAGTGGTCCAGGGACCTGGCCAAGCCTACTTGAACCCACAGCACACCAAAGAGGGACCCAAGCAGTAGCGCAGCTAACTGAGACCAAAATCATCCCAAAAGGTAACTGGGATTACACCAGGTGATTACCTGCCTAATAAACCTGGTATATAGACCTGAACCATAAGTGCTAACTACACCTTCCATATCAGGATAAATTATGTTAAATCCAATAGATGGTCAGAATTGCCATTCTTAAACAAGCTGTATTTTGGGCTTGTTATTTGTTGCTTCTTGACTTATAGTGGTTCTGTTTCCTCTTCTGTCATTCATTAGGGAAGGGTCTCTCATCTGGTCACAAGCTGACTTGGAACATTCTACAGATGAGAAATCTTAACATCCTTGTTGTCAGGATTAAGCAAGTGGGTGAGGCACCACACAGCCTAAGGGACAGACAGAGGATGTGGTTGTCATAATACATACTCTTGGATAAATACTCTGTGCTGTTTTTCATTGAAAGTGTACGTTGTTTAGTTAAATTTTAGGAACTATCTGTATTTGGTTCCACTCAGTCTACTTGAATACTCTCATAGCAGGCAAACCCAACACCTAGAGTCAATTTTGTAGTTACTCTGAGAGTCTTCAGAGCCACACCTAGTGTCTTAAGCTCCTACCCTGAAGATATATAACATCAGATTGATTGGTACATCTCTTAATACCCAGCTAACTAGAAAATCCAATCATTAAATAATCCAGGATGCAAAAAATATACACATTATAACACAAGAAACACCAAAAATCAAGACAATATAAATCCACCAAAAAGTATTAATGCATCAGAAATGACCTCCAATGAGAACGAGTTAGAGGAAATGTCTGAGAAATATTTAAAAAGAATGATTATAAATATGTTCAAAGAACTCAAAGAAGAAATCAAAGGAATCAAAGAAGACAGAGGACAAAAATTTAATGAAATAAAGTGGTCAATACTAGACACAAATAAGGAAATAGAAATAATAAAGAAAAAACAGTTAGAATTACTAGCAATAAAGAACACAGTTAATGAAATAAAAAACTCTATAGACAATCTCACCAGTAGAATGGATGAAGGAGAGGACAGAATATCTAAGCTAGCAGACCAGGTGGCAGATCTAATACAGTCCAACAAAGAGAAAGACAAACTAATAGAAAACTATGAGTGGGAATTTCCAGATATTTGGGACACTATGAAAAGATCAAACATAAGAATTCAGGGCCTGGTTGAAGGAGAAGAATTTCACTCCAAAGCCATAGTAGGCATCTTCAACAACATCATAGAAGAAAACTTCCCCTAAATTGGGATAGAGGTGCCAATGCAGATACAGGAATCCTTTAGAACACCAGCCAAACAAAACCTGGAAAGAACCTCTCCTCACCATATTATAATCAAACTACCAAACACAAAAACCAAAGAAAAAATATGGAAAGCATTTAGAGAGAAAAATCAAGTTACCTACAAAGGCAAGCCTATCAGGATTACAGCAGATTACTCAACACAAACTTTGAAAGCCAGAAGGGCATGGAATGATGTATTCCAAGTTCTGAAAGATAACAACTGTCAATCAACGTTACTTTATCCTGCAAAGCTAACCATCCAAATACACAGAAAATAAGGACATTCCATAACAAAAGCAAGCTAAAGGAGTGTTTGAAGACAAAACCAGCTCTACAGAAAGTACTTGAAAGAATCCTCCATGCTGAAGAAAAAGAAAAGCACACATATAGGGAACCAGGAAAAAAAAAAAAAAAACAATACTAAATACCAGTGAACACAAGAGAGCAAAGGTAAAACTGGAAGAACTACAAAAAATGGCAAAAATGAATACACACCTTTCAATATTATCTCTTAATATCAACGGCCTCAATGCCCCAACCAAAAGATATAGGTTTGCAGATTGGGTTAAAAAGCAGGATCCTTCAATTTGTTGCCCCCAAGAAACCCACCTTTCTACAAAGGGTGAACACTATCTTAGGGTGAAAGGTTGGAAAACGGTGTTTCAAGCAAATGGGCCTAGAAAACAAGCAGGTGTTGCTATCCTAATATCTCACAAGTTAGAATTCAGTCCAACATTAGTTAAGAAAGATAAGGAAGGCCACTTTATATTGATTAAAGGCACCCTCCAACAGGAGGACATTACAATCCTAAACATATATGCACCTAACATGGGGGCCCCCAAATTCATCAAACAAACGCTATTAGAACTAAGGTCACAGATAACACCAAATACAGTGGTAGTGGGTGACTTCAACACCCCACTCTCATCAATTGACAGGTCATCCCAGGAAAAAGTAAACAGAGAGGCATCTGGACTAAATGAGGTCATAGAAGGAATGGACCTAACAGATATATACAGGACATTTCATCCAAATGCTACAGAATATACATTCTTTTCAGCATCATATGGAACATTTTCTAAAATAGACCATCCATTAGGACACAAAGCAAATCTTAACAAATACAGGAAAATTGAAATAATTCCTTGCATTCTATCTGACCACAATGGAAAAAACTACAAATCAATAGCAAGAAAGGCTATAGAGCATACACAAAATCATGGAAATTAAACAACACTATACTCAATGACAAATGGGTCAATGAAGAAATCAAGAAGGAAATCAAAAAATTTATGAAGTCAAACTATAATGAGAACACAACATACCAAAATCTCTGGGACACAATGAAAGCAGTCATAAGAGGTAAATTTATAGCTTTAAGTGCCTATAATAAGTATTTATAAAGGTCGCAAGTACACAACATAATGCTTAAAGCTTTGGAAAAAGGAGAACAAGGCAAATCAAAAATCAGTAGACAGGAAGAAATAATAAAGATTAGGGGAGAAATTAATGAAATAGAAACAAGAAAAACACCAGTCCAAAGAATCAATGAAACAAAGAGTTAGTTCTTTGAAAGGATAAACAAAATTGATAAACCCTTAGCAAATCTGACCAAAAGAAGGAGAGAAGAGACACAAATTAATAAAATTAGAGATGAAAAAGGTAACATTACCACAGATGCCAGAGAAATTCAAAAAATCATAGGGACATACTATAAAAGCATATACTCCACAGAGTATGAAAATCTGAAAGAAATGGATGAGTTCCTAGATTTATATTACCTACCTAACTTAAATCAATATGAGATTAATCACTTAAATAGACCTATAACAAGCATGGAGAACCAAGCAGTTATCAAAACTCTCCCAGCTAAAAAAAAGTCCAGGCCCAGATGGATTCACTGCTGAATTTTACCAAGCCTTCACTAACACCAATGCTTCTTAAGCTTTTCCATGAAAAAAAAAAAGAAGGAATCCTACCAAACTCCTTCTATGAAGCCAGCATTGCCCTGATACTGAAACCTGGCAAAGATAGAACAAAAAAAAGAAAACTACAGACCAATCTCCCTCATGAACATAGATGCAAAAATTCTCAACAAAGGGCTGGAGAGATGGCTTAGCAGTTAAGCGCTTGCCTGTGAAGCCTAAGGACCCCAGTTTGAGGCTCGATTCTCCAGGACCTACGTTAGCCAGATGCACAAGGGGGCGCACGCGTCTGGAGTTCGTTTGCAGTGGCTGGAAGCCCTGGCACGCCCATTCTCTCTCTCTCTCTCTCTCTCTCTCTCTCTCTCTCTCTTTATTTGGCTCTTTCTCTGTCACTCTCAAATAAATAAATAAAAATGAACAAAAAAATTCTCAACAAAATATTGGCAAACAGAATACAAGAATATATCAGAAAAATCATTCACCCAGACCAAGTAGGCTTTATTCCAGAGATGCAGGTATGGTTCAACACACACAAATCGATAAATGTAATACATTATATAAATGGACTGAAGGACAAAACTCACACGATCATCTCATTAGACCCAGAGAAAGCTTTGACAAAATCCAACATCCCTTCATGATAAAAGTCCTACAGAGACTGGGAATAGAAGGAACATATCTCAATATAATAAAGGCTATTTATGACAAGCCTACAGCCAACATATTAATAAATGGAGAAAAACTGGAAGCTTTTCCACTAAAATCAGGAAAAAGACAAGGGTGTCCACTGTCCCTACTTTTATTTAATATAGTACTGGAAGTCTTAGCCTTAGCAACAAGGCAAGAGACACACATAAAAGGGATACAAATTGGAAAGGAAGAGATCAAGTTATCATTATTTGCAGATGACATGATTCTATATATAAAGGACCCTAAAAGCTCTACCAGCAAACTGTTAGAGCTGATAAACACCTACAGCCATGTAGCAGGATACAAAATAAATACACAGAAATCAGTAGCCTTCCTATATGCTAACAACAAACACACAGAGGATGAAATCAGAGAATCACTCCCATTCACAATTGCACCAAAGAAAATAAAGTACTTTGGAATAAACCTAACCATGGAAGTAAAGGATCTCCACAATGAAAACTATAAAACACTCAAGAGAGAAATTGCAGAAGACACTAGGAAATGGAAAAAGATCCCTTGTTCCTAGATTGGAAGAATCAATATTGTGAAAATGACAATCTTACCAAAAGCAGTCTACACATTTCATGCAATCCCCATCCAAATTCCAATGGCATTCTTCACAGAAATAGAAAAAACAATCCAAAAATTCTCGAGTATGTAAAATAATCCTGAGCAACAAAAATAAGGCTGGTGGTATCACCATACCTGATTTTAACCTATACCACAGAGCCATAGTAACAAAAACAGCATGGTACTGGCACAAAAGCAGACATGTAGATCAATGGAACAGAATAGAGGACCCAGATGTAAGTCCAGGTAGCTATAGCCACCTGATATTCGATAAAAATGCCAAAAATACTCATTGGAGAAAAGACAGCCTCTTCAGCAAATGGTGCTGGTAAAACTGGATATTTATCTGTAGAAGGATGAAAATAGTTTCTTCCCTCTCTCCATGCACAATAATTAAGGCCAGCATCCTTAACATCAGACCAGAAACTCTGAAACTGCTAGAGGAAAAAGTAGGGGAAACCCTTGAACATATTGGTCTTGGCAAAGACTTTCTGAATATAACCCCAATTACTCAGGCAATAAAACCACAGATTAACCACTGGAACCTTATGAAATTACAAAGATTTTGTACAGCAAAGGACACTGTGAATAAAGCAAAGAGGCAACCTACAGAATGGGAAAAAATCTTTGCCAGCTATATATCTGATAGAGGATTAATATCTAGGATATACAAAGAACTCAAAAAGTTAAATAATAAGAAATCAAACAAGCCAATTAAAAATGGGCTATGGAGCTAGAGAGTTCCCAAAAGAAGAAATACGGATGGGGTATAAGCATCTAAAAAAATGGTCTACATCCCTAGTCATCAGGGAAATGCAGATTAAAACTACATTGAGATTCCATCTCACTCCTGTCAGATTAGCTACCATCATGAAAACAAATAATCATAAATGCTGGTGGGGATGTGGAAAAAGAGGAACCCTTCTACACTGTTGGTGGGAATGCAATCTGGTCCAGCCATTGTGGAAATCAGTGTGGAGGTTCCTAAAACAGGTAAAGATTGATCTACCTTATGGTCCAGCTATAGCACTCCTAGGCATATATCCTAAGGACTCATCTCATTTCCTTAGAAGTACATGCTCAACCATGTTTATTCTAAAATAAAGCAGTGTCCTTTCATGTCCCAGTGTTTTAGAAGCTTAACACACCCCAAATGAAACAAACTTACATATTCATTTCCAATCACACAGTCCCAGGCAATCATTATTAGAGTTAACTCTGCAAACTACAGTGGGAATGAAAAGAAGTTAACAAGAAACATATTGTGTTAACTAGTAAAAAGCAGAGAAATACAAAGTTGTAGTAATCTATGCTAGGACACATTAAAACAAATGAACTTCTAATACTGATTTCAAACCGTATAATGTTCTGCAGTTATACTGTTACTTATCTTAGAAAACTGTAACCGGAATGAGAGGAAGTTACAAACAGAGACATTGCATTGTAGGAAATCCAGTGAAGTCCAAAGATGTTACATTCACCATATATACTGCGAAAAAACTCAGTCAATTCACACACAATTTCTTCCCTGTCATAAGTGAAAGCTTCTAAGGGAAAAGCCCATTGATGTTGATTGATATTAATGATGAACTACAATGTCTTTCTATGAAAGTGTAAGATTTTCATGAAGGAATTGATTGCACCATAAGTAGCTCAATAGTAAACCGAAATACATGAGAAAAAGTGAAGCAATCATAGTTCTAAAACAAAGCAGTGTCCTTTCACATCCCAGTGTTTTAGAAACTTAACACATGCCAAATGTCACAAACTTACATATTCATTTTCAATCACACAGTCTTGGTCAATCATTATTAGTGTTAACTCTGCAAACAGCAAATGCGCCCCATTAATTCCAGTTCCTTTCCAGAGTTTGACTTCCACTCGGGTAGTATGTCACTTCATTTCATATCCCTTGTAATTCTGAACCATAGATGACATGTTTGGAAGATACCACATTGTTTGAAACAGGGATTACACTTGTGTTTCTTCAGTTGCTTCTTTCCATCCCCCAGGAGCCCGATGGATGCAGGCAGTCAGTTGTGTATAACACGTGTTTGGAGTACATAATTTGAAGGGACATTTCAGTTCACTTTAGAGCTAGTGGTTTTTCTGTAAGTCACATACACCCCAAAGGTCCTGAACACTTTGAAGTCATCAAACAACTTTGGACATCATTGAATACTGGGTTTGAACGAGATGTGTTCCTTTGCAAAACTTCTTTTCACTGGTATTTGGCAAAAACTGCGTGCAGAGCAGCAGGTCGTTTGACTCAGGCAAGGGCAATAGGTTTGATTAGATGTGTCTTAACAATGCATGAGACACTGACATAAACGGTCATTCATATGTTCCTCTTTTGGGGTTAACTGCTGGAAGAGAGCTAAGCTTTACTTTGTGACCTCCAATCCGATGTGATCAAATTTTGCTGAAGAATTATTGTGGTCCATCATGAATGGGAAACAAAATCAGTAGACCAGTTTGTTCAAAATCTTCAAGTATACAGGTTACGCACACAATAAATGATCACATGATCAAAAGCATTCCTTCTATGAAATGCTTGCTTTGTACTTTTCTAAGGTACATGATGCTGTAAAACTTCATTTCATTTCCATTCTAAGTCGGCAAGTTATACAACATACTCACTGGAGAACAGGGTGTGATTTGACACAAGGACTGGAAGATTATGCTCATGGTTCTTAACTATCTACGAGCCTGACATCTAAGTATTGCATTTTCCTTTAAGACGAGTTTCAATTTCCTCACTGCAATGATCTCCTTTGGTTCACTGTAGTTAAGGTTTTGAAATGCCTGCTTTGTACTTTCCTAAGGTACATGTTGCTTTGAAACTTGATTTCATTCCCATTGTAATATGTCAAACTACACAACATACTCATTGCAGAACACGATGTGGTTTGACACAAGGACTGTAAGGTTGTTCTCATGGTTCTTAAGTATCTATGAGACTGACATCAAAGCATACGCATTTTTCCTTAACACGAGTTTCAATGTCCTCATTGCGATGATCTCTATTGGTTTACTTGAGATTAGTTGAGTTATTTGCCTGCCTCCAACAAGACATACTCAATATGTGGTGGGTATGTTTATAGTTCGCGGTAGTGAGAAAACAGATCTTTGCACCCATGTGTCCACAATCTACTTGTCGGTTATTAGAGACAAGTCAATGTGAATGTATGCATTTCTTTTAATATGACGTAGTTTTACTTTTGTTATGTTAGGGAAGGGCAAATGACAACCGAAATGAAATGAACTTACAAGGTAACACGTTGTATGGAAAACTATAGAACTAGGAATATCCACATTTGTAACATGATTCAATTTCTGATTAAACTTTCTCTTTGCTAAAATAATCAGTGCAGAACAGACTGTGGTTACGTAGTCATATGTAGGTTGGATTGTGTGGAAACTCCATCACAATCTGGGACACACTACTTGGAAGTGCACTCATCATTTCTCAGATCACTTCGGCTTACCAAATTTCCTAGACCTGTTTTGAATCCCTATAGTGCTAATAGTTGTTTTGTGATTTACAGCCATTGTGGTGTGCTTGAAATTTGCTCAAAAATGATCCTAGCTTTTCTTTAACAAGAAAACCACTGAGCATGGATCTTTCTTCAAAGTCATTCCTTTCAAAAGAGCAAATGAGCCCCTTTATTTCCAGTTCCTTTCCACAGTTTGACTTCCACTTGGGTAGTATGTCACTTCATTTCATATCCGTTGTAATTTTGAAATGTAGGTGACATGTTTGGAGAACACTGTATTGTTTCACACAGGGAATACACCTCTGTTTCTTCAGTTGCTTCTTTCCATCCCCGAGGAGCCCAATGAATGCAGGCATTCAGTTGTGTATATCAAGTGTTTGAAGTATGTAATTTGAAGGGACATTTCTGTTCACTTTAAAGTTAGTTTTTTTTTTTTTCTGTCAGTCAGAACCCCCCCCCCCCAAGGTCTTGAACACCGGGGAAGTCATCTAACAACTTTGGACTCATTGTTTACTGGGTTTGAACAAAATGTGTTCCTTTGCAACTCTTCTTTCAATTGGCATTTGGCAAAAACTGTGTGCAGAGCAGCAAATCGTTTGACTTAGGCAAGGAGAATTGGTTTGATTAGATGTGTCTTAACACTAACCCCAACCCTAAACCTTACTCTAACCCTACCCCCAATCCTAACCCCAGCCAGGTCTTTAGCTAGCACTAATCTTAACCCTAAACTTAACCCTAACCCTAACCCTAAACATAACCCTAAGCCTAACACTAACTGTAACCCTACCACAAACCCAAACTCTCATTCTAACCACAGCTGTAGTTTACCCAACCTTAACCCCAGCCCTAATTCCAGCCCTAACCCAAACTGTAAGTCCAACCCTAACCATAGACCCCTCAGTAACCCTAACCCTAACCCTAACTCTAACCTCCTATGCCCTAAACCTAACCCCAGGCCTTTAGTTAGTACTAACTATAACCCTCAACCTAGCCCTAACCTTAACACTAACCCTAACTCTAATTTAACCTTACCTAACCATATCCCTAACCCCAATCCTAACATAAGGTCTTTAGCTAACACTAACCCTAACACTAACCCTGACCCTAGCCCTAATTATAACCCTAATGCTAACTGCTTTGGTACCACTATCCCTAACCATAGTCCTAACCCTAACTCTAACCCTAACCTAACCCTTACCCCAGCCCTAACCATAGCCCTAACACTAAACTTAACCCTAACCCTAACTATAGACTTACCACTAACCCTATCCCTAACCCTAGCCATAACCCTACCTCTAAACATAGCCATAACCCTAGCCCTATGCATAGCCCAAACACTGACCTTAATATAAGCCCTAAAACTAACCCTAACCCTAATTTATGTCCTAACCCTAACCTTAGCCCTAACTCAAATCCTAACCCATGCGCTAATGCTAATGCTAACCCTAGCCCTAACCCTAGGCCTACCATGACCATAAACTAAACCTAGCCCAAACCCTAACCCTAACCCTAACCCTAACCCTAACCTAACCTTAACCTTGGCCCTAACCCTAACCATAAAACTAACCCTAGTCCTAACCTTAACCCTAACTCTACCCTATCCCTAACCTAACCCTAGCCCTAAGTATAACCCTAAAGCAAACCTACCCTAACCTAACCCTATAGCTAGCCCTAACCGTAACACTAACCCTAACCATAAGCTGTAACCTTATCCCTAACACTACCCCTAGCTGTAACCCTGGACCTAACCCTCGCCCTAACCTTAGCCCTAAGCCTAGTCCTAAACCTAGCCCTAAGTATAACCCTTACCCAAACCCTAACCCTAGCCTTATAGCTATTCCTAATCCCATCCTTAACCCTAACCCTAGCTGTAACCCTAACCCTAACTCTAGAAATAGCCCTAACTCTTACCCTAGCCCCAAACCAACTTTGGCCCTATCTGTAACCCAAACCCTAATGCTATCCCTATCTTTAATTCATGATCCCTACCCCTAAACCTAAGCCTAACCCTAGCCCTAGAATTAACCCTAACCCTAACCATAACCCTAGCACTAGCTCTACCTCTAACCCTAACACTATCCCTAACCCTAAGCCTAGACCTAGTTCAAACAGTAACCCTTAACCCTGTCACTAATCCTATATCCAGCCCTTGCCCTAAAACTTTAGGTTTACTAACCCTAACACTAGCCCTAAACATAACACTAACCACATCCCTAACCCTAGTTCTAGCCCTTTCCCTAACCCTAACCCTACACCTAACATCCTAGCACTATCCCTAGTCCTAAACCTAAACGTAATCCTAACACTAACACTAGCTCTAAACCTAACCATAACACTAACCTTAAATCTTATCCTCTCCCTAACCCTAAACCTAACCTTAACCCTAAACCTAGCCCTAACCCTATCATAGCCCTACCCCTAACCCAAACCCTAACAGTAACCCTAACCCTAACCCTAACCTTAGTCTTAACCCTAACCCTGGCCATAACCCTAAACCTAAATCTAGCCCTACCCCTATCCCTAAACCTAATTCTAATCCTAGCCCTAATACAAGTCCTAACCTTAACCCAAACCTGAACAATAACCCTGACCACAGAATTAGCCATAGACCTAACTATATCCCTGACCCTAACCCTGCCCTAGCCCTATCCTTAACCCTAAGGCTAGCTCTATTCTTAACCATATCCCTATCCCTAATCCAAACACCCTAACACTAACCGTAGTCCTAGCCCTAGCCCCAGCCCTAACCCTAACAATAACCATAGCTCTAGGCTTAACACTAACACTAACACTAACTCTATCCCTAGCCCTAGCCCTAACCCTAACTCTAACCCTAAGCCTAGCCCTAACCTAACTCTATCCCTAACACTAACCCTAGCCCTAACACTAACCATAACCATAACACTAACACTAACCCTAAACTTACCCTAAAACTAACCCTAATCTTAGCCATAGCCATAGCCCTAGCTCTAACTATAACCCTAACCCTATCACTAACCCTATATCCAGCCCTAACCTGGAGCCTATAACTAACCCTAGCCCTAACCGTAATGCCACCCCTAAACCCAGGCCTATAGCTAGCACTAACCCTAACCCTAAATCAAACCCTAACCTTAACCCCAGCCCTAAGCATAAACCAAACCCTAATGCCTAACCAACCCTAGTCCTAACCCTAACACTAACATTAACCACAACCCTAAACCCCATATGAGACCTACTACTAACCCTAACCCTAGCCCTCACTCTAACCCAAGCCCTAGCCCTATCAACCTAACTTAAACCCTTATTCTAACCCTAGCCCTAATCGTAACCCTAACCCAAACACTAACCATAGCCCTATCCCTAACCTTAAACCTAACACTAACCCTATCCCACAACCCTAAACCTAACCCTAACCCACACCCTAACTCTAACCCTAACCCTATAGGACTAGCCATAGACCTAACCATAACCCTGACCCCAACCCAGGCCTAGCCCCTATCCCTAAACCTAAGGCTAGCCCTATCCTTAACCCTATCCCTGTTCCTAATCCAAATACTACCCTAGCCCTAACCCTAACCCTAACCTTAATCCTAACCCTAAACCTACCCTAACACTACCCCATCCCTACCCCATCCCTGAAACTAACCCTAACCATAGACCTAACTCTAATCATAACATAAAATGTACCCCTAGTCCTATACCTAACCAAAACCCTAACCCTAGCCTTAATCTTAACCCTAACCCTAGCCCTAACCCTGGTCCTAACTCTAACATAAACCTAGACTTACTCCTACCCCTAGCCCTAACCTAACTTTAACCTAGCCCTAGCCCTAACCCTGACCCTAACCCTAACCCTAATCCCTAACCCTAAGGCTATCCCTCTTTAACCCTATCTCTATCCCTAATCCAAACTCTACCCTAGCCCTAACTATAACCTAACCCTAGCCCTAGCCCTAATCCTAACCCTACCCTAGCCCTAACCATAACCCTAGCAATAACCCTAACCCTAATACTAGGCCTAGCCATACCACTAACCCTAACCTTAACCCCTAACCAGCCTTAGCCTTATCACTAAACCAATCCCTAATGGCATCCCTAACTCTAACCCTATTCTTATCTCTAACCCTAATGTTAAACCACCTAGTCATTACCATATCCTTAAGCTTAACCCGAGCCCTAGCCCTTCCCTAGCTCTAACATTAACCCCAAAACTATCACTAACCCTATACACAGCCTTCCCTATTCTAACCCTAAACCCTAACCCTGACGTTAACCCTAGCCTTAACCCTAACCCTAACCTAAACCTAGCCCTAGCCCTAATCCTAGCTCTAGCCTTAACCTTAACCTTAACCTTAACCTTAACCTTAACCCTAACCCTACCCTATCCCTAACCCTAACTCTAACCCTAACCATAGACCTAACCCTAACCCCAACCTTAAGCCTAACCATAAGCCATAACCTTAACCTAGCCCTAACCCTAACACTAGCCCTAGCCCTAACCCTAACCCTAACCCTGAACATAACACTAGCCCTAAACCGACCATAGCCCAAATCCTAACCCCAACCATAGTCTTAAACCTAGCCCTAACTGTAACCCGAACCCCAACCCCAACCCTATAGCTAGCCCTAACCCTAACCCTAAGCCTAGCCATATCCCTAACCCTTACCCTGACAACAAACCAGCCCTGGCCCTTTCCGTAATCCAAACCCTAACACTATCCCCAAATTTAACTCTATCGGTAATCCAAACCCTACACTAACCCAAACCCTGACCCTAAACCTAAACCCAACACTAACCCTCATCCTAACCCTAGCCCTGGCCCTATCCTAACTTGAACCCTACACATAACTGTAACACTAGCCCTATCTCTAGCCATAAACCTAGCCCTAATCCTAATCCTAACCCTAACCATAGCCCTAACCTTAAACCTAGTCCTAACCCTAGCCCTAACCCTAGCCCTTATCCTAACCCTAACCCTAACCCTAACCCTAGCCCTGTAGCTACTCCTAACCCTACCCCTAACTCTAACCATAAGCCATAAACTTAACCCTAACCCTAACACCACCCCTAGCCTTAACCCTAACCCTAAACCTAGCCCTAACTCTAGTCCTAGCCCTAAACTTAACCCTAACCCAAACCCTAACAGGAACCCTAATCTAGTCTTAATTCTAATTCTGGTTGTTACCCTAATCCTAGCCCTAACCCTAAAGATAGCCCTATCCCTACCCTAACCCTAATTCTAGCCCTAACACAAGTCCTAACCCTAACTCTAGCCCTAATCCTAACCAAAACCTGAACCCTAGCCATAGCCCTAACCCTAGCCCTTAGGACTAGCCATAGACTTAACCCTAACCCTGACCCCAACCCAGCCCTAGCCCTATCCCTAACCCTAATGCTAGCCCTATCCTTAACGCTATCCCTAATCTGAACCCTACCCTAGCCCTAACCCTAACCCTCACCCTAACCCTAGCCCTACCCTAAACCTAGCCTTTGAGAGTTTCCACTGAAAAATCAGAGGTAATTCTGAAGGATTTGCCTTTGTATGTAATGAGCTGTTTCCCTCTTGCTGCTTGTAACACTCTCTCTTTTTTTTCACAGTTCAGCCTTAAAAAAATTTTTTTTAGGGGCTGGAGAGAGAACTTAGTGATTTAGGTGCTTGCTTACAAAGTCTAAGGACATAGGTTTGATCTTCAGAACCCATGTAAGCTATATGCACATGGTAGTGCATGCATCTGGACCTCATTTGCAGTGGCTGGAGGCCCTCATGTCCCCATTACTCCCCTCTGTATTGTAAATGAATAAATAAATATTTTATTTATTTATTTACTTGAGAGAAAGAGGAAGATAGATAGATAGATAGATAGATAGATAGATAGATAGATAGATAGAGAATAGGTGTGCCAGGGCCTCCAGTCAGTGCAAACAAACTCCAGACATATGCACCACCTTGTGCATCTGGATTATGTGGGTACTGGGGAATTGAACCTTAGGCTTTGCAAACAAGCACCTTCACAGCTAAGCCATCTCTCCAGATCTTGTCTAGCATTTTAACTAAGATGTGTCATGGAGAATTTCTTTTTGGGTCCTGTCTGTGTGGTGTTCTGTAAGTTTCTTATATTTGGATGGGTCTCCCTTTTGTGCAGAAAAATTTTCTTCAATAATTTTGCTGAAGAATTTCTTTTATGCCTTTTGCCTGAATTTCTTCCCCTTCTTATATACCCAATATCTTGATGTTTGTTCTTTTAGGTTATCCCACATTTCCCTCATAGTGTGTTTGCATGATTTTTTTTATTTATGAGAGAGAGAGAGAGAGGGAGAATTGGCATGTCAGGGCCACTGTAAACAAGCTCCAGACACATGCACCACCTTGTGCGCATGCACCACCTGTGTGCATGCATCACTTTGTGTATCTGCCTTACGTGGGTTCTGGGGAGTCTAACCTGGGTCCTTAGGCTCCACAGGCAAGCACCTTAACTGCTAAGCCAACTCTCCAGCCCTCACATGATTTTTTGAACTAATCATAGTTTTTGGACTATTTCCTCAATTTCCTCTGTCTTGTCTTTCATTTCTGAGATTCTGTCCTCCACATGATCTACTGTTAGTGACAGTTTCTAGGAAGGATTTTAAAAGAGCTATTTGATTTTGTTTTCTGTTGCATTTTTCTGCATCATATTCATTCCTTTATTGAGTTCCAATTTCAGGTCAATAAACATTGACGATTTTCTTTTTTTCTTTCTTTTTGTTTTTGGAGGTAAAGTTTTGCTCTAGGCCGGGCTGTCCTGGAATTAGTCTTAGGGTGGCCTCAAACTCATGGCAATACCTCTACCTCTGCCTCCCAAGTGGTGGGATTAAAGGTGTGTACCACCACAGTCAGCTAATGTTTGATTTTCTTGATATTTCTTGGAATTCATTCTTGCAGTGATCATGTCTTCTCAGCTTACTGTTGAGATACTCCATTTATTGTCTCAATTTGTGTATCTGTCATTTAAGATCTGATTTTCTTCAATTATGTTGATGAGTAATGAAAATTTTTTAATGTACTTAATGACTGTTGCATTTCATTCATGATTTTTTTTTTTTTTTTGCTTCCAGTTCTGCTGTTGGTCTGATCATAGTCTCATTAAGTTTATTTACTTAGCTTATTGTGCTTTCATTTTGGGATTCTACGTCAGGTATATGCTCTGTGTTTACATTGGAGACTTCCATTGTTGGGGCTAGGCATTCTTGATGTAGATCTCTTGGTTTGTTGTCTGGCATGTGTTTGTGTGTGTGTGTGTGTGTGTGTGTGTGTTGGGGTTTACCCATCTTGGGGCAGATATCTTGTTTTGTTAAGGAGGAAGAAAATAGTGGCTCTTATAGGATCTTCACTGAGTATTCTGTTTTGGTTTTATCCAGATTGGAGTGGGATGGTATTACTTCTACAGATTTTGGTTGGGTACCTTTGGGTCCAGAGAGATATTTCCTTGTGTGTGCTGCCTCTTATAATTTACTGGTGAAACCTTGGTAGGCTTGGTCAAGTATGTGGCCAAGAAGGATCCTTTTCTCCCCATGCTACTTGATTTTTGTAGTGAAATTGACTGCAGGCTCAGGGGGTAAGAGGAACCCACTGTTGGGTCTAGACTCTAAGTAGTGTGTAAAGGGGCTGTCTGTTTCACAGGGCTGTGTGGATGTTCTGGGAGTCTGTGACCCTGCTCTGGCCTCACTGAGTGTGCAGCAGTTATTGGCACTTTGCTGGGAACCACTTTGTGTGTGTGGGTCATGCAGAGCCTTCACTTATAAAGGCTGTTGTAGCTTTTTGGTCAGTATGTGGAGGTCAGGAAGACCTTCAGCTGTTTGCCCACAGCAGTAGCATGCCCATGAATCTCAGGACCTTATGAGTACTTGCCCCAGCTCTCCCACTCTACTCTATCTGTGCAGGTTGTGGAGGTCACAAGTGCACTAGCAGCTCTGGGATGGTAGCTGGGAGGAAAGTGCAAGTGTGTTAGAGATCAGTCATAAGGACCTTCAGCTGTGTGTTCACAACAGTGCCACACCTTCAGAGCTCAGGAGCCACTCTGCAGCAATTTCTCCACCCCCCCCCCCACACCCGAGTTGTTCAGGTTGTGGAGGCTGAACTGGTACTGCTCTTGTGGGTGTATACCAGCCATTCCCATGTCCCTCACTCACACACCCTTCCCCATTTGAGATTAGAAGTACCTTTAATCTGGAGCGATGCCTCACTCAGGGAGCTCAGGAGGTCCACCTACCCATGCTTGTGGGGAATGGACTACTTGCTACGACCCAGAGTTGTAGGACACGATAGGAGAATCCCATCATCTCCTGGGCCTGTGTGATCTGAGAGAGAAGGGTACAAAATATTGGTTGCTCTTTTTAGCTCTGGTATCTCCAATCAGCTATGGTTATTATGCACTTAGAAGGAAAGTTATGCCAATCTTGAAAAAAAAGTTATTTTTTTTTCTTTTTCTATTATAGGCAAAACAATATAATAGCACTGGGGATAATTCTTACTAACAAATTTGACACACTTTGAAATTGTTTCATTGAAATGTAACTAAAGCAAAATAGTCTTGAGTACTCTGTTTTAAGACATCATAAAAATAGTCCCCAATGTTATTTTGATAGCCCCAGGAATTAACATTTTGTTGCTATTGCACAGAGGTAAGTTGGCCTCAAATTCATGACAGGAGCTGGAAGATGGCTTAGTTGTTTAAGACACTTGCTTGCATAGCCTGAAAGCCCAGGTTCAATCCTCAGTACCCATGTAAAACCAAATGCACAAAGTGGCACATGCATTTGGAGTTTGTTTACAGTGTCAAGAGGCCCAGAAACACCCATATACACTCTATACCTCCACCCCCCTCTCTATATCACAAGTAACTTTTTAAAAAAGAAAAGGCAGGGAAGGGGGGAAGAGAAGGGAAGAAGGGAAAGAGGAAAGAAAGATAGGAAGGAAGGAAGGAAGGAAGGAAGGAAGGAAGGAAGGAAGGAAGGAAGGAAGGAAGGAAGAAAGGAAGAAGCGAAGAAACGAAGAAACAAAGAAAAGAAGGCAGGTAGTCTAGTGGGACGTGGTGGTGCACACCTTTAATCCCAGCACTTGGGAGGCAGAGGTAGGAGGATCACCGAGAGTTTGAGGCCATCCTGAGACGACATAGTTAATTTCAAGTCAGCCTGGATCAGAGTAAGACCCTACCTTGAAAAGAAAAAAAAAAGGAGGCAGATAGGGATGAGAAGGAGGGAGGAAAAAGAGAGGGGGAGGAAGGAAGGAAGGGACAGAGGAAAGGGGAAAAATGGAGAAAAACAAGACTAGGCAATGTTTGCTAGTCCTTAGGAAACTGAGGCATCAGCATGATGAATTCAAGGCTAGCATGGGCCTTGAATAAGTAAGTCCAAGGCTAGTTGGGCTGCTGAATAGAAAGATCCTGCCTTAAAGATAAGCATATCAAGAATCTAAAGGATCCTTTGTAAGGATCCTTCAAGATCTCCATTGATCTAGGGCTTTGTTTCAATAAGAAAAGATAAAGCTAGAATACTGATACAGCTATTAGAAGATCAAATTGGAAACAAACACTGATACTTTTCAAAGTAACCAGCTGGTATATATAAACATAGATTGGATTGTTTGCCAGTAGGGTATTTTCTGATAAATGCATTAGACAAATGTGTCATTGAGTCAGGATCACAAAATGTACACAAATGAATATTGGCTACATCACTAGATGTGCTATAGTTTGAATATTAAAGTCTCACAAAAGCACTTATGGCAAAGGTTTGGTCCTCAAGGTGGCACTATGGAAAGGTTGCGGAAACTTTCAAAAGATAGGGCTTTTGGGGAGGTCTTCGGGTCACTGGGAAGTCTCAGTTTCTCTCCCTCTCTCTCTTTTTCCTTGGCTGATGAAATTCTCTCTGTCACAATGTTTTGCCTCACCACAGACCCAAAGCAATGAGAATAATAAATTATGGATTAGAACCTCCAAAACACTGAGTTCAAATCAAACTATTCTATTAGAATGTAATTGTCTTAGTTGTTTCATTACAGTAGTGGAACTCTAATGCAAGGTCATGCTGTGGTATGTAACTTTGATTGAATGCTTTAACAAGTCTGAGTAATGTGGAGAATACTCAAAAATTCAAAATTAGGGGCTAAGGAGATGGCTTAGTCAGTAAGCTGCTTGGCTCACAAGCATAAAGTCCTGAGTTCCATTGTCAGAACCCAAATAAAATGCTGAGCATGATGACCCACCTATAATCTAAGGCACAAAATAAAGATTAAAAGCAAGAAGATACAAATAAAATTCCAACAGACAAAATCTTACCGTCTATGACATGGCATCAGGGGGAGATTGCTCAACTGTTAAAAGTGTTTGTTACGCAGTCCTATGAGCCACAGTTCAATTCTATTTGGCATTCAATGAAAGCCAAATGCAAACTGGTGAGTGCATTTGTAATCTCAATGTGCCTGTGGCAACAGGAGTCAGAACCAAGAGAATCCAGAAGTTTGTGATCCAGCTAGATTGGCCTATCAAGCTGCAAAAATAGTAACAAGAGAGACCCTGTAAAAGAATATGGAAAGAGAAGACTGACACTTCAAGTTCATGAACTCTACATATGTGATATAGCATGTACATGCCCCCCCCACACACAACTAACACAGGCTCAGTAAAGTGCTGTACTACTGTACAAGCATGACAGCCCAAGTTCAGTACTAAAATCCCAAAACATGGAGGGTGCAGTGGCACAGATCTTCAACCAAAGGCTAAGGAAGTGGAGACAGGAGGATTCTGGGGCCTCACTGCCCATCCAGCCTAGACAATTGGTGAGTTCCAGGTTTAATGAGATCCTATCTCAAAAAACAGCTGGAAATTGAGGAAGACACCCAACATCAACTGCTGATCTTCATGTGTATGTGCATGCACATACATGCATTCCTCCCCACACACATATGTGGCACACACAAGATACACACAAACACATACAGACACACATACACACCACACATACACAAAAAAGAAAAATGCAACACAGGTAAGGAAACAAATCCCATTATTAAATCAACAACATAAAGAAAAACATTATAAAAGCAGACCCACAGAGCCTTCAGGTGTTAGGGGATTGAATATCAGAAGCAAAATCTGTTGGCTTGTCACCAGAGTCATAGAGCAAAAGACAGGGCTATGGAAGTCCCAGCACAGTTGAAAACCCAAGTAAAGGTGAAAAGTAGAAAGAGAAGATTTAATCAATGCATTGGGGAAAGGAACAGATAAAGAAGTCCAGGGAAAGGGGCTGTTCTGCTCCTAGTCATGGCAGGGGTGGGGCTGTTGGAGAGACAGGAAGACACAGAGATAAGAGAGTAAAGTGATAATTCAAGGTTGCTTCAGCTCAGGCAGCAGGGTAGCTTGGTTTGCCCATCTGACCTTGGACTCGTGTAGCACAGAGACTCTTAAAGTGACTGCATCTATGTACTAATAGGACATCTGCAAGAAAGTGGTTGAATGTCTATAAACTAGGTAGAGAAACCACACAGACCAGGAAGTGAATCTATCAGTATGTTAATCTGGAACTTTCAACCTCCCAAACTGAGAAAATAAATGTAGGTTGTTCAGATCATTGGCATAGATTTTTTCCCCATTCTATGGGTTGTCTGTTGGCTCTGTTGAGGGTATACATGTGTATACTTTAATTTAATGAGATTCCATTGGTTGAAAGTCGGGATGGAAATCATGAAAAAAATCAAATTATTCACTTATTCACTGCTGGTGGGAGTGCAAATTTGCATAGCCACCACTATGAAAATCAGTATGGGAATCCCTGAGAAAGATAAAAATACATCTACCATCTTATCCAGCTATTTCATTCCTGGACATTTACCCTAAAGACGCTACCCTTAAGATACTTGTTCAACCTTGTTTATTGCTGCTCTATTCATAATAGCTAGGAATTGGAATCAACCTAGATGCCCATCAACTGACAAATGGAAAATGAAGATGTGGTGCATCCACACTATGGAATTCTAATCAGTAAGGAAAAATGAAATTTGCAGGAAAATAAATGGACTTGGAAAATATCATCCTAAGTGAGTCACGCAGTCTAAGAAAGTCAAATGCCACATGTGGCTTCTAAAATGGATCAGCTGAAGAGGATAAAAGGCAGTAACCATAGGACTATGGGCATATAACTAGAATGGGACCAGGAAAAAGTGGAAATAGGTAGGGAGGAGAGGAGAGGATACCAGACAAACTAGTAGAGGGATATTACATAGGGGGTGGGAGGAGGGTGAGAGGGTGGGAGAGTTGAGAGTTTGGGGGAGGGTGGGAAGGAGAAATACACAAAACTAAGGACTAAAGAAGTTAGTACAATATCTTCTACATGAATACCAGTATACAAGACATAACCAATTAAGGGAGGTGGATGGACTAGACTGAAATGACAAGGTGTAGAAAGCATAATCCTAAATCCATTGGTTCTGGCTTATGAATCCCAGGGCCTGAACTGGGTTAACCTCCCACAGTGAGCAGTTGGCCAGGGAGATCTTGGAGGTCTCTAAAATAATGAAATCACTGACAAGAATTTAGTTAACTGACAGAGTTAAAAGGTGAGACCCTATTGCTGAAGACACCACAGGTTATTGCTTTAGGACACTGAGGGACTATGTGGGAACAGAGAGGAAATCAGTCTGCTTCTGGAAAGCCCACATGGCACTAGACAGTGCTATGGGAGCTACTGGGTGATAATGGTCACCAGCACCATAAATAAGCAGGAGACCCTGAAAGCTCCATAATCCACTAGATGGACAAGAAAGCACACATTTAAGGCATAGTGGCACACAAGCCTTGTGGGTAATCAACTTCCCTCCAATTGGACATGAGGTCCACTCAGTGGGGGAGACTCAACTGGTTCAGGGAAACAAGTCAGCACCCCATGGCCAGGAAACTCACAACCCCAGATAGGAGCCTCCATTGTTCTCTGGACAAGTTGAGTGGGTATCCTCATCAAAATGTCCCTCAAACTTTTATGGTTATCCCCCTAGTCAAAGCTGCTGTCACCTTTGGTGGGAGAATCTGTTTTATTATACAGATGGCAGAGAATACTGGATCCAAGATCCAGCCCTGAGCACACAGTCCCCAAACACACCTGCACCTCACCTGATTCCAGAGCACAGGCCTCTACCACGTCTGCACTTTTCCAGCTAGGAGCACACAGACCCTAAGCAAGCTAGTCTGAGTACAAGATCCAAGATCCAATAGGACAAGAAAAGACAGCTGAGGTATGCTATGACTGGCTTGCTTGGGGTCTGTGTGCTTGAGGCTGATGAGGTGTAGGTCTGTTTTGGGCCTGTGATCTCAGGCCAGGAGAGGTGCAGGCATATTTGGGGACTTGGATCAGGTAAAGTGCCAGTGTTTTGGGGGTCTGAGCCTGTTTGGGGCCTGTGGCTTAGACTGTATGAGGTGTGAGCATGCTTTGGGCCTGTGTGCTCAGGATGGTTGAGGTACAGGTATGTTTGGAATCTGTGCACTCAAAACAGCTTACTTAGGGTCTCTGAGCTCAGGGCCAGTAAAGTGCAGACATGTTAGGGGCCTGTGCTCTGGGACCAGGTGAGGTACAGGTGTATTTGGGGCCTGTGTACTCAGACCAAGAGACAGATTCAGGATAGTTTCGGGCCTGTGTGCTGGGACAGTGTGAGGTGCCAATGTGCTTGGGGTCTGAGCATGTTTGGGGCCTGTGGCTCAGACTGGGTGAAGTGTCAGCATGCTTGGGTCCTGTGTTCTCATAACAGGAGAGGTGCAGGCATGTTTGGGGCCTATGCACTAGGATAGGATGGCACTGGGTGCCAGCTTGATTGGGGCATGTGAACTCAGACCAGGGGAGGATTGCCATCATGTTTGGAGGCTAGCTTGGGGTGAGTTAGGAAGTGCTGATTTCAGGTGTTTTGGGGACACCATACAGGAGTTTCTGACAACTCCTAGCTTGGAGACAACACATTATACTGGAATACCCAAACTTCCAAGCCTGTTGCTCTAGCCCTAGTGCCCATATGCTCTTGGGGCTGATTACACTTGCAACTTCAACAAGCTGAGCATTTGTGGATACAATGTCACCTTACTCCAATCTGGTTCAAACCCAGAAAAGTATTGAAGATCCTATAAGGGCAATTTCTTGCTTCCTCCTTAATAAAACAAGACTTTTATCTCAAGACAAGTAGACTCCAATGCAAAATAAATAAATAAATAAATAAATAAACAAATTGAGAAGTCTCCACTAAGATTGACTAATCCCATAATGGATGGCTCCAATGAAAGCAAAGAGGGACAACAGAAATAGAATCCTGAAATGAAAGCACAATAAGCTATGTAACCCTGACTAAGTGGATTGCTGAACTGGAAGCAAATCATCAAACAGCCAATAATCACATAAGTGAAATGCAATGGAATCATTTCTTATAGTACACAACTTTCACCACTAGGCTTAACTTAATCAAGGAAAACCAGAGAACCCTCCACCCCAAAAAAGATAAATGAATTGAAGGTGAGTCAGCAAATAGAGGATCTCAATAATCATCTGATTAAGCTTAATGAAGACATTATTAAGTGCAAGAATGAATTCCAAGAAGCATCAAGAAAGTCAAACTATGACCTAAAATTTGAACATGACAAAGGGATAGATATGATACAGAAACATGCAACAGAAAACAAAAATCAAATAGAGCTTGTGAAAACCTCTCTAGAAACCCTCAATCAAGCAGGCTTCATCCCAGGGATGCAGGGATGGTTCAGCATATGGAAATAGATTAACATAATACACCATATAAATAATCTTAAACAAAAGAACCACATGATCATTTCAGTTGATGCAGACAGGCTTTTGACAAAATACAATAGCATTTCATAATCAAAACACTGGAAAGAATAGGATGGAGGGTTTATATCTGAACATAATAAAGGCTATATACAAAGCACCTAAAGCCCAAATAATACTTAATGGGGAAAGGCTCAAGGAGCTCCCATTGGGATCAGGAACAAGACAGGGTGCCTACTCTCATCACTGCTCTTCAACATAGTATTATAATTCCTACCCCAAGCAATAAGACAAGAGAAAGATATAAAATGGGTGCAAATTGGAAAGGAATAAGTCAAACTAGCCCTATTTGCAGATGACATGATCCATAAGTCACCTGAAAGACTCCACCATAAAACTTCTAAAGGTGATAAATTCCTTCAGTAAAGAGGCAGGATACAAAATCAACACACAGAAATCCTTCCTATATACAAATAACAAAATATAGAGAAAAAGAAGTCAGTGAAGCTGTCCCATTTTCAATAGCCACAAAAAATCAAATACCTTGGAATAATACTAACCAAGGATGTGAAAGACCTATATACTTAAAACATAAAAACATTCAAGAAGGAAACTGAGGACGATATGAGATAATGGAAGGACCTTCCATGCTCCTGGATAGGTAGAGTTAATATTGTGAAAATGGCAATTTTACCAAAAGCAATATATAGATTCCATGAAATATCAATAACACTCCCAGCATCATTCTTCACAGAGATAGAAAAAAAAAATCTCAAAATTCATATGGAATGGTAGAAAGCCTCAGATATCCAAAAATATCCTCAGCAAAAGACACACCTCTGTAGGTATCACCTTTCCCAATCTAACACTATACTACAGAGCCATGGTAACCAAAACAGCATTATACTGGCATAAAAACAGACATATTGGGGCTGGAGAGATGGCTTAGCAGTTAAGCGCTTGCCTGTGAAGCCTAAGGACCCCGGTTCAAGGCTTGATTCCCCAGGACCCACGTTAGCCAGATGCACAAGGGGGCGCACGCATCTGGAGTTCGTTTGCAGTGGCTGCAGGCCCTGGCGCGCCCATTCTCTTTCCCTCTATCTGCCTCTTTCTCTCTCTGTCTATCACTCTCAAATAAATAAATAAAAATAACAAAAAAATAAAAATAAAAATAAAAATAAAAATAAAAACAGACATATTGACCAGTGGAACAGAACTGAAAATCTATTCTTTAGTTCAAGCAACTATGGCTACTTGATCTTTGACAAAGAGGCCAACAATGTACACTGGAGAAAACAGCATTTTCAACAAATACTGCTGGTCAGATTGGATAACCACATGTAGAAAAATAAAACTAGACCTACTCCTCTCCCCATGAACAAAAATCAATTCCAAATGGATTAAAACCCTCAATACAAGACCTGAAACTCTCAAACTACTGGATGAAAAAAAGGGGGAAACTCTCCGCAACATAGGAGTGGGGAAATACTGAACAATACCCCAGTAGCTTAGGAAATTAAACACTCAACCAGTGGGATTTCATAAAGCTAAAAAGCTTTTGTACAGACATACATACCATAAACAGGGCCAATAGATGACCCACAGAATGGGAGAAAATCTTCACCAGCTATACCACTGACAAAGACCTAATATCCAGAATCTAGAAAGAATTCAAAAAGCTATACAAAAAAATCAAACAGTAAAAGCCATAGAGTGGGTGGAAATATCTTAAGACAAAGCCCCCTTCTAGAAACTGACAGAGGCCCTAATTACCCTATAGTGAATACCAGCAACCCTACTGAGAAGTGCTCTCAAGGAAATGGGGATGGGTCAGGGGCAGGGGGAGAGGAAACCAAACAATAACCTATGCAAATAAATAAATAAATAAATATTATTTTTAAAATTACAAAGTGAGCTTGGCTTGGTGGTGCATGCCTTTAATCCTAGCACTTGGGAGGCAGAGGTAGGAGGATTGCCGTGAGTTCAAGGCCACCCTGAGACTCCATAGTGAATGCCAGGTCAGCCTGGGCTAGAGTGAGACCCTACCTCAAATCCCCTGCCAAAAAATTACAAAGTGAAAGAAAAAAGAAGTTCAAGGACATCCTCAGTTATGTGGTGTATTTGAAGCTAGCTTGGGTTGCAGGAGACCCTGACTCAAAAAAAGAAATCCCTATGTTCCCACTAGAGGCCATCTCCACCTATACCTCCCTTCTTGTATCCAGGATCATTAAGGTTGTTTATAGACCTTTCTTCTGGCAATTACAGGAATGAGGACATTGGCTTATTACTGGATCTTGCCTGGAGGCCATCTTCAGGCCTTATATTCACCATCATTCCCTGCTAATCACAATAGAATTCTTTGAGTCTACTAGAATAATCCCACACTTTAGTCTATTGTAACCATAATATATAATGTTAACATATCGTGGAAATGTTATCCTATCATCTTATCCATAATTGCTTCATTAGGAACAAGTTACATGTTCTTCCCATGTGTAAGAGGAGGGGATTAAACAATGTCATGGACACTAGACAGTGGGGACTATTGGAGATGGGGGGGGGGTGTTAGTCAAGTCTATTACTGTGACAAAATACTTAAAAAGAGAAAAAGTGTTGTTCTGAATCATAGTTTCACATGTTCTGATCCATTGTTGATTGGCCCTGTTGCTTTGGGTCTGTGCAAGATAGAACATCATAGTGGGAGCATGTGTGGAAGCAAAGCTGTTCAACTAATAATGATGGAAAGAAGAGTGGGGGAGGAAGAAGGAGGAGAAGAAAGGGCCTAGGAACAAAATATACCATCCAAAGGTACTCTTCTCAATGACCTACTTCCTTCATCTAGTCCCCACCTCCTAAAGTTTCCACCTCTTCTCAGTAGTCCATTGAGCAATAATTACAGCAATGAATGAATCCATTGACAGGACCAATGCCCTCATGCTTCAATCACTTCCTCAAAAGTCCCACCTTTTAACACTGCTGCATTGGGACCAAGACTTCAACACAAGATTAGGGGCACATATCAGATGTTCTCCTACTCTGCCCACCACAGTTACTATTCATAATATGATACAATACAAAGGGAATCCTAGGATGTTTGCTTGATTCCCACAAACTCAGGTCCCACATCTATAAAACATAGAGCTACTATGGTTTGAATCTGAAATGTCCCCATAGGCTCAAGTTTTGAATGCTTGCTCCCCAGCTGGGTTGCTATTTCGAGGCTGCTGGAAACTTTAAGAAGTAGGAAGTATCTGGTAGAAGTCACTAAGCGTGGACCTTTGAGGTTCAACCTCTCTCTCAGCTTCCTGGTCCGTCACAATGTGAACGGTATCTGATATACCCTTCTGCCATGACTTCCTCCAAGCCTTCCACATCATATGGATTGAGATCCTACAAAACAAGTAATAAATCTTTCCTCTCATAGGCTGTTTCTGTCAAGTATTTTGGCACAGCAGTGCAAATTACAGTGCAAAATACAACTGTCTTGTGCCTTCATCACTTGAAGGTCAGGAAATGATCCCACACCCTGATACTTACTGAGGCCAGAAATGTGCATTCATCCACAGTGAACATAACAACACAACTTAGATTTGGTGAGCTTTTCTGTCAGTCAGAATATGTGAGGAACGCCTTTCCAGTCTTATCTTATCTTATCTAATTTTATCCCAAAAGAATATTTCAAGACAGGGTTGTGATTGACTCCTTTAAAAATATGGAAAATGTGGTGCTAGGAACATGACTTAGTAGTTAAGACCACTTGCTGCTAAAGCATAAGGAGGCCTCTCAAGCCAAAGGCTTCCAAATTCAACTCCTGAGAACCAATGTTAAATGTTCGGCATGGCGTCACACATCTGTAACACCAGTTAATGGGGGCAGATACCAGAGAATCTCTGAGGCTAGCTGACTGACAAGCAGCCTCAGGTTGAGGAAGAGATCTCCAGCTTACCCAATATGTGGATTAGTGATGAGAGGACACATGGCACTCTCCTCTAGCCTCTGGATACATATGCATGGGGCACCTGCATCTGCACACATATGTGTACACATGCTTCTGCTGCCACACATTGTACTGCTACACACACATCACAGACATACTCTACACACACACACACACACACACACACACACACACACACACACACACACAGAAACTGGGGCTGAGGAAATGACTCAGTGAGTAAAGTGCTTGCTGTGCAAGCCTGAGAATCTGAGTTCAGATCCTCAGTGTTCCATAAAATGGTGCATGGTTATAATCCTCGGGCTGAGGAGATGGAGACAGGATGATGTTTGAGGCAAGCTGGCAATCTTGTCTAGGCATACTGGTAGAACTCAGTTTCAGTGAAAAACTGCCTCATAGATATTATGTGGAGAAGCCATAAAAGTAGATAATTGATGTTGACAACACATAGGCACATACATGCACCTATACACATGTGCCCACATACATATAAACATGCATGCATATACAATACACACAAAAGTTAAGCAAACTGAGGCTTAGGGAAGTTAAATAAGTTGTCTAAGATCACCCAGGCACAGTTCTAACATAGAAGCCATTGTTGTTTGAGCATAAAATGTACCTTCATGGACTCTTGTGTTTGAACACTTGGTCCAAAGCTGGTGGTGCTACTTGAGAAAGTTGTGGAACCTTCAGAAGGAACTTTGCTGGAGGAAATGGTGCACTGGGGGTGGGTCTTGAGGTTTTATAGCCTGGCTGTACTTCCTGTTTATCCTCCCTACTTGGGGATGCAATGTGACCAGCTAGTTTCCTATTGCTACTGCCATGTGTTCCCCATTAAGGGACTGCATCCTCTGGAACTGTAAGCAGGAATAAACCCTTTCCTTCCTTAAACTGCTCCTTGTTGGATACTTGGCCACGGAAATGAGTAAAGTAAAAGTAAAGTAACTAACATAGAAGCCTTGTTTAGAATTCATTCATACTTCAATACTCTTGACCATGGAAACCCTCCAGGCCTCTACCTGTCTCTGCGGCGTTCTGTTTCTCTCATCGAATCCAAGGAATGTCAGCTCCTTGTCAATTCTGTTTCTCCCTAATGCTGGGATGGCAGATATATCTGAAAGTCTAACAAACACAGCACTGTAAAGCAGGAAACAGTATGCTTTGTGATCTTTGGGCATCTCCATCTATCTCTGATTTAATTCTGATGCTTGTAAATGAGAGGCTCCTCCAGATCCTAGTATCTCTGGTAGTGGCAGATTGGGCTCCCAGAAGGCAGGACTCTGAGATCCACTAGCCAGGCATTGTTAGGTGAATAAGGCTTTGTTGGCTCAGTCACCCTTAGCAAAGCCTTCAGATGGCCCAAGAGATCAAACAAGCCAGCCTAGACTAAAAAACCCAATGGAATGGTAAGAAACAAGTGTGTTGTTTTAAGTGACTGAGTAGTGGGGAATACTTGTTACACAGCAACAGAGATGGATGTTTATGTGCATGAAGCCCCCCCGCCCACCTTGAGGTAGGGTCTCACTGTAGCCCAAGCTGACCTGAAATTCACTATGTACTTTCAGACTGGCCTCAAACTCAGCGATCCTCCTACCTCAGCCTCCAGGGTGCTAGGATTAAAGGTGTGAGCTACCATACTCAGCTCTGTGCAGGAAGTTTAACAAGGCTAGCTCACAATTAACATCTGTAAGGGGGTGTAGGAAATAAGTTTGAGTGAAGAAGGAAATTGCAACCAAAGTCTGACCTTATCCCACAAGAGCACATAAGACACACACACACACACACACACCACAATGTCTCAAGAGGTTTCTGTTAATACAGCAAATCCCAAATCTATAACCTCACACAGAACAGCCTAGACCACAAGGAAACATGAGTTTGGGTTGGGGGATGGCTCAGTGGGCAAAGCACTTGTGAAAGCACAAGGAACTGAGTGTAAGATCCCCAGAAACCATATGAAAATGGGACACTATGACAAATGTCTGTAGTTACAGCTCTCTTACCATAAAATGGGAGGTAGAGAAAGGAAAATTCTGGAAGCTTGCAGGCCAGCTAGCCTGGCATTCATAGCAGTGAACAGTGACCCTGCCTCAAACAAGGTATAAGTGAGAATCCACACTTGGGACTGTTCTCTGATCTCCACATACATGTTGTGATATACATATGCCCATACTCCCACACACAAACACACATACATATGCAAAGATTTTTTTTTAAAAAGAGGTTTCTCAGATAATTTATTCAGAATTTTATTATAAACAAGTAATTATACCATATTTTACATGCAGAACAATTTCAGTACTTCCTTTTCCCACAAAAAAGGCATATGCTATACATAGTGTGACTTGGCTCTTGTAGGAAAACATTGAAAAAAATAACAATTGAGCTTTGGGTGGGTTTTGTGTTTCTAACTTTTCTGTAAAAGCTGTAGCACATTTGATCCCGTGCTGCTGACACCCAGAGTAGGAGCCACCCTGGCACAGGAAGGGGCAAGGAGCAGCTACTTTGAGGCAAAGTCCAGACAAGCCATTCATGGACACATCCTTTTGGAGGACTTTTTGTCCTTCTCAAGTGAGATCAAGAGCCTCGGATTCATGATTTGGTAAAAACAAGGACTTTAATGGTCTATTTCCAGATTTTTAAAAACATTGGCCAGAGACTGATTCTGGACCTTGACTAGTATCAGAAGGTCACAGTGACCTCAAATATTCATTGCTTAACTCCATTTCTTGGGGGCTCCAACGGATACAGTTGTCTTCAGTAATGGCCCCTTAAAGTCTATGATATTCTTTTGTGCGTTCTAAGGAACATATTCTGATTTGTTCTACCTATTTCCAACCTCACCTCTGCTTTAATAAATTACTATCCTAAGGAACATTCTGGAAGTTTTTCTGACATGACACTACTTCTTTGTGCACCATTTATATACAATCAGCATTCCTCTTATCCCATGCCAAACAAAGCCTTAATTTCTAAAGACCCTAAATTATCAAGAACTCACCCAGTAACTTCCAAAACTTATTTAATTAACCCAATTTCTGTTGGGACTATGGCACCATCATTAATTTACCAGGATAGTCAGCATGGGCTACACCTGCATAGTAATACTTCTGGCTCTCAACCCAATAAGCACATCTGCCCTGGTGAGAGGCAGTAAGAAATTTCTGCACCTATTGGTATCACGGTTCCCAACATCCAAAGCATTGTACATATCGACCCTCAGGTCAATCCCTACATTTCCCCTCAATTGTGCTTAGCCACAGAACCAGCAATGATCTCCTTTCCAACTAACTTCAAATCAGCTCCCGGCAAGGAGTATGTCCTGGTATGTGCTTCACATCACTGGTTCCAGAAGAACACAGTATGTTTGTTATTCTGCTCCACGAAGAAGAAACAACAAGGATTTCACCACTGTAATTTTTAGAAAAGGTTTTTAAATAGTGAGACATCTTTAAAACCAAACAAAATACTATCAACCTAAGCTGGTTTGTAAGGAATGAACACTCTAGACATCCATGCTTTTCTAGGGTCAAAAGTTCATTCCTTACAAAATCAACATCTTCTGAGACAAAAAGAGATTTTATGACCCAAAAGCTACTGTTTCTTTTCCTCTATCTATAGATATCAAAATGAAATTGGTGATGTTTCTCTTGCACAGGGGTGGATCCAAAATGCTCTTCCTCTGCAGAGCAGGTGGAGAAGGGTTAAAACTGCAAGGGTAGTGTGTGACAGTAAAACAAGAATAGCAAGGTTTGGCAAGAAGGGTAACAGCCTTTCACATGAGTTTGCAAAGTCACACGAGGTCAAACAGTACCAGCTTGAGATTACTCAACCTTAATGCAGGTTTTGTTGCCAAAAGCACATTTTGCAAAATGATGGGTATTGGACTGGAATTTCTGAAAATGACCTCTTTTCACTCAAGAGAATGAAAGAAGACATTGCATTGGGTGTTTGTGTGACAGGTGTTCACGAACACAGTGTATTCGTTCACCCAAAGCATCATCAGTCTGAAAGGAGTGGGGAAAAAACATCGGAGAACTCACATCTTGGTATTCACTTTTGAGGGGTTTAGTTGGTCAGGCAGAGATGCTGGCTCAAAGCCAGAGTTTGTCTTTATCACCTTTCACCTGAAGAAGGTAGATTAGTTGCTTCATATACCAGATAAATCACAATGGCCGAAAACTTGATTTATGTTTGGAGAGCATGGTGTCAATAGAGAATTTTTTCAAAAGGAAGATCAAATTCAGAAAAGAGTATTATCAATGAGGAGAAAAAGGACTTGTGTTCATATGAAGGTCACAACTTCTCCATTCCAAGTCTCTTCCTCAAAATTCTCATCAATCCCTGGTACTCAAGTTGATGAACCTTTTCAGAATTCTTAAATCTCATTGAACCACATCTTAAGAATACACTGAGGTAGACTGTGCTGAAAATAAATCACCACCCACATTCACCTGTTTGTTTTTTCTTGATAAACATTTACATGCATGTCATTTTTATTGAAGTGATTTTATATATTAAAATAAATACTTTCCCCCCTATATAGGAAAACCTTTCTGAATTAGAAAAATGTGAAAATTGTTGCTTTTGTAATATAAGACCACTACAAATTTACTATGAAAAAAAACCCACCTAGATCTATGTGTCCTTAATTTAAGTACAGACCCTCTTCTATTTATAAAATGATTTTGGCGAATATAATTTCTGTAACTCTTGCTTCTAACAACCAATCATGAAACTACCCAGCAATGCTTTACATGGTGTCATATCTCAAATCATGTGAATAAGATAGCAATAGGCAATTGGGATCTGTGTCTACCTATGTTTGTAACCAAGAGTTAAGAGGGCTTGGAGGTTGGCATTATGTCTTTATCCCACAACTCTTAAGAGAAGAAGAAAAGGAAGGAATCAAACATTTATGAGACAATGTACTAAGGGATAATCTATGGGTAATGATTTTGACGAAACCAAGTTAATGAGTTTACCCTGTTCTATACTTGAGCAGGTAAGGTTCTTTTTGCAGAGAAGAAACTGTGGATTCACAACCTCTTCAGCTGTCCTTGGGAGGGTGGGAAGGTCTTTGATGGTTTCTCCTCCAGACATTAAGAATTGCAACATTATAAGCACCTGAGTAATATGCTCAGGCACACCTGGCCCAATTGAGGTCCATTGGCAATAAAGCAGCTCTGAGAGTTTAGTACTGAGAGTGAGTAGTCAGATATTCCAAGGGTAGAGGGACCAACAAGTATTTTTGAGGCATCTCCTTGTACCTTGCTGAGTGTTCTCAAAGTACATCTGTGTTGTTGGTCTCTGGGATCTGATTTTGTGGTGTTTGTAGAACTGAGTGAGGTGCATGCCTGGGAGAAGAAACGCCATGGAGGTGAGGTACATGTAGGAAAACAAACAAACAAACAAACAACAATAACAAAAAAAAAAAAAAACAAAGAATGAACACAGGTGTTCTTGAAGGCAAGCTCAGCTTTGGTGAAACACCAGTTTACCCAAGCAGAAAACATCCATCAGATGTTGGTCTCCAAATCAGACCACCCATAAAATCCGGTTGCTCACATACTTCAGATATGCCTCACCACATCCAAAAGAGTTAGCAGCTGATGTAGTATATTTCTCAGAAAACATATGCTTTGAAGACCATTGCTTCCCCATTCCCACACAGGCAGATTACCTCCCTCCACCACCCCCTCCAAGGAAATAATAACTTATGAGGCTAATGCCAGAGACTCCATAAAAATTAAATATGTTACAAATATATTCTCAAAATTCTGTCATCTGAGTTTTTACTTTTTTGTCCTGGTTTTGTTTGGTCTTCCAAAGATCCATGATGAATATCCAAACCAAATGCTCCTTTCTCAGTTCTTGGAAAACATGACCACCATAGGGAAAGGTGAGAAGACATGTGAGCAAGACTGACAGGAAATTGAGAAGAATCTGCCAAGGGCATAGTCTCCCAGCAAATAAGAAGGAAGGGAAAGGGCAGTTACTCACTGCAAATAGCAGAACCTTCATGAGCCAATTCCCAAAGCTCCTGCCCAACATAAATATTTTTGTGTTCTCTCTCATGCCAGCAGTGTTTAACCTGGACACACAGAACACATGTGTGAACATATACACATGTCAGGACTACACGTCCTTTACCAAAAACATGAAAGCAGCAGTGACTGGTCAATTTGAGGAACTAATTTTGTGAATAATAAAATAATGATAACAAAATCCTTTGCCTAGATGAAAAAAAATCTTCTCAAGACCCCCACATCCTGTACAGACTAGAATTGTGGAACAGAGTTTTATTTTGTTTTCCTTTCTTTCAAACTTATGCTCTGCAAGCAAGTTTTGTCTTTGATATAGTTCAGGGAAAAAGGAAAATGAAAAAAAATCTGTGTAAAAATGGTGCTTTCTTTCAGTCTATGCGGAAAGCAAAAAGAGAAAAAAACAATTGTGGTTTGCAATCATGGATGCACAAAGGGGCAGCAGCTATGGAAATATCATCCCCTCTGGGTTCACAGTTAAACCTCTGACAGCTAGTCAACTTGGCAATCAAAAGATGAATAGAAATGTATAGGAGCAATCTCTGAGCTCATTTTCACATTGGGGCAGAGAGTCCTGAGAATCCTGAGTTTTCTGGAGGCATTCAAACTAAAGGAAAGTAGAAATGAAATGGGAACCTCTTGCCCCAAACAGGCACTATTAGGAAGGGTTTGATCTAGGTAGCGTCAGAATCCGCCCATTCTTCTTGCCTCCATTCATGTGGGTATAGGGGATGTGTTCCTCATAGTTCCGCTTAATTCCCAGAGAAGACCCCCCTTCCCTGCCCCCAGCCTCCTCTCTCTGACAGTGAGAGGACCGATCCAAGGGAACATTTTCCATGTCCTCAAACTCCATCTCCAGCTCCTCACTCTCAGGAGCCTTGTTCTCTTCACTGTGGAAGAAGGAAACTTCAGGAAAACTAGGGTGGAGGTCATCCTTGAGCAGGTTGACAATCTCCAGGAAGGTTGGCCGCATCTTGGGGTTGAACTGCCAGCACATGCGCATCAAATCTGTGCTGTAAGGACAGAGAGACAATTGTGGATAAGCCTGGGGACCCAGCCAAACAGTCTCCTTCCCCACCCCTCCCTACAGCCTATACCCACAAAAGACCAGTCCTCATACTGGACTGTGGCCATGTGCAAGGACGACTGTCAAGGGAGGACTGACAATTGTAGGAGTGCTGGAAGATGATTTAGCAAAGAAAGCCAATCAGGCCTCATGCCCAGACCAGGTACTATGGAGACTAAGGCAAGAGGATCAGGAGTTAAAGGTCTTCCAAAGCTACAGAGTAAATTCAAGGTTGACCTGGGCAATTTAGTGAGATCCTGTCTCAAAAATTAAAGAGGGCTGGGGATGAAGCTCAGTAGTAGAGTGTTTGCCTAGTATGTAGAAGATCCTAGGTTCAATCCCTACTACTCCAAAATTAATGGAGAGGGGGACAAGACACTGGAAGGGAAGAAGAGAGGGAGGAGGGAAAAAGGAAGGAAGGACAAGGAGGGAGGGAAATGGAGAGTAAGAAATAAAGAAGAGAGGGAGAAAGGAAGAACAGAGAGAAGAGGGGAGGGGAGAAAGAAAGGAATGGGAGGAAGTGATAAAAAAATACATCTGGCAAAAATTCTAAGTATATTAAAAACAACCCAGTTAAGCAGATCTATCTTCCATCCTACTTCCCCCTAGTTTCTATGTCCTGAAGTGACATCAAACATGTTTGTTGTAGAATTTCCAAAGACATGATTTGCAATAATAGTATACACTTAAATATATGGCATGCAAACATGTGTGAAAAGCAAAGCAGAAGATCTACAAAGTGCATGAAAAGATGTGCTATGCAAATGTAAGCATGTATGTGAATATACAAATAGAAATAATTAAGAATTAAATATATAAACATGTATGCAAAATAGACAATATGATGTACATAACAACACATGTATAAAGATTCAAACACACATGTAGGAATGTACACAAATATGAGCATGCAAACAAAGTGTAATATGCAAACACACAAGCCTGTAGGTAGAGACATGCTATACAAACATAAATACACATCTAAGTATAAGGCATGCAAACCTAAGCTATGTGTGGTGGTTTGAATAAAATGTCTCCCATAGGCTCATATGTTTGGTCCCAGCTGGTGGCAATTTGGGAAAGTTGTGTAGTGTTGCTGGAGGAGGTGTGTTCCTGGAGGCAGGCTTTTGGGAAGTATAGCCCAGTTCCATGTAAAGTATTCAAACTACTCCCTTTATGCTGCTATGAAGATGTGACCTGCTCAGATCTGCCATGTTTTACCTACCATGATGAAACTTTCCCTCAAAACTATAAACTGAAACAAACCCTTTCTTCCCATAAACTACTTCTGGTTGGGTGTATTGTCCCAGCAACAAAAAGGTACTACTTCAAAGGTACTACTATACCATGCATATTGGTATGTGTTATACAGACACAAAACATGTATAAAGTTCAAAGTCTTTTTGAAGGAGGACTTCACACACCATACATTCCTTCGATACTTACAGTCTCTCAGGACAATTATCAGGCTGATCCAGATATCCTCCATCCATAACAAATTTCAACACCTGTTCATTAGATAGGCCTTGATAAGGCTGTTCTGCCAAGCTGGTAATTTCCCAAAGGACTACACCAAAGGACCTGCCAATGATAATTGAAAGTAGTTAATAAGGCAGCTAAGAACACACAGACACATACACATACTTTCAAACACATTCATACACACAGCCTTTTGATTTAGTAGAGCCTGCTTGAGCCATTAATAAAGCAATTCTTGTCACAAATCATAAATCCCTCTAAGATACCATTCAACTAGCACTTAAAGGAAGTTACTGGAAGGACACAGACATATCACATCATTTCCATATGTATAAATCAGGGTTGGAGAGGTAGCTCAGGGGGTAAATCACTTGGCTTGCAAGCATGAGGATTTAAGTTTGATCCCAAGAACACATGTAAAAATGCAAGATGTGGTACACCACACTTGCAAACCCAATACTGAGGAGACAGAGACATCAGTGGGGTTTGCTGGCCATCCAGTGTAGCCTAATTATTGAGTTCCAAGCCAATAAGAGACCTTGTCTCAAAAAAAAAAAAAAGAAAAGAAAAAGTGGATGGTGTTCCTGAGGATGAAGTCTCCTGGCTCCCACAAGTATGTGCACATTACATATACACATATGCACCTGTATACACCCATACATACTCACATAAAAAGAGAAATACCAGCTTGTCCCTCCCTCTTGCCAACAACATTAACGGAAACATGGAAGAATTCAAGCTAAGTACAGTAGTACAGTTGTCTGTCTACCCATGTACAACTCACCACATATCAGAAGAAGCAGTAAAAACTCCATCCTTCAGGGACTCGGGTGCCATCCACCGTACAGGCAGCAGGCCTTTGCCCCCTTTCCGGTAGTAATCCGTTTCATAGATGTCTCTGGTCATTCCAAAGTCTAATAATAGATAATTCACATGCTCTTAATCTTCAATCCATTCCTCTAGCATCAGCCATCTTAACTGCCCTGTCCCTTCATAGGTCCCTTGGAGGTTCTATAGGTGGTGGCCAAATCTATGAGAATGAATTCTGAGAGTACATATGGGAATGTGGCAGGAGAATAGGAGCTTCCATTTAAAGGGAGGGAAAAGGAGGTCCCCAGTGATTAAAAAAATAATATTCTGTCCCAAATCATGGAATTCCATGCTCAAAAATACATTTTTCTCACCTGTAACCTCACCAGCGCCCAAAAATTAACTATTTACTCTCCAACCAATTTATTCCTACCCCCTCCCATTGACTAGAACCCTTCCTTCCATCTACTCAGCTGTTCAGCCAGGAATCCAGAACTAAGATCTCCTTTGATCCCTACTTTTCCTTATACCCCCCAAACAGCAGACAGTCCCTATCTCCACATTTCTTACTAATCCATCTTACCTCTCTTTACCCTGATACAATCCAGGGCCACCACCATCTCTTACCTGTAAATCAGTCCCTCCAACCTAATTGCAGCCCACCACATAAGGGGGCTACATGAAGAGGATTACATTCCTTTCTCTTCCCATTGTATTTTGGGTTTATTTATTTATTTTTAATATTTTTATTTATTTGTTTGTAAACACAGAGAGAAAAGAGAAGAGAAGAAGAGCCAGAAAGAATGGACATGCCAGGGCCTCCAATCTCTGCAAACAAACTCCAGATGTATGCACCACCTTGTGCATCGGCTTTACATGGGTACTGGGGAAATGAACACAAGTCTTGAGGCTTTGCAAGCAAGCACCAGAACTGTTGAGCCATTTCTCTAGCCCCTACTTACTTATTTTTTTTATTAATTATCTGCACTCCTCATGAGCATCTAAGCTTCCAAGAAATTCTGTCTCCATCTTCCATCTTGCTCTCTGCATGTTGGGATTACAGAAGCCCACACCATGGATTCTGGCTTTTTACATGGGATCTAGAAACTGAACTCAGGTACTCAGGCTTGAATGGCAAACACTTCAAACACTGAGCTATCTCCTCAGTTCTGTATTTTGTTTTTTGTTTTTTGCATGTATCTTGCAGTATGTGTGCATGTGTATGTGGTGTATGCACATGTGCGTACAGATGAGTGCACCCCATGTGCGCACATGTGGAGGTCAGAAGAGAAGGTTGGCTGTCCTCCTTTAGCTCATCCATGTTATTTCCTAGAGACAAAGTCTCTCTCTGAACCTGGAGCTACAGTGTGTGGGTTCCTGTCACTGCTCCCCACAGGAATACATAGTTATCCTAGCTATTTATGTAAGTGCTGGGGAATCAAACTCACATGGTCTCAACCCCTCTCGGGCCCTTGTGTTTACACAATTAGCACATTTAATCTCTTAACCATCTCCCCAGACTCTGTATTTTATTTTTTAAGGCAATATATCATATAGCCCAGGTTAATCTTGAACTTTCTATGTAACCAAAGATGACCTTGCACTTCTGATCTTCCTGCTTCTAGCCACCGTACCTCTTTTTTTCCCCCAAATGTTAATGTGGAGAGAATGTATTTGGGATCATAAATGGAATTTGTGTGCTTTCTTGCTTCCATTTGCTCATGCTGGGTAATGTCTCTTGAGTTTACAAACAGGGTCACAATCCTTCATGATTCTCACTGCTCATGTAGGGCATATCTCTGTGCTTCATGAGTAGGATCATCTCCTTACCTGCTCCCATTATTTATGTAGGGATTATTGTTTGGGATCATAAATAGAATCGTGCCCCGTCCTGGGTCCCACTGGCTTTGTAGGAGTATGGCAAGGTGACATTCCATGACTTAGAGAGCCTGATTCTTGCCTCAACCTCCAATCTCAGCTGCTTTGCCAGCCCTGGCTTATTCACTGTGCCAGCCTTTTGGCACTTTCATGTGCTGACTCCTCCTGTAGCATGTTTTCATTCCACAGTCTTGGGGGAATGTTGCCTTCATACAGAGACTGCCATTTCCTGAACCAGACTCTACATATGGTTTCTATCATGATTTTTTTTTTTTTGTCTCCTTCACCATACTTCTTGCTCTTCCTTATGTTGTTTATATAATGTTGAACTGCTTTATTATTTATCCTAAGTATCCTTCCCAGTAGAGCTTGTTGAGGTAACGGACATGGTCTACATCTGTACTGTCCAATATGGAAGCCCTGGGCTCACGTGGCTACTAAAAACCCGAATTGAGGCTGGAGAAATGGCTCAGTCAGTAAGTACTTGCCTCACCAGCAGGAGTATGCTCATGTAAAAACAAAAACCAGAACAATGACAATAAAAAAACCCATGAATGGTTACAAACATTTGTAATCTCAGCACTGGGGAAGCAGAAACAGGAGGATCCATGGAGCTCACTAAATAGCCAATGAAGCCTAATTAGAAAGCTCTAGGCCACTGAGATACTGTCTTAAAAAAAAAAAGCCGGGCATGGTGGCACATGCCTTTAATCCTAGCACTTGGGAGGCAGAGGTAGAAGGATTGGCATGAGTTCGAGGCCACCCTGAGACTACATAGTGAATTCCAGGTAAGCCTGAGTTAGAGCAAGACCCTACCTCGGAAAACTGGGAAAAAAAAAAAAAGGATAGTCTTCCTGAGGAACATCATTTGAGGCTGTCTTCTAACCTCCATATGCCCATGTACACACATGCATTCACATCTGCACACATACACATGGCTATGCAGTTAACAGTGTGTGTGCACGTGCACACACACACACGTGACCTTGATTTGTGCCCAGTGCAATTTGTAAATAGAACTTTTTACTTTTACTTAACTTCAGTTAATTTAAATTTAAAAGGCCATGTGCTAGGTCATGTACCTAAAGATTTCAGGTTAAACGGGGTCAGGAAAATCATGGCACATTTTGGGTGGCCTCTAACACTCAATGCAATGGCTAGCATCTACAAAATACAGTATGTTTTTGAAAGAAGTGGATGGTAAATGATATCATCAAGGCTGAAGAGATGTCTCATTTGATAAAAGCCTTTTCTATGCAAGCATGAGAACCGGAGTTTAGATCCTCAGCACCTATGTAAGTAGAGGGGTGGCGTTATGTACCTATAACCCCAGCACTAGAGAGGGAGAGAGAGGAGATTCCTGGGCTTGGCTTACTGGTTAGCTATTCTAGCCTAGTGAGTCTCAACAAAAAGACAGAGAATGACTGGAGAGGTATCCAACATTGACTACTATCCTACATACACACACACATGTGCATGCATACCTGCACACACATGTGCACCCATACACACAAACATGCATACACACATGGACACACACCACACACATACACATGCTAAATAAATAAATGCAGTGGCAGTTGGATGATGGAGCCCTTCCCCCAAATCCAGCCCCTTGGCATAATGAGAAAAGATTTCATAATTCATTATGGAACACTTCCTTCTGAAATCAAACCCACCCTGGGTGGCACATTTCAAAGCAGAAGTTAAAGTTCACAAAACAAACCTCCAATTTTGACAGTAAAATCGTGGGCGACCATGCAGTTTCGAGCTGCCAGGTCCCGGTGCACAAACTTCTTGGCATTCAAGTATGCCATGCCATCAGCAATCTCTGCCGTCATCTGAATCATCTCTTGCAGGGTTGGGGGTGGGCGACCAGGGTTATTCTAAAGTTGGAACATGGGGTGGTATTCAGAGACACTGTACCCAAAACCAAGAGTGGGTACCCTGCCAGGGACCAACAGGCAGCTCACCTCAGCCTCCGGCCGCAGAGAACGAAGGTAGCTCTTCAGGTCTCCATGAGCCATCAGCTCCATGATCACCAGTGTTGGCTGGCCCTTGGATACCACCCCAAGGAGGCGAACCTGCAGAACCATGATGGAGGTTGTGGGATATGAGTTCATGATATTTCAACTCAGCATACACTGTGCTGGTGCCTACAGATAGCACACAGCACCCTGTACCTGGATGAAGCATGATCTGCCCTTACTTGGGAAGCACACAGACCTGCCCACATGTAGGGCATTCCAAACAATCCTAACCCTTTAATGCTCCTGATCATATAAGGCATATTCCTAACTTCAGACCTGTGCCCCTCTGTCTATTTCATTCTACATCTACATGGCTCTCATAGCCTTTAAGTCTTTGCTCAAATATAACCCTCCAACCTCCTCTCTCATTCATATTCTCACCCCTGTTTCTCTAGCATTTTTTTCCTAACAGGCAATTCACATCTGTCTCCCCTGTAATGGAATGTCTAGGAGGCAGGAATTCATTGCAACATGAGGATAAGAAGGGCACTTTGGTGGTATTCCATAAATAGTGATGGTAAGGGCTGGAGAGATGGCTAGGCAGTTAATAGTGATTGCTTGCAAATTTGCCAATCCAAATTAGATTCTCTTACATACCCACATAAAGCTGAACACAAAATGGTACATGTGTCTGTGATCCCAACACACTATGACAATGGCAGGCAGAGCCGGGAGAACATGGAAGCTGCAGGACAGCTAATCTGGTATGCACAGCAGCAAAACAAGAGAGATCTTGTCCCAAAAAGAAGGTGGAAGGGGAGGACAGACACATTGAGGTTGTATTCTAAATGGGATGTGCATGCCCACAGATAAATAAGTTAAAAATGTATTTATAGTGGGGATGATAGGGCACAAGGCTCAACAGGAAACAAAGGGCCTATTATTATTATAACCCATTAGAAAGGTAAGGAAGGCTTGAGTTAGTTTTATGGAAAAATAGGAATGAAGGAAGTTGGGAAGGAGCAGACCTCCATGTGATTAAGCTTTTTGGAGAAACCCAAAGTCAATTAAAACTTTTGGAAAGCAATAAAATATTCTAGAAAACAAAAGGATACTGATGAAGTTTTGTTCCAGGTGAGCTGGGAGAACATGGGAGGAATAGGGATCATTAGGATGGGAGCTTAATGGGACAGAGAGTAGGCAAAGATTGTATCCATTGTCCTTAGAGAATCTGGGTAGTAAGAGGAGGCATGACAAAGGAAGGGCCATATGATGATTAATCTCTGGTTGTCAATGTGACAGGAATTTCTAGAATCACTATGGAAACAAATCTCTGGTCATATCTATGAATGATTTTCTAGATTAGATTAGTTGAGGTGAGAGGACCCACACTAATTGTTGACAGTACTATCCCATAGACTAGGTTCCTGGATTGTATAAAAGGAGAGAGCTAGCTGAACACCAGCATTCTTGATCTTTCTACTTCCTCTCTGCTGATGTGATGATGTGATGCAAGTTTTCTGGTTTTGCCATGCTTTCAACACCATGATGGACTTCCCTTTGAAACTGTAAGCCAAAAATAATTCCTTCCTTAAGCTGTTTCTGCTCAGATGTTTTGTCCCAACATCAAGATAGTAACTGATACAGGTCATAAAAGGAAGGCTCAGTTGCATCCTAGCTAGACTCACCACATGATGGCAGGTGAAGCCCTTCATGACTGATGCCTCATTCAGAAACTCAATCCGTTCCCGGAGACTGGCCGACTCGTTGACTGTTTTCACTGCTACACGGGTCTCTGCCTCGCCTTTGATGATGTCCTTGGCATTGCCCTCATACACCATGCCAAAGGAGCCTTGTCCCAGCTCTCGAAGGAGGGTGATCTTCTCTCGAGGTACCTCCCACTCGTCAGGCACATACACAGAACATGGAAATACTACTTCTCACTTATCTACATGACATTTTCAGCCAGTCTCTTAGAAGACCCTAGCCACCTCCCACCAAAACCTTCGCTTGAAACTTACCCTCTTACCCCCCACCACACAAACATTCATTTATTCTGTGATCCAGGACCTCTTTGGGTATTTAGTCCAGAATAGGATGAGCATTTGTCCCCATGGAGGGGCTAGCAGAGGCTGGGAAATGAGCCACAACTAGAACAGGATCCTTGCAATAAGCACTAAGCTGGTCCTATACACCCATCTTCCTGTCTGATTTCAGATCTCTGCTACAAAATGATGTTACTTCCTGTTATAGTTCATAATTGTCAATTTGACAGGATCTAGAATTAACCTAGGAGATAAGCCTCTGGACATATCTGTAATGGAACTTCTAGACTGTATTGATTGAGAAAGGAAGATATACCCTGAATAATGTGGGCAGCACCATCCCATGGGCTGGGGTCCTGAATAAAAAGGAGATAGCTAGCTGAGCTGAGCACCAGCATTTCTATTTCTCTCTCTCTCTCTCTCTCTCTCTCTCTCTCTCTCTCTCTCTCTCTCCTGATTGTGAAGTCAATGTGACTAGCTGCTTCATGCTCCTGTTGCCACCATGATGGACTGACTGTATTCCCAGAACTTTAAGTCAAAATAAACCCTTCCTTCTTTAAGTTGTTTTTGTTAGTATTTTGTTGCAGCAAAGACAAAAGTAACACTTTCCATTATTGATATTTGTTTTTGTAACGTGCTAAAGGAATGAAGAGAGGGGAGTAGGTTAAAATAGACTGAAAAAAAAAATGTCCATGATACTTGGCAGTCCTTCCCATAAAGCGATGGAATCTCTGTCCCCACTTCTTAGACTTTGTGATTTGCTTTGAACCATGGGACTTAGTAAGCAGATGTCCTGAAGATGTCCTCTTTTGCTGCTAGGAACACACAGAGCATACTATGGACCTGAGAAACCATGTGAAGGGAGAGGCTGCGCACCTTCATCCCTGGTCACTTCTTGGACCACTCAGCCTACTATGCACCAAAACATGTGCATGAGGGCATCCCAAGGCAACATCCTGCCCACAAAATACATTCGTGTCTTATAAGTTAATGTTTAAACGTGTACTTGTGTATGTGTTCTCATGTGTGGGTGGACACATTTGCATGTGTACATGTAGAAGTCAGAGGACAACCTTGGATATTATCCAAGAACACCTTCCATCTCCTTTAAGACAGGTCCTCTCACTGGCCTGGAGTACAACAAGCAGGCTAGATTGACCCCAAAGGTCCTCCTGTCCTCCTCCCCAGCAGTGAGATTACAGTCAAGCACCACCATGTCCAGCATTTTCCACAGGTCCTGGGGAGTGAACTCATGCTTGTAAGGTAAGCACTTTACTGACTGAACTGTCTCCCTAGCCTAAAAGTCAATTTTTTTTTGAGGCAGGGTCTCGCTCTAGCTCAGGCAGACCTAGAATTCACTATGTAATCTCAGGGTGGCCTTGAACTCACGGCAATCCTCCTACCCCTGCCTCCCGAGTGCTGGGATTACAGGCGTGCGCCACCACGCCTGGCTCAAAAGTCAAGTTTTAGTTGAGCTGCATGAAGCACTTAAACAAGAACAAAGAAAAAAGAAAACACGTCATACAATGGAAGAGCCATGCCTTCCTTATACAGGTCACACACTCCCCTCTGATACAGTCAGGGGTAATATAGGTGTTGGTGCTAAGATCCCACCACCAACATTAGGTTACAGTTAACTACCACTAATTACTGGCAGATGTATCCTTAGTACACATCCTATTTTATTCTTATCTTCCCTTAGTCTTTTATTTTGGCTGCTAGTTCCCACCTCTTAGTGTAAATGATAAGTTTGGATGGAGTTTTCCAGCCCTGTCTTGGCGCCTTTTCCAGATTATCACTCCCGTGGCTGTGCAACTGTTTCCAGCCACCTATTCCATCCAAAGGTCCTAAGATGGATTATATGAACCTATTCAATCAGGTACCAGAAACCAGGTATCCAGTGGCTCACAGTAATGGGGTCTATGCAGCAAGGATGGTAGACAAGGGAAGTTTCCTCACTCTCTCTGGGATGCTAGACAACTCTCAGATCTCATGTGGCAAAGGTAAAGGAAAGCAAACGGTACACTGAGAAGAGTATAGTATACTCACCATCACTGGCACTAAGGTACTCAGGGTTTGAAGAAGCATACAATGGTCCCATTGGCCCATCTGGCTGCCTGCAGGAGAAAAAAGGAGAAAACCCAGCTTGAGATTTTCAGAGTACTTTGTCAGTCTTGGAACTGGTCACTAAAAATAGGCAAACTCTATAAATTGGGAATGTATTTATTGTTCTATCCTTTGTCCAAGCTTTATACAGTGATGGAAAAAATGTTAATAATGAAGACTGAATTTAAAAGTAAGTTGGTGTTGCAACAATGACAGGGTAAATGATGCAAAAAATTAAGACAATGTCTGGTGTATAAAAACTATAGGATTAAGTAAAGATGTTACTTTTGTCATTGACAAACATATATATCTTGTTTCATTTTTGTCTTACTATTTAATACAAACCAAAAAGAAAAAAAAATCAAGCCAGGTGTGGTAGTGCACAACTGTAATTCCAGCACTTGGGAGGCTGAAGTAGGAGGATCACCATGAGTTCAAGGCCAGGGTGGGCTACAGAGGAAGTTCCAGATCAGCCTAGACTAGAGTGAGACTCTGCTTCAAAAACAAAATCAAAAAACAGAAAATGTTATAATGAAACCCATTTATGTTTGAGTATTTGTTATCATTTTACAACTATAGGTTTGTTATAGATGTAAAGACATGGGGAAACCATGAGAACCAATTAGCTAGAAGAAATTTATGATGAAGAGCTATATCCTATATCATATCATACTTACAACATGAAAATGGCATGTTATACATCCTATGTCAGTAAACTTATAACAAACTTAGTTATACCTATATCACTATCTATGATTTCTTTTTATAAGGCAGCCAATTGTTAACAATTAATCTGCACACCACCTCACTCACCTCTTCCTCAGGAACAGATAAATACTTCCAATCACCACACTGAAGAGGAAGACGAAGATGAGGGGCCCAATGATAACTTTTGCAATATTTGATGGGACATCTACTGAAATGGAAGTAAAAAGTACAGGTTTAGCTCACTCCTATACTACCAGCAATTAGGAGACTGAGACAGGAGGATCATGAGTTTTAGGTTAGCCTTTCATTGGCCTGGAGCACACCAATTAGGCCAGACTGGCTGGCCAGAAAATACCAGAGATTCTCCTGTCCCCACCTCACTAGTGCTAGGATTATGAGTGCAGGCTACCACATCTGGCTTTTGGGTTTGGGAGATTGAATTTAGGTACTCATGTTTACAAGGCAAGAACTTTATTGACTAAACTATTTCCTTCGTTCCTTGAAATTCTGAACAGTGTTTAAGCAAGGAGGCCTGCATTTACATTTTGCATTGAGCCCTGCAAATTACATGGCCAGTTCCTATCCCAGGATCCTTTTTGGTAGATGCAAAATGAATTCAGGAAATGCACACCTCCCATTGACCACAAAGAATTTTGTGGGTATCCTAGTTGGTGCTGTACATGTCCCTCAAAGATTCCTAAGTTAGACTTGTTCAACAGAGTGGTGCAATTGGTAAATGGTGGAATACTGAGAGGTGGCACCTAGAGGAAGTGTTTAGGTCATTGGGGATGTGCTCCTAAAGGGGACTGCAGGTCCCTGGTCCCTCCTACCTCCTAGAGATAACACTGACTTCCCAAGATTGATGGTCTCAGGCAAGACAACCTTCACTTCAGATAACAGCAGGGAGCTCAAGGGATCCCCATGTCACTTGTAATTCTGATCAGCTATATACAAATTTGGAGGCTCAGCTGGAATTAGAATTTTGTTCTAGTCCTGACCTTGGGCAGAACAAGTTCAGCCAGAACTGCAAGACCACTGTGCCCAGTGTGAGAAAATTCAGCCACACAATGAAGTACCAGCTCATTCTTTATTATTACTATTATTGTTGTTGTTTTTATTTTATATATATTCAACCTACACACATCCTCCTGTAGACTTTACGTCACCCCTAGTGGACTCTTAATACCTAGTGCAATACAAATGCTATGTAAATAGCTGTTATATTGTATTATTTAAGGATAATAAAAAAAGGCCAAGATGTATTTTGTGTGTGCATATGTGCACATGTATGTACGTGTTATGTGGTTACATGTGCATGTGTATGAAAGTGCATATGGAGGGAGGCAAGAAGTGTCATTCTTCAGGTACCTTCCACCTTTTTAGACAGGGTCTCTCATCGGCCTGGAACTCACTTATTAGCCTAGATTGGCTGTCCAGTGAGAGCCTCAAGGATTTGCCTGTCTTTACCTCCCCAGCACTGGAATTATGTACCACTGTCATGGTTTGAATGTGAAATGTTCCCCATAGGCTCATGTGTTTCAACACTTGGACCCAAGCAAGTGGAAGGCTGTGGAGCCTTGAGGAACAGAGCCTTGGTAGGTAAAGCCAGTCATTAGGGGTGGGCCTTGAGGTATATTTTATAGCTTTGCTTCACTTCCTGTTTTCCCTCTGCTTCCTGACTGAATACAATGTGATCAGCTGGTTTGCCGGTCCTGGTGTTGTACTTTCCCTCCCATGATGGACTGTATCCTTTGGTATAGTATATAAATCCCTAATTTCTTCTGTTAACCAATAAAGCCACCATACCTTGTTTTGTTTTTTGTTTTTTGTTTTTTTTTAAAAAAAAAGGATTCTGGGGATCAATCTCAGTCCCTCATGCTTGCAAAGCAAGTATTTACAGACTGAACCACCTCCCTAGTATTTTTAACCTGTGCATTGGTTGCATCTGATAATGCAGAACATACAAATTTGAAGTACTGTCTGTATAAATGAGAAAGGGCAGGCAAATACTTAACTATGCTTGTACTGTAGCATCTGATGCACCCCAACTTTCAAGCACCAGTACCATCTGTAGGATCATTGTCTGCAATGTTCTACCACACACATGACACTAAATGCAAATCCACGCCCTTTGGATTGCCATGGAGACTTACAGTAATCTGTCACATAGAAATAGGTGGGTTCTGTCCAAGAACCATTGCCTGCCAGGGAGGTGGCCCTGACTCGCACACTGTAGTTTCCTGGAGAAAGTCCACGTAGCCTGCAGCCCCGCTCCAAGGCAAAATGCTTTCGGGAGACACACAGATGCAGCTCCTAGAAGGAAAGAGAAAGTAGCTGGCTGAGTTTTACATATCTGGACATATCAATCACAAGTGGGAAAGTCACAGTCAGGCATCCTACTCAAAAGATGACACTGAGGTGTCTGGCTAAATGTATGTACTATGCTCACCAAACTGCCCAGTTAGCACTTCTCTTAATGTTCATACCCATATACTTTTGGTTGAAGAAGCTTCTCTTTTCAGATGGTGGTGACCTTGGGATGACTCAGAAGGCATCATGGTGCTGAGAAGACGTGACAGAAGTGTACTCAGTACTGAAACATCTCTATCACACCCTCCAAGGCTCACCGTCTACTGCAGAAGAGGTGGCAGAAAGAAGGTAAGAGCCAAAGGAAGGGTAGGACTCCTTACAATGCCCTCTTCCAGACACAAAATGGCCTGAATATACATGACCATGCAGTGCCTGACACTACCTACACAAGACCAACATAATAGGAGAAAAAGATGATGACATCAAAATAAAAGAGAGACTGATTGCGAGGGGGAGGGGATATGATAAAGAGTGGAGTTGCAAAGGGGAAAGTAGTGGGGGAGGGAATTACCAGGGTATATTATCTATAATTATGGAAGTTGTCAATAAAAAAAGAGAAACTAAGAGATGACACCGAGGGAGTGAAAAGGACAGGCAGAATTTGACAGAAAAACTGAGAGGGTTGGAGGGATGGCTAAGTGGTTAAAGCATTTGCCTGCTAAGCCAAAGGACCCAGGTTCGATTCTCCAGGACCCATGTTAGCCAGATGTACAAGGAGGTGCAAGCCTCTGGAGTTCGTTTGCAGTGGCTAGAGGTGCTGGCACACCTATTCTCTTTCTGTCAAATAAATAAAAATAAAATATAAAAAAAGAAACTGAGAAATGATGAATGTTTTTGGCTGATTGGGACTTTTTTATATGTGTACACATGTGCATGTGAAAGCCAGAGGGCAATCTCAGGTGTCCTCCCTCAGACACCTCCCACCTTTTTATGAGACAATGATCCACTGGCTTGGAACTTGCCAAATAGGCTAGATTTGCTGGCCAATGAAGCCCAAGGATCCTCCTGTCTGTGCCTACACAGCCATGCTATTTTTTCTTTTGAAAAAAAATTTTTTGACAATTTTCATACATGTACATAAGATAATTTTGATTATAGTCTCCTCCCATTACATGCTTTTGCCCTCTCCCATCCTCCTCCCATTAAACTGAACCTTTTCTTCTTTCCAACTAGTCCCTCTTCTACTTTGATAGTTTTTTGTTTTGTTTTGTCCTCCACTATCCATAAAGGAATGTTGATGGGCCCCAAGTCTTGTGCAGGTAGCAAATAGCCACTGTGAAGCTGTGAAAGCAACATCCACTTTATGTCTGGAACACCTTCCAAGCACTCCTCTCATCCTCTGGCTGTTACATTATTTCCATCCCCCTCCTCCACAATGCTTCTTAGAGTCATCAAGATTTTTTTTTTTTTTAATGTGGATCCTGGGGATGAAAATCATTTCTGCATGTTTGTATGGCAACTAGTTTTCTGACTGAACTATTTCACCAGCTCTGTTTTTGCTTTGAGACAAAAATCTCATGTAGCCCAGGCTGGCTCAAACTTACTATGTAGCTAAGGATGACCTGGAGTCCTGATTCTCCTCTTACTACTTCCAGAGTGCCAGAATGGCAAGCAAACACCAACATGCATGACTTAGTAACTTTGACATAGGTATTATTAGCTACAGTCACCACCTGCTCCACCAGGATTAGTGCAACAGAACATATTCCATCTGTCTGAGGCCTTGGACCTTTAGACTACCATCTTTCCTTACTCTTTTTGTGATGCTTTCAAACCATCTTAAATGTGAAAGTGATTCATAGCTTACAAGACATGAAGAAACAGGTTGGAATTTACATCACCATCCTCTAGCTAAATTAACAAAACCTCATCATATGGATACCACATGTACATGTACATTTCTTACTGCTGAGAAGGGAAAGGCCATCCCTTTAACTAACTCCAAAATTTCTCCTGTGACCACGCCACAATGGGATATATGTATGTATAAATGTGCTTGGGTACATGTAGAGGCCAGAGGTAGACATTACTATTTTATTAAAAATGTTTTAAGTTAATAAAAATTTCATTAAAATTTATTAAAATTTTTGAGACAAAGTCTCTCATTGAACCTGAACTTCAGTGATTAAGTTTCAGGGATACTCCTGTCTCTACCTCCCCAGTTCTGGGATTTCAGGCACAAGTCACCATACCTGGCTTTTTACATTGGTGCTGGGGATCCAAACTCAGGTTCTCTTGTTTGTTTCACAAGCACTTTACTGACTGAGCCATCTCCCCAGACCACACAGTGGCATATTTTGTCTAGGAATTCAGCAAGATTAGAACTGGGTGGGAATGAAAGGGATTCTCATAGTGTAAAGTCATTTCTCATACCCCTAGTCTTGTCAGAACCAAAGGGACCCACAGGCTTAGTGTCTATAAACAAATACAAAAGAGTTGGAATCTACCCAAAGATCTTTTAAGATAGGGCACATAATCTGTGTTAAGTCTATAGCTAGAGATAAATCCAGAACTCAGGAGAGGATCAAGGCTTCTTGGGGAAATAATAAATTTAAATTTTCCAAAACAGTTCCAAAGCTAATCATGCATGTAGAAAGAACTGAGCTGGAAAAGTTTTATAAGGAAGAGCAAATGTAAAACATTCCAAATGTATCATGTGATAATAACATCAAGAAAACAAATCAGCCAGGTGGCAGGAAACGAGAGGCAGGGAAATTGGGTCGTAAGGTTTTCCAAAGAGAATGAGTCACTAAGCAGCCAAGGACAAATAAGCAAATATAGAAACTTAAGATAGTTGCTATCAGGGACAAAAGGAAATTCTATAATGCTAGGTATTCACCAGATACCTCAAGGCTGGCAGAGTAGGGGGTAAAAAAAGTAGTGTAATAGAAATATCTAGAACCAGATTAAGTGCTCTCCACATACACACACACATACATGCATACATACATACATACATACATACATACATATGCAAAATGAAAAATGTGACCAAGAATGAAGAAGGCAATTGCATAAAAATTGTACAAACTAGAAAAAGAGACCAAAACTCCCAAAAGATACAAAAATTTGGGGTGGGGATATAGTTTAATGGGTAAAAAGCTTGCCTTGCAAATATAAGGACCTGAGTTCAGACCCCTAACACCTATATCTGCCTAATAAGCCTAATATGGATCAACCCCCACCCACCAAAAAACATTGTTAACTCCTATTTCAAACTGATTCTAGACCTGGTGTAGAGGATTACACAGTAGGGCCATAGTTCACAGGGATACTCTCAGGATTTAGTGCACTTTGTTGTCGTCACATTTTGCCATTACTGAAATTGAAATCCTTCTTGTAATCAGAATTAGCGATATCTATTTCTTTCTTACAGGGATATAAAAATAATATCACCTGGAACTGGAAAGATGGCTCAGTTAGTAAAGTGCTGACCATGTAAGCATGAAGGCCCAAGTTTGAATCTCTAGCACCCATGAAAAATCCTGGCTGTGGTGGTGAGCACCTGTAATCTCAGCTCTGGGGAGGCAGAAACAGGAGGACCCCCTGGGGCTCACTGGTCAGCCAGTATAGTTGAATTGGTGAGTTCTCAGTTCAGAGAGGAACCATCTCAAAGAATAAGGTGGGGAGAAAGTGAGAAAATCAACTGACATTAACCTCTGACCTTCACACACACATACACACACACAAACACACACCAGACATATTCACAGCACACATACACACACAAAAGCAAAAAAAAAAAAAAAAAAAAAAAAATGGAGCCTCATGTAACATCTGAAATGTGATAAAACATAATAAATATTAAGATACCTAGTATGGTTCACACAGTAGTAGTAGTGCCTTCATTTACCAACTCTCAGTTTTTCTGGTACAGAGGCACTTATTAAAATGAGTGTGTGTGTCTCCCATGTGTACATGTGCAAAGGCCAGAGCCAGAGGAGGACATTTATTGTCTTCTTCTATCAGTCTTCCACCTTATTTACCTAAAACTATGTCTCACTGAATCCAGAGATCATCATTTTTCAGTTATACTTGGATGACCAGTAAGCCTCAGTGATCCTCCATTCTCTGTCCCTCTCAACACTGAAGTTACACACATGTTCACCCACACCCAGCTATTTTCATGGGTGCTAGGGATCAAACTCAGATCCTCATGCTTGTACAGCAAATGTTTACCCATTGAGATATGTCTCTAGCTTCTAAAGTTTTAAGTAATTCATTCCCAGACTCTAGATTCAGATAAATCTCTCTAAAGTAAAGTAAGAAGTGAGTCCCATCAAAAAGGACGCACATAGCCGGGCGTGGTGGTGCATGCCTTTAATCCCAGCACTTGGGAGGCAGAGGTAGGAGGATCGCCATGAGTTCGAGGCCACCCTGAGACTCCATAGTGAATTCCAGGTCAGCCTGGGCTAGAGGGAGACCCTATCTCGAAAAACCAAAAAAAAAAAAGGACACACATGCAGGCAGCTTGGAAGACACAACTGAAAAGCAATGTATGAAATGGATAAAAGAAATAATAAGATTATAGACTGGCATTTCTTGTCTATATCCCTGGAAATCCATGTAGCAAAGCTTTGTGACCTAGTAACAGCTGTGGGGGAAGCATTAAAATAATAATTTAAGCAGAGGTCACAAAGACAACTTTAAAAATTCATGCCTAAGAATTTGAACCCTTACCTCATCACCATATCGACGATAGCTCACTTCATACAGCACAATGAGACCATTGGGTTCCTTTGGCTCTTGCCACATCAAATGTACCACATTATTCTCAAAGATTTCATGGGTCACAGGGCCAACAATGTCATCTGCCTTAGCTATAAGAAATTAGAGGTTCAGATATAATTTTTGCATCAAATTCCACCCATGCCACCCAACAACTATGCGGTGGGTGGAGTACATAATTTTCCCATGTCTCATTTTTGTCAACATAGAAAAAATGTACATATGTGACTACATGACATGGTTAGGAAGATTTTATTAAATTCTCATTGTCCATTTTTTATGTTGAAATCACTTCAGAGTCATGTTCAAAACAGTACAAAGAATTACTATTCATCCTTCACTCAACTTATATTCACCCATGTAAGTTTAGTATGGTTGTCCCTTGGCATCCATGGGGATTGGTTCAAGGTTCTCTGCAGAGAACAAAATCTGTTATGTTTTTTTATATCATGGCATATTATATGCATATAACCCAATGCACATCCTCCTGTATTCTTTAAATCATATCTATATGATTTATGATACATAATATGTTATAGATGCCATGGAAATAGTTGATGTACTATATTGTTTAGGGAATAATGGCAAGGGGTTGGGGAGAAGGTCAGTTGATAAATGTTTGCCTCACAAGCATGAGGACCAAAGTGTGACCCCCAGAACCCATGTGGTGGCACATCTGTAATTCCAGCACTGGGAAAGTGAAGACAGATGGATTCTCTGAGGCTCACTGGCTAGACAGTCTAGCCTAATCTACTAGCTCCAGGTCAATGAGAGACACTGTTTTAAAAAGAAATGGATGGGGCTGGAGAGGTGGCTTAGTGGTTAAGGCACTTACTTGCCTGTGAAGCCTAAGGACCCACATTTGACTCTTCAGGTCCCACATAAGCCAGATGCACAAGGTGATGCAAGTATGCAAGGTCGCACACACACACAAGGTGGCACATGTGTCTAGAGTTTGATTATGGTGGCTGGAGGCCCTTGCACACCAACACACACACTCTCTCTCTTTTGCTCTTATTCTCTGTCACATAAAAAAAGGCCAGTCTATTGAGCTTGTCTTAAAAAAAGAGACAGAGAGAGATGGATGGCATTCCTGAAGAACACCACTTGAAACTGTCCTCTGCTCTCCATACATGCACACATATGTGGACATGCACTTGTACACACACAGTACTTGCATACATATTGGTAGAGATTAGGAGCAAGGCAGCCTCCTTTATAGGTAGAGACACAGGTCAAAAGAATTTAAACATCAACCTGCCCTGGTGAGACTTGAAGGCCACTTCAGCCAGAAACTAAACTTGACTCATCCAGTGGCAATCAGGAGCAGTTCTCAGTTCTCTACTTCCTGACTCTTCCTCCTTGGAATGTTTTGGTGGGCTCCTTTTGAGTCTGTGCTCTTCTTCCTGACCCTCCTACCAATCAAGGTCCCAATGTACATTTAAACTTAAACAATGAAGGTCATCCCAACTCAATGTCTAATTTACATAAAAGGTATGAACCAGTCAAACTCCTCAGTACATGAAAACCCCAGTGGGGAATGTTCCTTCTCCTTTCACTTTTAATAAAATCTTGTACACTTATCCTTTTTCAACTGTTCTCATTTGTTATTTGTCATACTCAGGAGGACAATGAACTTGACTCCAAAAAATGGTAACAATATAGCTACAAACACACATGTACAATATTCACACATGAGCACATGTGCAACAAAAATTTAAGTAAATAGAAAGCCATGGTGGTGTGTCCCAGCTACTTAGGGAAGTTGGGCAGGAGGGTTGCTTGAGCCCAGGAATTAGTGTAGGCAGTATAGGAAGACCTTCATTTTGAAACAACAATGAATATAAATACTTTAAAGAGCATATTTATACTGTATAGAGGGCAAAAGGCATGTTTGTGATCAACTGGATCTTATTCCCTATCAGGTGCCAGCCCAGGGGCAGTAATTCCACCTTCAGGCATGGTCCGGGCACTGACGTAGGCAGCCACACTACACCTCTCTTCAGGGGCATCTTGGTTGCATGCCTGTAGCTCAATGCGATAGCCAGTAAAGTGACGCAGGCCAGAGATGACCAGTGACTCCTTGTTCACTACTTTCTCAAAAGGCCTTTGTTCTTCTTGGCTCGGAGGCACAGTGGTGAAGGAGATATTGGGAAAATCCAGAAGTGTGGGCATGGCAGCTGTCACATTCCCCACCTCACCAAGAGACCTGCGTTTCCGAGATGGCCTGTAATGACAACAGCACACATGAAGTCACCATGTCAACATCTCAGGATGAAAAAGGCTTAATCAATTAAAAAGGAAGACTGGGATGGGGGGAGAGGGTTGCACAGAAGTACATGGATTGAAATTCAGATTGCCAAAAATTACCACCTGGAGAAGCTATCAGGATATAGAGAGATTTTCAGTAAAAAGAAAGATCCACCCCAAGGTCTGGTGCTTCCAGAACCATTACTCATAGCAGCACTCTAATAGCAATATCCCCTCAACATGTCTGATTGAGAGGTTCTAATTTACTGAGGAACAAGCCTCCATGGTCAAGGTTTTAAAAAAAAAAAGATGATCAAAGCATGTGAAAAGTCTATTTTCAGGGAACCCCAGGAGAACAGACTACCGTCCACATCATCACTTTAAAACAGGAGAAATGCATTTTCTCATTCTGCATAAGGCATTATAGAATTTTCAGTGAGGGAGCATTAATACTTGGTAAGGAAATTTTATCACTAGAGTAAGGACAAGTCCAAGAAACACTTATCTAATTGGCACTTTTACCATGCCCCTTAAAGAGACATCATCAAATGATGATTATAAGATCTAACAGATTTAAAACTTCAAAAAGAAAGGATATGGAAGAAAATGTAAGTTCTTTATAATTCCTATTACCCACCGCTTCCTTGGGACAATGATTTTTCCTTATAAATATTATGTGTGGATAGGATGGATATCAAGAGAGCTGTATTAACCCACTCGTATAAAAAACATTCATTAAATATTTTCCTTAAAATATATTTTTTTCTTTTATTTTAAATTTATTTTTACAATATAGTATCTTCATATTAGAACAATATTTCAGTTTTTTCCTCCTCTTAATTACAAAGTGGCATGTTCTCCATGCAGAAAATCTGGGAAACCATTATTGATTATAAAACACATTTAATTCTCTCTATATATTATCTATAATATTCTCTATAAAATAATATAAACAATTTGATGCAATAAGCATCCTTCACTTAACCATCCTCCCACTTTTCAAATGAGAGTTCCCTAAGAACCGCATTGCTTAGTGGTACAGTACATGCTTAAGCATGTATGAGGCCCTGAATTTCATCAAAAAGAAACAAGTATCCCTAGTTTTTTCCATCAATATTGCTTTTATCATTGTCTGTCATATTAGTTCGTAAAGTAGATTCCTAGAAGAAAATTTCAACAGGTTAATCTACAGCCTTTTAAATTTTATCTATATGAATAGACTGTTAGCTAAAATCTTAATACAAGCTTGTGGCCTCACCAACAGGTGATCCTGTACTTCAGAATAAGCTCAAAAGGTCAATGGTTGAAAGTTGAGCTTTAAAATTTTTGTTTACATATCTTATTTATTTATTTATTATTTGTTTGAGAGAGAACAGGGGAATCAAACCTGAGTCCTTAGGCGTCACAGGCAACCACCTTAACCACTAAACGATCTCTCCAGCCCCAAAGTTAGCCTTTTTGTTTGCTTGCTTGCTTTTTTTCTCAGCTTTTCAACTACTTTAATTATAGCTCCCTACTTGGCTGTGTGTGAACTCTTGTTTCTGTGGTGAGTTCTTCATGCTTCTCCAAAGAAATTGTTCTTCCTTATCCCCTGCATATTTTTCAGTGAACTTCTGTCATACTTCTTGTTGCTATTCCTGCAACCATACATTTGGATCTAGTCATTTAGACATTTATGGGGTGTTTCTTTGTTTGGAGACAGGGACTCATTCTGTAGCCCAAGCTGGCCTGGAACTCACAACAGTCCTCCTACCTCAGCCTCTGGAATGCTGGGACAAAAAGGGTATGCCACCATGCCTAGCAGGTTCTTTTATGAATAAAGTATTATTTTTTATTTCTGCAATGCTGAGCATTGAATCCAAAGCCTGGTAAGCACTCTACAGCTGAGATAAATCTCCAGCCTAATAAAAATATTTTTCCATTAATGGGAAATAAATGTAAAATTGTACCATACAATTAAGATAATTTTTAAAGACAGAATGTTACTGCACACTGACTGCATGAACATAAATTTTATATGCATTATAAAACCTAAAATGTGTGGGACTTGCCTAACAGCCATGTCAGATTTATTTATTTATTTATTTATTTATTACAAATGCTGCTTTATTGAGATTTTTTCTTTATTGCTTTAACTTCAGTATCTTTGAGGTATGTCTATGTCCCAAAATCATATTTTTTTAAAAAGGTGTGGTTATGAAAAGCCCCTCTAATAGAGCATCAACTGAGTCCTCTACTTTTTTCATAGGTAGCATTTAACTATCCAACAATCTCACCCCAGACCAGTAGTTTCAACTAGCAGGAAAAGTTGGTAATGTCTGGAATGTTTTTGAAGGCAGATATGCTCTGGTATGAAGTGGGTAGAGAACTAGGATTCTGTTCAATGTCCCAAAGTCTCCATGAAGACCCCTGTTCCAGAAAATGATGTAGCCCAAATATTCAAATTGTGAAATCCTGCTTAGGACAAAGACCACACAATTCCAGACCTTTCTTGGCAACAGATAATATTCCAAATAGCCACCAGAGGTTAGGTCAGGCCACACAGGTGCCTTGGAATAAATAAGTAAACAAATATTGTTGGCAGGGAGAAAAATCTTTCAATGGGGCCCCCCACCTGCCTTTCCTGTCTCACTTGTTTCTAGTAAGAGTTCATAATATATCCTATTCCCCTGAGTTCTCCTACTATGATCACTTTTCAGGGGCCATATTTTTTTCATTCTTTAAGATAAGTTTGAAGGGAAACATCCCTCAGTTTCCTTGGTGGAATTCAGCAACATAGTATTTTTTGGTCAAACTGTATGTTGGAGGTCCAGGGAAATGTTAAGAACTATGAGATTTAGGCCTGGAGAGATTGCTCAGTGGTTAAAGGTACTTGCTTGTAAAGTCTGAAAGCCTGACAGTCCAGGTTCAATTCCCCAGTACCCACATAAAGCAAGATGCACAAAGTGGCACATGCATTGAGTTCATGTTCAGTGGCAACAGGCCCTAGCACACCCATACTCACTCTCTTTTTGACTGCCTCTTTTTATTTCTCTCTAAAATAAATAAATAAATTTTTTTTTACAAAAAAGAATTATGAGATTGAAGTTCTGCTTTTAGATCATTCTTTCAGCATTGAGTAGGGGATACTGAAATGAACAGGGTATCTTACAGTCTAGAGTCCGGACAACCTCAAGCATGGTTCTGCAAGCGCACAAGCAGTGCACTCAGTGAGTGAATGTAAGGAGGGAAAATGAAGGTATGGGGAGAAGGGTGCAGAAAGTACTTCCTTGAGTCTATAGTTCAGAAGGAATATGTTAATTATTTTTCCCACCATATCCATGCCTAGATTCAATTTCCAAGTGAAAACATTTAGCTGGTGAATTTGTGAAGCATTGAGTCTCAGAGATACAGCTTATCACAAGCAGAAAGCTGCAGAAACCCTAACCATGTGGCATAGCCCCCACCTTGTGTGGCATCCCAGCCCTGCCCTGAGCAGCTACAGGGACCATGTGGGTTGATATCCCACAGCTGAGTCCTACTTGAGTCCTTTATGACACTGATGGAAGAGGTTTTTCTGTGAAAACAAAATTGATCACTTTGAGGACAAAATTTCATCAGTGGGAACACTTGCCTTAACCCCCTGGAGGTGACAATCTGTCCAAGTAAGAACGCTTAATGTTTTGGAAACAGTTTGTTTCCCCCAGGGTTCAGGTGCTGAAAGTTTGGTCCAAAGAACAGTGTTAAAAAGTGGTGGGCCCTTTAAGAGGCAGGGCCTAGTGGGAAGTCATTACTGGCTCCTCCCTAGTCTCTCTCCCATACTGATACCATGTCTTGATAATGTAGCCAAGGTCACCCAGATCCACGGGGTAGGGGGGAGTCACTTGACCTTGGATTTTAAATCTCAAAAACTATATACTAAATGAACCTCTTTTCTCTATAAAGTACTCAGCCTCAGATATTTTGTTGTAGTAACAGAAATTAGACTAAACTAAGCCCTACCCTTGATTTCCCATCACTGACTGGTGGGAATGCACTCACTTTACCTTCCCCACAGTTCAAAATATCCAAAATAAAAGAGGGAAAAAGGAGAGGAAATTTGACCCCAAGACTCTGCCTGTTGAGTTTCTCCCAGAAGTCAAATCTGACTATACTTGGCCACAACTTAGCCATGTCTCCTGTTCTAGCAGCATTTTTGGATTTTTTTTTCTTGTGTGTATGCAAATATACATGTGTCCAATGTGTCTGTGTTCATGTGTGAAGAATGCACATGTGTGTATGCATGTGGCAGACAGAAGACAATCTTGGTGTCATCCCTGAGTAACACTGTTCTCCTTTTTTTGGAGACAAATTATCTCACTGGACTGGAGCTCAGCATGTAGGCTAGGTTGGCTGGCCACAAAAACCATAGATCACCTATCTCTGCCTCCCCAGTGCTGGAATTACAAGTGTACACCACCTCACCTTGCTTTTTTAAAAATTTACCTTTTAAAATACTTATTTGCTAGAGAGAGAAAGAGAGAGAGAGAGAGATGCAAAGAGAAAAAAAAGTTAGAGAGAGTGTGTGTGTGTGTGCCAGGGCCTCTGGCCACTGCAAACAAACTCCAGACGCATGCACCACCCTGTGTATCTGGCTTACGTGGGTACTGGAGACTCAAGCCTGGGTCCTTAGGCCTTGTAGGCAAGCACCTTAACTGTTAAGTCATCTCTCCAGCCCTTATGTGAATTTTTTATGTATGTCCTAGGGATTGAACTCAGATCCTTGTGATTGTGAGATAAGCACTTTACCAACTGAGATATCTCTTCAGCCCAGCATTTTGTTTTCAAAATGTGAAACAGTAACTGCTTTGATACCTCGTTTGTTTCTTGAGATTCAGAGTTATGGAGGAAGATGTGAGCAAGAAAACAAAGAAACATTAACATATTGATGGTTCTAGAAAAACAACTACTTGTTTAGCATTGGTAGGCATTGGCACAAACACATTTTAGAACCTTATTCTGTTTCAACATAAACCTGAAGTTTTGATGCTTTGGAACTGGACACTTTTGTATCCTATGTTGTTGGGAGGTGGTCATCTGCTGAAGAACTTGGGGAAGGAAGAGAAAGGCATAGTGATGGACAGCCAGTCCACACCCAAAGCCCACATTTCTGGAGACATCTAACAGCATCTGGAAGCAGTTTTGATTGTCATGTCTGGCTGGGGTAAGAGGCACAATTTGCATTTAGTGGCTGGAGAGTAAGGATACTGCTCAATACTCTACAATGTGCAGGGTGGCTCCTGCCACAGGGAGTGAGCTGCTTCCAAATGTCTTTGTGTGAGATTCCCTGTATAAGGCATTCCATTTCATAACCCAAAAGGACTAATTATAAACAGAACTTGGGATCCACAGTATCCACATTCATGGATTCAACAACTAGAGATCAAAACTTTTTTGATAAAAATTGTGTCTATACTGAACATATCAAGAATTTATCTGATTGCTATGCCCTAGAGAATGGCACAATAACTACATAGCATTTCACTGTGTGGGGGTATAAGTAATCTTGAGATGATTTAAGTCTGTAGAAGGTGCTGGGAGATGGCTCAGTCAGTAAAGTGCTTGCCTTGCAAGCATGAAGACCTAAGTTTGATCCTTAGTACTCATGTAAAAGCCAAGTATGGTGGCGTATGTCTATAATCTCAGTACTGGGGAGGCAGACAGGAGGTTCGCTGGGGCTCATAGTCAGCTAGTCTAGTCAAATCATTAAGCTTCAGGGTCACAGAGAAACACAGTCTCATAAAAAGATGGACAGTGATCAAGGAAGACACCCAACATTGACCTTTGGCCTCCACTTGCACACCCTTACACACATGTGCCCATACATGTATGAACACACATACATACATATGCAAAAAGGTGAATAAACAGATGACAGTTTTGGTGATGCTGTGGAAAGCTCCAAAGGTTGAGAATGTGCCCCATCGTTGGGAGGAATCTGCTTCAGAATTCAGACAGAAATGGTGGAGAAGAAGGAAGGAAGACAAATGCTGGGGTACACAAATTTCCTCCTTTGGTTTATTTACTGCTTTTGTTACATGTGTAGTGTGTGTGTGTGCGCGCGTGTACAAGTTTGTATGTATATAGGTGCACATGTATGTGCACAGCAATGTGCTAAGGACAGAGGTGGACATTGGGTAACTTCCTCCATCACTCTCCACCTTACTTAATGAGACAGGGTCTCTCCCTTGAGTCCAGAGCTTGCCAATTGATCTATACTATCTAGCTAGCTTGCCAGGGGATCTTCTAGTCTCCAGCCCCCAGCGCTGGTACTCCCAGCAGTAGAAGGGGGGATACCACACTTGAGTGGCATCTACATGGTTGCTGGAGATCCAAATTCTGGTCCCCAAGCATGTGAGGCAAGGATTTTACACACTAAGTCATCTCCCCAGCCCCTGATTACTCTTAATGGGAAGTGTTTCCTACTGGAGTCACAGAGGTTTTAGTTTTGTTCTTCACCAAAGGGCATAGGATTGATCTCAGACTCCACTTACCACTCTGTGTTGTCTGGGACCCACTTCATCTCATTCCCTAGATAATGAACTCCCAACACCAAGATGATGGACACAAAGCAAGCCTAGGTGCATGCAAAGTCCTGACCTGGGTACAAAAACTACATTATGCAGATAATCCTCAAAGGTCTTGCGAAACGAGGATTCCTCGAGCTCCTTCAGGATCTGAGAGTCAGTCTTGGGGCATGAGCAGCATTCTCCAGCTGAATCCTCAAATTCACTCTGATTGTGCTTCTGTGAGTCCTCGGATTCAAAAGGTGGAGACCAGGTCCTGGAGGGCAGCTTCAACCCTATGGAAACACAGAGCAGAGTAGCTCAAGGGTCACCCAGAACACTCAGACACAGAAACACAGAAACACAGACACAGACACACACACACACACACACACACACATACACACACATATGCAGGCAGAGTAAACAAGGCCTTTTCAAAGGAGCTGAGCATATGGGAAGACTCTAGGTTCAAGTTCCACTTTGAAAAATAAAATCTTGGGGCTGGAGAGATAGTTTAACAATTAAGGTGGTTGCCTGTGAAGCCTAAAAACCCATGTTCAATGTCTCTCCCAGTCCCATGTAAGACAGACACACAAAGGTGAGGCAAAGTGCAAGGTCGCACATGCCCACTATGTAGCAGAAATGTCTGGAATTTGATTACAGTGGCTGAGGTCTGGGCATGCCAATTCTCTCTCTCTTTCTCAATAAAATAAGATAAAATTGTTGGGGAGGGGTGTCCCATTCTTTAGTGGTGTAGACACTAGTAAGTTGTCCATACTCCAGTAAATAGCCTTATTCATACTCATTCAAGCAATTCAAATTAAACTCAATGGTCACAAAAGAGGAAGACACAAAAGGAGAAGACTACTTGGAAAGAAGGGCTCAGTAGGAGGGGAGAAGACGGAGTAATAGTGGCAAATAGGATCAAAACATATACATAGCCAGGCATGTATCCCAGCACTCAGGAGGCAGAGGTAGGGAGGATTGCCATGAGTTCGAGGCCACCCTGAGACTACATAGTGAACTTCAGGTTAGCCTGAACTAGAGCAAAACTCTGCCTCAAATAAATAAAACAAAAGAAAAACCAAACAACAACAACAAAAATACATGTATGAAGTTTTCAAAAAATAAATTAAAAAGTTTTAAAATTAGTAAATAAAACTTCCCTTTAGAAAGTCATTTAGCCTTGTGTGTATATGTGCATTGGTGTGTGCATAATTGTGTGTGCAGGTGCACATACATGTGGAAGTTTGATAAAAGGTCTATCATTGTCCTGGAACTCACCAAGTAGGCTAGACTGGCTAGCCAGTGAAGCCCCCAAGATCCTCTTGTCTCCACTTGGCAGTGCTCACATTACAGACCACACCACCACATGCAGCTTTTTTTTTTTTTTTTTTTTTTTTTTTTATGGATTCTGGGGATCAAACTCAGGTCCTAGTGTTTGCAAAGCAAACACTTTCCAACTAAGGCATTTCCCCCGTCCCCCTATACACTCACCCTCTCTTTTGAGATAAGGTATTGCAACATAGTCAGGCTGGCTCCAAATTTGTGATCCTTCAGCCTCAGCCTCCTGAGTGCTGAGTTCTGAGACATGCAATGCCAGTCCTGGTTGATCAACTCTTTGACATTGCAAAACAATGCTATCATCTACATAGTTCATGCTTGAGAACTACACAATCAAGTTATATTTAATAATTACAAAAAAATCTCATAATGTCTTAAGCAAATTTATGACTTTATGTTGGACCATATTCCTAGCTCTCCTCAGTTGTACTCAGCCCATGTAGGACAGGCCTGCAAGGGTCACAGCATTCATGGGAAAAGCATGAACATGTTTTAGAGACTGCCTAACAACATACTCCCAGGGTTGAGGATTGTAAGGTAACAAGAAGATGCCTCTGTCTATGGCATTCACATCCTACACAAACTGCTAAAAGCCATGGATCAGATCACAGGAAAATGTGTGTGGCTGTGTGAGACAGAAGGTGCTATTGAAATGAAATGTATTCAGAGAAAGAACTGCTGAGTCATCTTGTGAGCTGTGCATGTACATGTCTTAATGTCATGTCATTTTGATTTGGCAAAAGGCAAGTGCAAAGGCCCTGAGGTAGGAATTTTATTAGCATATCCACAACACCAAGGAACCAGTAAGACAGAAGAGAATGAAGGAGAGGTTGTTAAGAGATGAGGATGGATTTAGGCCACAGTTGAATGAATCAATCAATTAGAAATTCAATTAGTGAAATAATAACCAACTAAGCACAAAGTGAGAAGAGAACAATGTAGAATCCACATTAAATTATAGGGGGATCCATTCATGAACCAAGTCAGCTTGAGGTGGGGAGATGACTCAGCAGATAACAGCATTTGCTGAGTTTGACCCCCAGTATTCACATAAAAATCCACACATAGACACACATGTCTATAACCAGTGCTGAGGTGATATAGACAGGAGCTTCCTGGTCAGGCAGTCTAAATCAAAAATGGAGGTGCCAAGTTCAAAGCCATATCAGGGAAATGAGGTGGAAAAGTGAAAAAGGAGAAGACCCAGCATTCTCCTCTAGTCCTGCATGCATGCGCTCCAAGCACACACACACGTGCACACATATGCACATATGCACGCACGAATATCAACTTGATTAGGAGCTCTTAATTGGAGGAGGGCTGTACCTATAGAGAACACTAGGCAATGTTTGAGGACATTTGAGCTATCACTAGGCTGAGGGTGCAAATAGCATTTCATGAATGATGAACAAGAATGCTGCTAAGCTGGGTGTGGAGGCGCACGCCTTTAATCCCAGCACTCGGGAGGCAGAGGTAGGAGGATCGCCGTGAGTTCGAGGCCACCCTGAGGCTACATAGTGAATTCCAGGTCAGCCTGGGCTAGAGTGAGACCCTACCTCGAAAAAAAAAAAAAAAGAATGCTGCTCAACACTGCAATGGCCAGGACAGTCCCTACCCAGAAAGTGATGTAGTCTGCAACATCCAAAATAATGAGAATCAGGAATTCCTAAACTGAGAGAAACTGAGAGAGGGAAGGAAAAGAAAGAGAAAAAATCAAATTCTCTAGGCAGTAGCTCTAAATTTTTTGTTGTTATTGTTTTCGAGGTAGGGTTTCATGGCAATTCCCCTACCTCTGCCTCCCACAGTGCTGGGATTAAAGGCGTGTGCCACCACGCCCGGTTCTAAATTTTTTTTTTAATTTGTTTTTGGTTTTTACAGTACTAGAGATTGAATCTAGGGTCTCACACATGACAAACAACCATTTTACCAGTGAACCAACCTCAGCCTCTCACTGGAGGATTCTAGGCAGACACTCTACCACTAAGCCACATCTCCAGTCACCATTTTACTTTTGATTTTGATATGAGGTCTCACTAAGTTGCCCAGGCTGGCTTTGAACTCATTCTGTAGCCCCAAATGGCCTGGAATTTGGTGATCCTTTTCCCCCAGCCTTCCAAGTAGCTGGCATTATATATATGCACCACCAAGATTGCCAAAACTGTTTTATTTTAAAATGCCCACAGTGTTTTAATCCCCAGGTCTCCTGAAATCCATGAGTTGATGAAGTATAGTATAAGTTATACTGGTAAATTAGCATGCAATGTTATAACTTGTTGAAGACTGATTGGGAATGGAGTAAGCATCCCACTCCCACCACAGTGTCTCAGGCCCAATCATGTAATCATGTTTACAGACCAAAAACAAAAATACTATATACTCTTGAGAGCAACTGGAAAGTAAATTATTTCCCAAGCTGTCTGGTCCCCCACCCCACCAAATCTTAAACAGAGGTCAATACTGCTTATCCCATGGTATAAAAATATCTGTGAGGGGCTGGGAGATGGCACTTACTCCACAAACCTGCTGACCCAAGTTCAAATCCCCAGCACCTACATAAATGCTGGACACAAAGTGGTTCAATTATCCATAATCCCAACATGCTTATGATAAGGGAGGCAGAGCCAGGAGAATTATGAAGCTAATGGGGCCAGCTAGACTTGCATTCCCAGTGGCAGAACAACAATTATGCAAAACTCTGTCTCAAAACAAGGTGGAAGGAGAGGACTAATACTCCAGTGTTGTCCTCTGACCTCCACACATACACAGTGGTATATACATGTCCGTTCACACACATATATGCATACACAGTAATAATAATTATTATTCTAGTAATTTAAAAATAAATAAAACTGATCAGTGAGGCTTCCAGTCAAGATGATGGACTCGTAACCACACTAGAACTTCAGGGGAGAAAGTAGACAAGGTTTTAGGGTTAAGTACTAGAGGCAACTTTTCAGATCCTCTCCATTGGGTGGGCACGGGGTGCACATACAAGACCCTACCAATTCCTACATGCTCTGAGCTCTGCAGCACGACTAAGTAAACAACCTACTGGGGTGCCAGACTAACACCCACATGCCTGGACTGAGTACTGGTGAGTAGGGCAAGTTAGTGATGTGCCTTCCTCTCTACTCCTGTGCTCTCACATGGGGGACCAGCCCACAGAGCAGGTTAAGCATGGGACCAGCTGCTGAATGGCCAAAGAACAGGGCCTGGGGAACACTCTCACACAGGTAAGTGGTCCAAGCTCCATGTGTACAGGTGAACTGTTCCCCTGACCTCCACAAAGAGGTGGGGGGGGGGAGTAGTGGGAGGGGGCTGGGACCATACCTGCACACTTTGGAATAGGTGACCAGCCAGGGAGGGTGTCAGGCACACACTCAGCCATAGCTCCACTTCCTGCACAGCTTAGGCATAGGCAGGAAGCTGGGGGACTCGCAGGTGGTGGCAAGTAGACCAATCTCCACACAACTGAGTGGGCTGCCCTGAGTTCCATGGGTGTGGCACAGTTGGGGATGCACAGGCTCCAGGTCTCCCTGACTTCCACACAGATTGGTAGCTAGAGTAAGCTGGGGCCACTATCCCCTTTATCTCTCTATCAGTTAACCTCCACACATGGGACAGTAAGGCCACAGAGGCTGAGTGCCAGACCACCACACACTGTCCTGTCACAGTACACAAACAGGCAATCTGCCTGAATCCTGCACACTGACCAATAAATCACAAGAGCTTGCATAAGTGAGGACTCTGATACACGCACAAAAGTGGTCTTACCAAAGCACTGGTGACTCTGAGCTCAGGGCAGGATGACAAAGACCAACACTACCCCACAGCCACATGATCCAAAAAGCCCCACATACTCCCTGATTTGGGCCCAGCCCCAAAGGGATCTCTTCATAACCCCAGTTTGCCACAAGCAGCAGCATCGAACCCTACCACCAAGGGCCAGCAAGTAAGCAGCAGCATGAGGAGAACAAGACCCTGCTTGGCCACGGACTTGGTTAGGAATCCCAGGGTCTCACCCAGAACCAGTAAGAGACAGCACTCACAAGGAAAACCCTCCCCAGACCCAAGGGTACCCAATCAAAATCTGTGGATATAATGCCAGCCTACTTCCATCTGGATCTAACTGGAACAGATCACTCATTGAAGACACCACAATAGCTAGCAATGGCTGTATCCATAACAAAACAAGACATCTAGCCTGAGAATGCCTAACCCCACAATAGAAGTCTCCACTGAAAACATAGAGGATATGCCAGATATACAAGCTCCCAAAGTGAAAGCACAATAAGCTTATCAAACAAATTTAAGGAGACTATGACTAAACAGGTAGCAGAATTGGAAGTAAATCACCAAAAACCAACAACCACATAAATAAAATGCAACAGAACCATCACCTACAACAGATAACTGTCATTACTTGTCTTAACAAAATTGAAGAAAATCAGAGGGATCTTAAAAGACAGATAACAAATTGCAGGTGAGTCAACAAATAGATGATCTCAACAATCACTGGATTAAGCTTAATGAAGACATGACTAAAGGCAAGAATGAATTCCAAGAAATGTCAAGAAAATCAAATGTAGAACTGAAATTAGAACTCAAAAAAGGGATGGGTAAGGGATGAAGGGATGGCTTAGCTTAGGTTAAAGCATTTGCCTGCTAAGCCAAAGGACCTATGTTCAATTCCCCAGGACCCACATTAGCCAGATGCACAAGGGGATGCATGAGTCTGGAGTTCGTTTGCAGTGGCTGGAGGCCCCGGAGCACCCATTCTCTCTCTCTCTGTTAAATAAACAAATAAAAAAATTTTTTTAAAAAAGGGATGGATAAGGTGCAGAAAAATGCAACAGAAAACAAAAATCAAACAGATCTTTTAAAATCTTCCCTAGAAACTGCCACTAACAGAGTAGATCATGTGAAGGGCAGAATCTCAGAACTCAAAGACAAAATAGAGGAAAACCAGAGTCCAAAATCTATGACAAGTTCAAAAAATCATGCGAACACAATGAGGGAAATGTGAGATACCCCAAAAAAGTCCAAATATCTGGATCATGGATATACAAGAAAGAGAAGAAGCCAGGCATGGTGGCACATGCCTTCAATCCCAGCAGGGGAAGGCAGAGGTAAGTAGATTGCCATGAGTTTGAAACTACATAGTAAATTCCAGGTCAGCCTGAACTAGAGTGAGACCCTACCTCAAAAAACAAAAAAACAAAAGAAAGAAAGAAAGAAAGAAAGAAAGAGAGAGAGAGAGAGAGAGAGAGAGAGAGAGAGAGAGAGAGGGAGGGAGGGAGGGAGGAAGGAAGGAAGGGAAGAGAAGAAATACAGGCCCAAAGCATAGAGAATATCTTCAACAAAATTATTAAAGAAACTTTTCCTACTCTCACAAGCAGCTCACTGAACACCAGACAAGAACAAAGAAGAAACTCTCCATGTTACATTATAGTTAAAATGCTAAACAATGAAAACAGAGTGCTAAAAGCAGCAAGCGAGAAACATTACAAAGGCAATCCCATCAGAATTACCTCATATTTTTCAATGGAAACTCTAAAATCCAGAAGAGCTTGGAATGGCGTACTTCAAATTAAAAAAAAAAAAAAAAAAAAAAAAAAAACATGGCTTCCAACCAAAACTACTATACACAGAAAAAGTATCCTTCACAATAGAAGGAGAAAGGAAAACTTTGCATGATAAAAGCCAGATCTATGATTATAAGAGCATAAAGCCAACCCTACAGAGAATACTTCAGGGAATACTCCACATAGAAGAGTCAGTCTTATTAGAACTTTTAGGCTTTGAGACTGACAGACATGATATCAACAGTGCCACTAGCTAGTCATGGTAAAGCGAGAAATATTTAACATTTGATTTTATTTATTCTACTTTGCAGTTTTCTTATTCCGTTTTGTATTCTATTATTCTCTTATTTTTATTTTATGTCAGAATTGTTACTTACTTCTTAAATTGTCCTTTACAATGAAAATAGGATATAAAATTAACTTCTTTTGCAGGTAAATCTATACTTTATGAGTTAAATTATTTTTCCTTTTTTAACAAATGAAACAAATTTATTTGTCTTACACAAAAGGCTTCCCAGACACATTAATTGTAACTGTCAGTGTTACACCATTAATGTCTGGAAACACACTGTTCTAACAATTATCTGAAAGCAAAACTGACCTTGATAAGGAACTTATTGTGTTTCTTTTGAACAGTTATACACATAAAAACTGATCTATTAAAACATGCGCATCAGGCTGCAGAGATGGCTTAGCGGTTAAGCGCTTGCCTGTGAAGCCTAAGGACCCCGGTTCAAGGCTCGATTCCCCAGGACCCACGTTAGCCAGATGCACAAGGGGGCACATGCGTCTGGAGTTCGTTTGCAGTGGCTGGAAGCCCTGGTGCGCCCTCTCTCCTCTGTCTCTCTCTCTCTGCCTCTTTCTCTCTCTGTCTGTCGCTCTCAAATAAATAAATAAAAATAAACAAAAAAATTTTTAAAAAAAACATGCACATGTCTAAAAATAAAGAGGGGAATGACATTTTAAAAAATTATATGCATTACTCCCTTAATCAAAGCTGCTCTCACCCTTGGTTGGAGAATCTGTTTTATTTTAAAGATAGTAGAGAATACTGACAAGATCCATCAATTTGATAAGAAAAGATAACCAACTGTTCACCATGAGATATGCCACCTCTACAACATTTACCAGGTTCTAAGAAGGAATTGCAGAGGAAGCAGCAACAGGAGTATTGCTCCCAATGCTTGCCTGACAATCATCTCCAGGGAAATAGTAACAAACATGGAGGTGAACTGAAACACATCGTAACAAAAATATGGAGGCTACAGAGAACTCAACACTAAAAAGAAACTGCTAACACATCAAGGTTCAGAGATTGTTGTGGAAGAGGGGGCAGGAAGATTGTAAGAGCCACAGGGTGAGTAGAAATATCCTGAGGTACAGACTCCCCCCTCCCAGAAACTAACAGAGACCCTAACTACCCCGCAGTGAACACCAAGGACCTTACTGATGAGGTCCCTCAGGGAAATGGGGACTGGCAGTGACAGGATACAACACTGTACTCCATGGGGGTATGTGTGTGTGTATATGTGTGTGTGTGTGTGCGTGTGTATATGTATGTATGTATATATGTGTGTGTGTATAATATTTATATTATATATATTTTCCCCACATATATACATATTTTTCATATACATGAAAAAATTAAAAAGCCCTAATAATTCGAAGCCTCTCCAAGTAGAGGATGCTTTGCCCAGATCTTTGACAGGCAGATGACTCTAGCTGACTATCTCTGAAGGGCTTCCTCACTCATTCCTGCTGAGTGTACCTGGTCTCCTGTTCTTTTATTTTATTTATCTACTGCTTGCCATTTGTTTCTTCCTTTCTACCTTGATGAACAGCAAGTATCTACTCAGAAACTGAAGTGTTTACACAGCTTGAAAAGCCTGCAAGGGACTAAAGAAATATCTTATCTCATGCCTATAAATAGACATAGAATAAGCTGACTTGGTTAATTATAAGGGGAGCTAGTTACCACATTAAGGGCTGAAGAAAATGATAGAGATTTCTTTAGGGGAAGTCTTGATAATTTTTTCTGTAGATAAGGGAAACAGCACTGGACAGATGGCTAAGTGGGTAAAAGCCCTTGCTGTGAAAGCTTGATGAGGGTAGTTCAGAGCCCTAGTACCCCTGTAAAACCAGATGTACCGTGGCACATGCATCAGTAATCCCAATTCACCTACAGCAATGGGAGGCAGACTCATAAGACTCTCAAAAGCTCACAATAATAAATAGATAAAAGATGATAGACGGATGGATAGATAGAAGAGAGAGAGAAGAAAGACCTTGTCTCAAACAAGGTAGGTGAGGACCAACACCCTGAGGTTGTCCTACACACACATATCATACAAACATAAATAATTAAGAGAGAGAAGGGAGGCTTTGATGACGTAAAAGTGTGATTCTACAACACTGGGTACTCTAGGTTTTTCTAAGACTATTAACGTAACACAAGGGGCTGGGGCAATAGTTAAGGGGTAAAGCATGAAGACCTGAGCTCAGATCCTCACTACTGATGTAAAATGCTGGGCATAGTGGCACATGCTTGTAATCCTAGTGCTGGGGAGGCAGATTTAGGAGGATCACAGGGACTTGCTGGGTAGCTAGTCTAGCTGAATTGGTGAACTCCAAGTTCAGTGATTCTGTCTCAAAAAAATAAAGCAGAGAAATGATAGCAAAAGACACCCAGTGTTGAACTCTGGCCTCTGCACACACACATAGAAAGTAAAATGGTGAGTATCAGGGCTGGAAAAGAGGGATGGGTAGTTAAGAGTTTCAGCTCAGGAAGATAAGAAAGTTCTGGAGATGAATAAGGGGATATCTGCACGACCATGTGTATGTTAGACACAGTTAAACTGGTAAATCTTATGTGATATATATTTTACTACATATTTTTAATTTACAAAAAGCCACTATTGGACATAGTTAATATATTTCTTTTGTGTGTGACTTAACTTGTGTCAAAATAAAAATAGCATGAAGACTACCATTTTGACCAGGTTTTAGTGTACCATCAGTGGCACTGAGTCTACTTGTTGGACAATCATCATCCATATCCATTTCTGGAACTTTTCCAAATTCCCAAACTAAAACTCTGTTCCCATTCTATACTTACTCCCATATCCTCACCAACCCCATGCACCTACCACTCTGTCTCTTGTACCCATAAGGTTAGCTATCTAAGAACTTCCTATAAGTAACCCCACAGTATTTGTCCTTAGTGGGTTTATTTTGCTCAGCATGTGTATACATGTTATGTGTGCAGATACATGTGTATACGGAAGCCAAAGGACAATCTTAAGTGTTGTTCGTCAGGAACATACGCACCTGACTTTTTTGGTGTATTTTACTTTTGTTTTGAGACCTGGAATTCACCAATTAGGCTAGATAGCCACCAAGCCCCAGGGAGCCTCCTGCCTCTAACTCTCCAGCGCTGGGATTAGAGGCACACACCACCATGCCTGACATTTTTACATGGGTTCTAGGAATTGAACTTGGGTCCTCATGTTTCAACCTACTTAGTGAATTTATATTTAATTATATAAGTTCTGTGATAATCATACATCAAACCATACTTAAACAGCCCTGTGGTAAACTGAATTTAGATTTGTAGAAAAGTTGTTTCTACTATCCAGGTGTCTAAATACACACCAGCAATGAGGAAGTGGAGGCTGGAAGATCAGGAGTTCAAGGTCATTATGCCACACAGTAAGCAGAGGACAGCGTGAGCTACGTGAGACCCTAATACAAAAACAAACAAACAAACAAACAAAAAGACAGGAACTAAGGAGATAGCTCAGTCAGTAAAGCGCTTGCCTTGGAAACAAGGAGCTGAGTTCAAGCCACAGCACTCACATAGAATGTGTAAACCCAGTGCTGGGGAGGTAGAGACAGGAGGATCCCTGGGGCTCACTAGCCAGGAAGTCTAACCTGTTTGGTGAGCTCCAGGTAAATGGGAGACCTTATCTCAAAGGAGCTGGATGGTGTTCCTGAGAAAAAATATCCCATGTCATCCTCTGGCCTCCCTCCCCCCACATAAATACACCCATGCAATAAATAACCCACAAACAAAAAAGTTGTTGCTCTTTAAAAGAAAATTAAAGCAGAATGTTGAGATTATTAGTGGTGGTTCAGACACTTGAATACAAAGCCAATAGCTCAGTGCTGAGCCCAAGATCAGTCTTGCTCTCAAGTTATTTAAAGCATTCCAGGAGATAAATCACATCTGCAATCCTTGTCTCAGGCAGAGATGATGTCACAGCCATTCATATAGCACATGATCTTAGAGCTGGGATGGCTCCCAGTGACCCATCTCCATCCCTTCTCCAGAAAAGGAGACACACAGAACTTGCTGGGTAACTTAGCCAAAAGCCTACAGCAGGTCAGGAGCTGGGCCAAGTACAAACCTCAGCCTCACCTCTCCAGCAACCTCCTGGCCTTTTCCTCCAAGGTCATGGTCATAGGCTGTTATCATTAAATGAAAATATCTATACAAGACAGTGAATTAAAGACAATCAACAAAAAAAAAGAAAAAAATTCAGCTTCTCTGGCATTTTTCAATCTACTTTGAGCTATTTTTGTTATTTTCTGGTTTGGTTTTATGTGTGTATATGGTATGCACAGGTATGTGCTTTTATATGTGTGGGTGCAGGTATGTATATATGTGTGCATGTTTGCAGGCTAGATGTCGATGTCAGGTGTCTTCCCCAGTTACATGACCTTATTTTTCATTTTCCAAGGTAGGGTCTCACTGTAGCTCAGGCTGACCTAGAATTCACTATGTAGTCTTAGGGTGGCCTCAAACTCACAGCAATCCTCCTACCTCTGCCCCCCTAGTTCTGGGATTAAAGGCATGTACTACCACACCCAGCTCTTATTTTTTGAGACAGGGTTTCTTATTGAACCTGATACTTACCAATTTGGCTAGACTAAATAGCTACCAAGTTCCAGGGATCATTTTGTCTTCACCTTCCCAGCACTGAGATTATAGGTACTCGTTACCACACCCAGAATTTTGTATGAGTACTTGGAGTATGAACTCAGTTTCTAGTGCTAAGTCACATCCCCATTTTGGTATTTCAAATATACAACATACTATTATTATTCTACTACACAAAGGACACCAGAAGGTTGTCATATATTTACAACTTTATACTCACTGTACAACTTCTTCCCCCTAAGATACACACTCATACCTTTCTCAGCCTGTCTTCACCACCATTGTGAAAACTTTGTATGTCTTCATCACAAATAAATGATAAATGCTTAAGTGATGTAAACACTCAGGACTCACATTTGATTTTTACATGTTTTATATATGCTTCATAATACTCACACATGAACATTTCCGGTACATTAATGAAAAATTGAAATACATCACTTTTAATAACCACATATGGTGGCACATGCCTATAATTCCAGTATTTGGAAGTAAAGGCAGGAGGTGGAGGCCAGGTGCAGCTACATAGTTGCATATAGTGAGTTTGGGGACAGCCCAGGCTATGTAGGACCCTGTCTCAAAAAAAAAAAAAAAAAAAAAAAAAAAAAAGTAAACCCAGTTTTAAACTAATGTGTGCAAATTCAAAGTTTCAAACATGTCTCCATTTTCCTTCTGACAGACTTAAGCATACACAGTAAACAAAATTACAGACTGAGGGCTGGGGAGATGGCTCAATGTGTAAACCCCTTGCCACATGAGTATGAGACCTGAGTTTGGATCCCTAGCACCAAACTAAAATCCCACTGTGGCAATATGTGCCAGTAATCCCAGTGCTGGGGAGGCAGCGACAGAAGGATCCCTAGAGCTTTCTGGCTAGCTAATCTAGCCAAACCAGTGAGTTCCAGGTTCAGTGAGAGACCCTGTCTCAAAAAGAACATGGTGAAGCTGGGCGTGGTGGTGCACACCTTTAATCCCAGCACTCAGGAGGCAGAGGTAGGAGGATCACCATGAGTTCGAGGCCACCCTGAGACTACATAGTGAATTCCAGGTAGGCCTGAGCTAGAGTGAGATCCTACCTTGTAAAACTGAAAACAAAAACAAACACATGGTGATTGAGGGTAATACCTGACACCAATCTATGGCCTATACACACACACACACACACACACACACACACACACACACACACATGCAAACATACATGCAAGCACATCACATGCACATAAACATGCAGAAAGAAATGAAAGAAGGGAAAAAAAGAGAAAAAGGTAAACAAAAGAAATGGGAATAAAACATAGGAATAAGGGGAGACCCTCAGTCCTTATTGTCACCAACTGGTAAAACTATAGGGTCTTGGAGGGGTAAAAATCTTTCTTTAGCTTTATCAGTAGCCTCTCTGCATTCTTGTATATATTTCTAGCTTTGCACGAAAGTCTTAAAGGGATTAACATAGCTACAGTCCCTTCCATGTAAACAGTGGGGAGGAACCAAGAAGAGAAAATCAAATAACTAATGAATTATTACAGCTGAAGATATGTCTCAGTGGGTTAAGTGATGGCCTTGTAAGCACGAGGACCTGACTTTGATTCCCAGCACCCATATAAATATGCTATGTATGGTGGTGTGCTCCTGTTATTCCAAAACTGTGCAGGCCAAGACAAGAGAATCCCTTGGGCTTGATGGTCAATCAGTCTAGTCTAATTAATGAGCTCTAAGCCAATGACAGACCTTGTCTCACAAAGAGATGGACAGCATTCCTGAAGATGACACCAGAGGTTGTTCTCTGGCCTCCACACTCACACATACACATACAAAAAACTACACACACACACACACACACACACACACACACACGAGAAAATAAAAAGAAAAAATGGATTATTTAGTGACTTCATCATTTTTTATCCATCACAGATTATGCTTACCAAAACTAAGGTGACTACAATATCAGTAAGCCATATACTTTTATGGACAGACAACACTGTTGTACATGTGGTTTATGGTTGACAAAAACATTGCTGTGACTCCCATGATTGTGTCTGGTCTTTGTTTCTTTCATTGTTTTGCAGTACTGGGGATAGAGCCCAGGGCCTTACATGTGCTATGCAGAGTCTCAACAATGAACCCTGTATCTAGTTTTCACATAAATCTTCAATGTGTAGCTGCAAAATACTGAAAAGTATGTATGTGTTTTGCATGAAATCAAATGTGGTGTGACTCTGTGTGCATGCACATGCCTTTGTGTGTACACACACACACCCTGGGAAACCAGAAGAGAGACCTACATCCTGACAAGCAGAACAAAGCATGGCCAGCACCATCCCAACCATCTGTACTCACCTTTGAGGCAATAGTCCAACTCAAATAGTTCACTGTCTTCCACCTGCCTCTCCCAGTAAACCAAATAGTGTGTGATGTTGCCATTGGGGTCTGAGGGGGGCTTCCATTTCAAAATAATCTGGGATGAGGAATTAGAAACCGATATAGGATCCAGGGGGACAGAAGGATCTGGAAAGGAAAAAGGAAACCGGTCTAGTTTGAGGAAGAATGTGCAAGTTATGTGAACCTCAGTGGAGAGGGTCATCCTAATTAAACCATGAGGAAGTTTATGGAAGAGTTACTAAGATGAGAGAAAACCAGAGACACATGAAATACTTGCCCCATAAGAGTATGAGTTACCAAATTACAGATCATTAATACCACAGATTATATGGTTGCCATTGTCCATTCATATGATACACACTGACCAAGTTCCTAAATATCCCAAGCATTGGAAAGATACTGCTGGGCCAAATACAGAATGGTGGAGAGAGACCAATAAACTCACAGTTTTGAGATAACATTTGATCCAAATTAAACTCAGCAAGAAAACCTGAAATCCTTGGGTCTTGCTTGATTTTTGCTTTTTAATTTGAGACAAGATCTCATGCAGTCCAAGATGGCCTGAAACTTGCTGTGTAGTGGAGGATGACTGTGAATTCCTGATGCTCCTGCCACTACCTCTTCGGTGCTGGGATTACAGGCACGTACCATCACACACCTGGTTTTGTTCAATGCTGAGGACTGAACCCAGGCTCTTATGCATGCCAGGCAAACAACCCCAGGTGGTGAGATTGAATTGGCATCCAAATACCCTAAAAAGTACCACAAAGTTGTCCCTTAAAGAGTGGCAACAGCTGAAGGAGATGAGGAGGGCTGAAGGAGGGGCTCTCAAGGCAGAGGAGGGCATAGAATGTATGCAGTGGTTTAAATGTAAAATGTCCTTCATAGAGTCAAATATTTGAATATTTAATTCTTAGTTGGAGCCAGTAATCTGGAAGATTGTGGAACCTTTATGAAGTAGAACTTTGCTGGAGGAAGCATGTCACTGACGGCAGGCCTTGAGGTGTTCCAGCCATGCCCTGATTGCTGTTCTCTACTTCCTCTGTTGATGTGATAATATGATGGCAATTTCCTCCTCCTGCCATACTTTCCCTGCCATCCTCTGGCCATTGCATTTATGACCTAACAGAGGCTGTGTTACCTGCACAAGACCTGCACAATACTGGGCCATCAACATTTTGCCATGGTTTTTGTTGGAGGAGGGCAAAAAAAAAAAAAAAAAAAAAATCACATCAAATTATAATAGAGACTACTTGGAAAGAAGAAGGGATTCAGTGTCAGGAGAAGGAGGAGGCAAAAGAAGGTAACAGAGGGCAGGAGAGATGGCTTCACAGTTAAGGTGCTTGCCAGCAAAGCCAAAGGACCCAGGTTCAATTCCCCAGTACCCATGTAAAGTCAGATGCACAAGAGAGCACATGTATCTAGAGTTTGTTTGCAGTATCTAGAAGCTCTGGTGTGCCCATTCTCTCTCTTTATGTGCCTCTTTCTTTCTCTCTCTCTCTCTCAAATAAATATTTTTTTAAAAGATAATGAAAGGGAGTTATGATGAAAATGCATTATGCACATGTATGAAAGTTGTCAAAAAGAAAAAGTTTGGATAAGACATGCCTGTCAAGAGCTCAACCACGAATCAAAATAAATCTTAGAAAAGAAAAAAAAAGAGATGAGATGTAACAAAAATGGCAAAATGTAGAAGCTGGAAGACACTTATGTAAAGCCATTCTTTTTATGTTTGTGATTAGTTGATAAGTTTTCATAATATATATATATTATATTGTGAAATATATATATACACACACACACACACACAAACACACACACACACACACATATATAAACTAATTGTGGGGATACATTCTACAACCACAGTAAATATCTGAATCCTATGGATATAGTATTTTTCCTATACGTATACATCTAGGATAAAGTCTAACATGAATCAGGGAAATTAAGAGATTACCAATAACATTAATAAAATGGAATAATTATAGCAATGTACAGTGACAGAAGTTCTTCATTATTGTTTTCTACTTTTGAGACAGGGTCTTGTGTAACCCAGGCTGGGCTCCAACTCCAGATCATCCTGCCTGCACCTCCCCAATGCTAGTGTTATAAATGTGTACTACTGGCCTTGAACTTATATGTAGCCAAGGCTACAATTGATCTCTTATAACTAAAACTGCAGAAAACAAATGTTAGTGCAGGGCATACTGTATTCTCCCTCTAAGGTGTTTTGTTGCTACTGCATTAGCATCTGGAAATACTAAGCTCAGCCTTCAGAAGCTGATGTGGTTTCAAGGTGACATGTCCCCTATAGGCTCATGTGTCTGAACACTTGGCCCTCAGGTGGCATTGTTGGGAAAGGTTGTGGAGCTTTTAGGAGGTAGAACCTTGTTGGAGAAAGTGGGAAATTGAGGGTACACCTGGTGGTTTTATAGCCTGGCCCCACTTGCTGTTCACCCTCTACCTCCTGCCTGACAATGTTCCCACTCCTGTCAACATGCCTTCCTTCTCAAAACTGTAAGCTGAAAATAAACCTTTTTTTCCTTCCATAAGTTGCTTCTGGTCAGATATTTGTTCACAGTAACAACATAGAAGCCATTCACTATGCAAAAGAGCATGTCATAGGACATCTCAGTGTGGCTTACTGTATCAGTTACCTTCTCATTGCTCAGAAAAAAACACCTGACAAACATCAGTTTCCGGGAAGAAACTTAACTTCAGTTCACAGTTCCAGGTTATAGTCTGTCATGGAAGGGAAGGAATAGGGGCAGGAGCTTGAAGCAGCTGGTCACATTCAGCACAGTGAGGAAGCAGAGAGTGATGAATGCTGCTGCTCAGCCAGCTCTTTCCTTTCTATACAGTCCAGGACCCCGGGCCATGGAATGATGCTGCCCACAGTTAAGGTGGATCTTCCCACCTGATTTAACCTAATCAAGATAATCCCTCTGAGACTTGCACAGAGGCTAACCTAATCTACATAATGCCTCAAAAGTGATTCTAGATTCTGTCAAGTTGACAGTGAACATAAACCATCACACTTACCAAAGGCAAGAGAGCCAATTCAAGAGCTAATCCATACTGACAAGAAATACTTACTAGTGGCATCTGTCTGCACATAGATGATGTCACTCTTGGCCCCGTAGGTTCTGCGTTCATCAGAAAAGGTGACCAAGGTTTTGACAAAGATGGCATACTGAGTCCAGGGCTTCAGACCCCGCATCAGCCACCCAGGGTGGTTCTGTGACTTGGGGTCATTGGACCTTGGAGGTGGGTCAATGTCCACGACGGTCCAGCTGTTGGAGCCACATGCATCCTGCCCATCAAACTCTGTCACATTCTGATAAGGGCTTGCAAGATAAAACGGAGAGAGTGGTTACCATGGTGTAACTGTTAATCTACATAATTTGGAATTAGGAGCTTGGAAAAGTTATATCCTGGAAGATTGCTTCTTTTTTAGTTTGCTTGATTTCTTTCTTTCTTTCTTTCTTTCTTTCTTTCTTTCTTTCTTTATTTCTTTATTTATTTATTTATTGGGTTTTTCGAGGTAGGGTCTCACTGTAGCTCAGGCTGACCTGGAATTCACTCTGTAGTCTCAGGGTGGCCTCAGATTCACTGTGATCCTCCTACCTCTGCCTCCCGAGTGCTGGGATTAAAGGCGTGTGCCACCAGCCTGGCTCTTGGTTTACTTTTTAATTGGCTTTTTGCTTTGATTTAATTTGGTTATGTTTGGTTAGTTGAGATTGGGTTTTGTCCTATAGCCCATCTTACTGTGGAACTTGCTAATGTAGCCCAGCTTGGCTTTAAATTCATGATCCTCCTATTTCAGACTCCAAAGTGATTATAAGATTATAAATATGTACCATGATGCCCAGTTTAGTATTGCTTCTTGTTTAACTGACATGCTTATACCAAATGGAAAAATGACATAAGGACAAAGACAGAGGGCCCATCAATTCCAACATCTTATTTCTATAATAATAATGATGGTAATGGTGATGGTATCTGAATTACCATGATCTAATTTATTAGCACCATGCTCTAACCAACTGAGCTAACCGGCCAGGTCCATGGTCTAAAGTGAACTTTTGCATACTTACAAGTTTAAATGTAGATCTTCTCCCAGACTAGCAATCTAAGGTGTGATGAACTCATGATGCTGGGCTACCTCCAGTGAGTCTCAGCTACCAGAATGACACAAAATCATGAGGATGGACATCCAAGAGGGTGAACACCAACATCAACAGCCAAGCTAGGGCATTTGGTAGCTTAGATGTAGTGCTGTGGTTTGAATGTGAAATGTCCCTCATAGGCTCATGTGTTTGAACATTTGGTCCCCAGTGGGTGCTGTTTGAGAAGGCTGTGGATGCTTTAAAAGATAGAGAAAGGGCCTGGAGAGATGGCTTAGCGGTTAAGGCACTTGCCTGCAAAGCCAAAGGACCCAGGTTCAATTCCCCAGGACCCACGTAAGCCAGATGCACAAAGTGGTGAATGCATCTGGAGTTTGTTTACAGCAGCTGAAGACCCGGGCGTATCCATTCTCTCTCCTTCTCTCTCTCTCTCCCTCTGTCTGTTTCTCTCTCTTTCTGTCAACTAAATAAAATTAAATTAAAAAAAGAAAATGTTTTAAAAGATAGAGACAGCAAGATCAGGAGGTAGAGCTTTGCAGGAGGAAGGAAGTCACTGCTGGCAGGCCTTGAGCTTTTATAGTTTGGCCCACTTCCTGCTTCTTCTCTGCTTCTTGATTATGGATGCTATGTGGCCAGGTGGCCTCCTCCTCCGACCACTATGCCCCATTGCCATGATGGAATGTAACCCGTCAGGTGGCCTCCTGCTCTGACCACCATGTCCCCCACCCCCACCACATGGAATGTAGCCCCTCAAACTGTAAGTAGAAATAAACCTTTTCCTTGCTCAAGCTGCTTCTTGTCAGGTATTTGGTCACAGCAACAAGTAACATAACTAATACATGTTGTCAATGCATTTTCCACTAACAGTATTTTCAACTTGGATTATCAACATGTAATCACAATCTACGATGAGAAACATCTATAACAACATATACTACCTATCCTATGAGATATTAATAAGTATTATAAATAACCTTCAAAAGCTCATGTTTTGAAGGTTTGGTCCCTAGCTTGTGGTGCTATTTCGAAGGCTATGGCACCTTTAGGAGGTGGGGGTGTGGTTATCAGAAGTAGCTCACCTTGGGCACACATTTCTTTGAAGGGTATACCTGCCTCTGGTTCTGGTTTATCTCTCTCTGTTTACTACTCCACAACCATGTGAAGAGCCATTTCCACAAGCTACCACCATGCCACCATGCCTTTTCCAAATAAACCTTCTTCTCTTAAGTTGTTTCTCTCAAGTACTTTGGTCACACTGATGCAAATTATTGAGATTACGATGGGTTGGGGTGATACTTAGTACCCATGTAAAAAATACAGACATAGCAGTTCAAGCTTTTTAATCCAGTCAGGCATGGTGGCTCATTCCTTTAATCCCAGTAAAATGGGAGGCTGAAGTAGGAGGATCACCATGAGTTTGAGGTCAGAATGAGACCCTGCCTCCATAAATAAAAGAAAAAAAAAAGTTTATAAATCTTGCACAGGGGAGGTGAAGACAGGAGGATCCCTGGAGTTTTCTAACCTAATTGGTGAGTTCCATGCCAGTAAAGACTCTGCCCCCCCCCCAAAAAAAAAGATGGACAGAGGCTGGAGAGATTGCTTAGTGGTTAAGGCACTTGCCTGCAAAGCCACAGGACCCAGGTTTGATTCCCCAGGACCCATGTAAGCCAGATGCACAAAGGTGGTGCATGCATCTAGAGTTTGTTTGTGGTGGCTAAAGGCCTTGGCACACCCATTTGCTCTCTCTCCTCTTTCTCATATAAATGAATATATAAATGAATAAATAAATAAATGGTGGCTGGGTGTGGTGGCACACGCCTTTTATCCCAGCACTTGGGAGACAGAGGTAGGAGAAATGCCAAGAGTTTGAGGTCACCCTGAGACTACATAGTGAATTCCAGGTCAGCCTGGGTTAGATTGAGACCCTACCTTGGAAAACCAAAAAAAAAAAAGGTGGACAGTGGTCCTCAGGAACAACACCTGAGGTTATCATCAGGTGTCTCCATGCAGACACATGTGTGCCATACATGCATATCCATGTGTGTATATATACATGTATATGTATATATAAACACACACACATATATATATATACACATTTTCTCTCAAGACAGGCTCTCATGTATAATACACACACACACACAATATAGAATAGATAGATAGATAGATATGTAACTTCTATCACCAACTCTGCTATCTCCCTTAGAAATTCCAATACAGTCATATATAACATGACCAGGTAATGTTTGAGTACAGAATTTTTTATTCACAGGATGAAAATATTCTGGAAATAGTGGTGACAGTTGTATGACATTGTGGGTGTACTTTAATGCCTCCAGACTGTACACTTAAAATGTTACACTTTTTAAAATAAAAAAGACAAATTAATTTTGTACATTGGAAAAGCACAGTAGACAAGTCCAGTAACAGGATAATCACCCAAATATGATCATAGGTTATGGGGGCTTTTATTTAGGAGCTATACATTTTTGTTTGTTTTATACTAATTACTTCAACATTTTATTGACAACTTCTGTATATATAGACAATACACCATAATCATAATCACCACTTATTACCCTCCCTTTTCCCCCTTCCACTGAATCCCTTCTTTCCAATGAGTCTTTCTTCTATTTTGATGTGATCATAAAATAGCACAGTTAGTGTAATACCTATTTTACTTAGATTTTTAAAAATTGGAAAAAAATTAAATTAGATTTTTCAACATTTCAAAAATATCTCAGAATAGTATACTGACTCAGAATGTCTAATATGTATATGTAAGTGTAAAAATGGTCAAAATGGAATATTATTCTGTGAAATTGGAAAATGTTGGGTGTGGCAGTCCATATTTGTACTCCTAGCTACTTGGGAGACTGAGGCAGGAGGATCACTTAAGTCATAATTCAAGACCAGCCTTAGCAACATAGCAAAACCTTATCTTAAAAAGTAGGGGGAGATGCCAGGCGTAGTAGTACACATCCAGCACTCCGGAAGCAGAGGTAGAAGGATATCTGTGAGTTCAAATCCAGCCAGGGATGACATAGTGAATTCTAGGTCCATCTGGGCTACAGTGAGACCTTACCTCAAAATAAATAAATAAATAAAAAATAGGGGGAGGCTTGGAAAAACAACTCAGTAAGGTGCTTGCCTCACAAGTATGAGGATCTGATTTAATCCCTAGAATTCACATAAAAATTCCAGGCATGGTGGCATGTGACTGTAATCTCAGTGCTAGGGAGCCAAAGACAAGAGGATGCCTGGGGCTCACTGACCAGCCAGTCTAGCCTACTTGGTGAGCTCCAGGCCATTTGGAAGCCCTATCTCAAAAAAGATGAATGGCATCTAAGAAGAAGGACACCTGAAGTTGTCCTCCAGCTTCCACATGCACACATACACATGTGCACCAACGCACACACCCACATGTACACATACACACAAAATTGAGAAAAGTAGTCTCCTTCAATTTCAGGCTTTTGACAAAAGAGGAATTACTGACTTTGGGTAACTGGTGAGACACCGAAAAGAAACCTAAGTAGTTTAGTCTACATAGAGAAGGAAGATAGAGAGGAACCCCCAAAGAGAAAGCTTTGTCCCTTCCTCATAGCCTTCTACTTACGCCTCTTTGTAGAAAAGCATGAATCCTAAGAGGTCTCGGAAGTCAGGGGGCCAGTAAGGCTCCCATTTCAGCAAAATCTTGTCAAAACCGGTCCGAATGTAAGAAAATTTAAGTAACTCATTTTCACCTAGAAAAGTTAAAAAAAAATTTAGGCAATTGCAATATTGAATAGTTAGTTTCAGACCACAAGTGTGTGAGGTCACACTTTCCCAAGGGACTGACACAATCTGTTATTTCTTAAATGGGTTCCATTCGGTGTAGGCAGAGCATCAGTCTTGAGTATAAAAGCTGTGGAGAGATTCCACGATATGAACCAGTCATGCGACTTGGCCTTTCAAGTAAACCACTTAGGTAGCTAAGATTCAACTAAATAAGACACTCACAGGCTATACAGTAATAGCACAATTGATAAGGTGCTTGCTTCGCAAATATGAGGACCCAAATTCAATCCCCAGGAACCAATTTTTTTTGAAACAACAACAACAAAAAGGCCAATCGTTTCTCAATCTTTTGGCTAAGATCAAGTGTAAAAAACAAGCTAGATGTGGTGGCATACACTTGCAATCTGAGCTCTGGGGAGTTGGAGACAGGAGGATCCCTGGAGCTTGCTGATCAACCAGTCTAGCCTAATTGGAGGGCTCCAGGATAGTGACAGACCAGACCCTATCTCAAATAAGATGGGTGATGTTTCTGAGGCATGACACCTGAGATTGTCCTCTAGCCTCCACACAAACACAAACATATTTAAACACACACATATATACAAACATGGATACATGCATATGAGTACACACATGTGCGCACGCACGCACACACACACACACACACACACACACACAGATAGTCAATAACTAAGTGAGATACCCATGGGCATTATATTCAACACATATTCCGCTTATATTCTGAAAAACAGATGGCTCATTTTTAACCCAAGGACAACTACCCAGTCACTTGTGAGAGAAAGTGTTCTCATTGTCCAGATACAATGTTGACTTGCAAGCCTGACATAGCACAAGAGGCTACATGGGTGCAAACAAACATGGGCCAAATGACTACAGACATTGTTGATCATTTAACTTTGGAAAGACATGACTGAGTCACTCTCTGTGCCTAGAATACAAACTCTATCCTAAACTCCATCCAAACCTCACATCCTCCTCAGATATTTTGCCTTACAGAGAAAATTCCCTGAGAAAGTATATATCAGCTGACAGCTTCCAGCTATGTCAAAGGCAGGACCTGCTGGAACATTCCAGCCACACCCTGGCTCTTACTGATCAGTCTCCACCCATGATTAAATGGGCAGGCTCTAATACTTCCCATTTAATGCAAGCCTCCCCGACAGCTCACCATGACCCAAAGGATGTACTTCTCTCTGAGACACCATACTTTTTCATTCTCCTGTCTGTTTATAAAGCTCAGGCCCATGTTGCTATCAGAAGGTCTTCCCTAGTTGTTTCCCTTCCCACCCCATTTATATTTCAAGAGCACTGCCCTCAACATACTTTCTACACTCCCAACTTTATCCTTACATGTTTTTCCCAGAAGATGTAGTGTGATGCATCTATCTTACCCACTTTGAAACTGTTAGCATCAACACCAAGCTTGATGCTTATATAAGGGGACAGGGCTCAGTCAATAAAGTGCTTTCCTTGCAAGCATGAGGAGCTGAGTTCAAATCCCCAGTACCCATGTAAAAATGCCAGGTGTGGTGGTATGAACCTTTAATCACAGCATTGAGGAGATAGAGACAGAAGGAATCCTGGAACTTGCTGGCCAGCCAGTCTAGCTTAAATGGTGAGCTCCTGACCAGTGAAAGACTCTGTCACATAAAATATGGGTGGCATTCCTGAAGATGGCACCCAAGGTTGTTCTCTAACATGAATATGTACCCATACACAGACAAACACACTATTGTATAAAAATGTCAACTGCCCCCATAGGCTCATGTATTTAAATACTTGATCCCCAGATGATAGTGCTACTGAAGAATGTTTTTAGAACTTTTAGGAGGTGGTGCTTTGTTGGAGGAAGTGTATCAAGGCCTTGAGGTTTTAAAGTCAGGCCCCATTTCCTGTTCATTCTCTGCTCCTGGCTATAATGTGATGGGCTGGCCTGCCATGCCTTCCCTGACATAATGGACTGTATTCCACAGAACTGCAAGTCAAAATATACCCTTTCTTAAGCTGCCTTCTGTCAGGTATTTGGTTACATCAAAGAGTGAAGCAACTAATGCATATACATGCACACACATATGCACTAAAAATGGATGGGTCATACAGGCATTAACATATGCATGTGATACTTGACATAGCATTGCCCAGTAATAGGCACTGCACTGGCACAAGTAAAATGTACAAAACCTGCCAATGGTATCTTACAAGCTACTTATAGTGAGTTGTATCTCATCAGGTGATTGTGAAAACCCCTGGGAGCCAGTGTGGTGGCTGAGGATGGCAGGCATTGAGAGTATCAGCATAGGGTCACTTACAGGATGCCTGGTCCCCATTGGTCTTCAGAGCGATGTCATTCCTCTCCTGGCGGCCTTTGGTTCCTGACACTTCTTCCATCTTGTGAATTTCAGATAAGCAGAGTTTGGGATTATAGTGGAAGAAAAGTTTCCCTTGAGTGATAGTAAGGTTGTGTTTGCTCCACTCCCACAGCTGCCTCAGGTTCTGGTTGTCCAAGGCATAGAAAGAGTAGTTCCTACAGAAAAATCACATGCACACAGCCCTAGTCACACAACAGCCTGTCTTCTTCAACTCTAAAATAGCAAGGATCATGCCTGGAGTTAATTTCATTGTTATTATCCCAGTACTCACCACTTGTTTTTAAAGACTCAATTAGTATCTGTTAAATATGGAAAATGGAATAAACTGAGGAATTTTTATGGTCAGAGAAGTGTCTGGGCTATGTCTTGGGAGCAAGGAAGTGAGAATATAATGGATTGAGACTGGAGATACAGATCAGCATCTTCCTAGAATCCCCCAGGGAGGACAGCCCTAGAGACTGGCTTTCAGGGATGATAAGGGAGAGAGACCAGGGCTGGACAAGTACTGCAAGATAATAAGAAACAGTCATAGCTGGGAGTCCAGGATGCCAACTGTGAAAGGCAGGAGAGTCTAGGAGGGAAATGCAAAGGGGAAAGAAGGCTGGCGACAGCTTCACGGGTAAAGTGCTTACCATGTGAAAATGAGGACCTTGATTCAATCCCCAAACCCATGTAAAAAAAAAGCTGGGTTTGGTGGTGTTCACCTTTAAGATGGACAGATATCTGGGGCTCACTGGCCAGCCAGTCCAGCCAATTGGTGAGTTCTAATTGTTGAGAGGACCTGTCTCAAAAAAGGTCAATAGTGCCTAAGGAATGACACTTGAGATTGGCCTCTGGCCTCCACATACATATACATGCATGTGCACCTACACATACATGTTTATCCACACACATGAACACACACAAATCCCTATGTTTTTCTAATTTGTGAGTTTCCTAGTTAGCAGCCACAAACACAGAACCAGGTTCTGTTTGTCTCTGGGATCCAGCACCACAAATAAACAAAACTACTGTTTCTAAAATGGGAAATTCCTGCCTCAGAGCCTTTGCACACACAGCCTGTTTTCTTTCCCAGAATATCATTCACCTATATATTTGAAGCTTGTTGAGCACCAGCAACTAACTCTCTCTTTCTCCCTCTCCCTCTCCCACATACCCAATTTCCAAGGTCTCTCCTCGAATCAGACGGAGCTTCCGGAAGAAGGAAAGTGATACAAGAGCGTAGGACCGACGGATTTTTAGAAAGCCTGAAATTTCCTCGATAAGGCCAAGGTTAGCCTCTAGCTCAGCTGCCAGGTTGTCTACAGGAAGCAGAAAACATCCATGAGTATCCACAGAAATACTTTTATCATCGCAAATTTCCCATGGTGAGCAGTTCACTCACAGGCTACAAGTGGTTTAAACACACAAAACTTATCATGTAGGGCTGGAGGTGTATCTCAGTGATACAGCACTCACCCACCACACACAAGACTCTGGGATCCACCACTGCTGCTTGATTTCTATTGTTATGGTTGTTTGTTTGCTTTGTTGTTATTGTTGGTTTTATTTATATGAATCGTGTAAAACAGGCTGGCCTAGAACTCACTATGCAGCTAAGAATGACCTTAAATTTTTGATCCTCCTGCTTCCACATCCCAAGTACTAGGATATTCCACCATACCAAGCTGTCTTTTTGTTAAGAATACAGATTTCCGATCAAGATTGGAAAATAAGACTTTTAAGGGGCTAGAGGAGATGGCTTTGCAGTTAAGACTCTTGCCTCCTAAGCCTAAGGACCCAGGTTTGATTCCCCAGTACCCATGTAAGCCAGATGTACAAGGTGGGGTATGTGTATGGACTTCGTTTGCAGTGGCCAGAGGCCCAGGCATGCCCACTCTCTCTTTTTCCCTCTCCCTCTCTGTCTCTCTTTCTCAAATAAATAAATTTAAGTTGGGCATGGTGGCACACACCTTTAATCCCAGCACTCGGGAGGCAGAGGTAGGCAGATCACCATGAGTTTGAGGCCACCCTGAGATTACATAGTGAATTCCAGTCAGCCGGGGCTAGAGTGAGACCCTACCTCGAAAAACCAAACTAAATAAATAAATAAAGTAAAAATTAAAAAATAAATAAATTTTTAAAAAATTAAAATAATTTTAGGGAAAGATGGAGCCAGGAACACCTCATTTCAAGTTTTGAAACAAACTCCTCATATGATTCTATTGAGAAAATCATTGAATGATGCCTATCTTTTTTATTATTGTTTTCTTTTGTTTTTCAAAAGTATTTTAATTTATTTATTTGCTTATTTGAGAGACAGGGACACGGGGGGGGGGGGGGCAGATAGACAGAGAAAGAGAACGGGTATACCAAGGCCTCCAGCCACTGTAAACAAACTCTAGACACATGCATCGCCTTATGCATTTGGATTACATGGGTACTGGGGGATTGAACCTGGGCCTTTAGGCTTCACAGGCAGGCACCTTAACAGCTAAGACATCTCTCCAGCCCTGTTATTGGTTCTTTTTTAAAATAGTTTTTTTGAGAGAGAGAAAGAGACATAGAATGGGGCATGCCAGGGCCTTTGGCCACTGCAAACAAACTCCAGTTGCATGCGCCACCTTGTGCATCTGGCTTATGTGGGTCCTGAGGAATCAAAACTCGGTCTTTTGGGTTTGCAGGAAAGTGCTTTAACTGCTAAGCCATCTTTCCAGCCTCTATTCTTGTTTTTGAGACATGGTCTATGTTGCCCAGACTGGCATAAACGTTCTGGGTTCAGGCTATCCTTCAGCCCCAATAGCTGGAACCACAGGTGTCCACCATTGCACTCAGCTGAAGGATGCTCTGAATATTGCCCAAGGAATGTGTGAGTGTGTGGGGGAGGAACCTCTGGGTTGTTTTCATTGCCTGTTCAAAGCTCACAAGGAATGTGGTGCCCCGCAACCTGTGTACTTACTGCCTCCTCGAATGTTGATGATCAGGCTTCCATTGACCACGGTACAGCCTCGAAGTTCCTGGGCAGATGTCACTGAATCAATGGTCTTCTGGCCATCTAGAATGTGACAAACCTTGGGACAGGGACCCAGACATGGGGTGCATATCAAGCTAAGGGTGTACCAGAGAGAAAGAGAAGGGTCAGTATGTACAAGGTTCACCAGCTTGGCAGACAACAAACACACTCCATGAGAACCCAGTGACATATTTAATCCATTACCCTATGGTAAGGTTTGCTGAGGTGGGCATTCATTCCTAGCATTTTAATTTTGTATGTGTGTGTGTACATATGGCATGTGTACAGTGTGTTCTTAAATGAAAGGGTACACGTGTGTGGAGGTCAGACATCAGTTTCAGCTGTCTTCACTTTCCACCTTTATATTTTGAGACAGAGTCACTTACTGAACCTGGAACTCACCAACTCAGTGGCCAGTCTAGCTAGCCATCAAGCCCCAAAGATACTTCTGTCTCCACTTCCTCAACACCTGTATTACATTCATGCACAGGTGATTGGAGCCACCCTTCACCCACACAACATCCAGTACAGTGAGCGGGTCTGCTGAACAGCAGATCTATCAACCAATCAGCTGGCCCAAGCCCACAGTGCAACAAAGAGGGACCCATCTTCTCACTCAACATAGGTAAGATGCACAGCCACTGTGGTGGCTTGAATGTAAAATGTCCCCCTTAGCCTTAAGTGTTTGTAATTAAACCTCCTGCTTAGTCCCCAGATGATGGAGCCTTTGGGAGGTAGACCCTGCTGGAGGAGATGTGTCACTGAGGGCAGACCTTGAGTTTGATTAGTCCAGCCCACTTGCCAGTGCAAGATAGCTCACTCAGACTACTTCCCACTCCCCTCAGCTGCTGTGGCAAGATAATGCCCTGGCTGCCTACTCTATCATGGTTTCCCCACCACGATGAAACTTCCCCTTCCTTGCAACTGTCAGCCTAAACAAACCCTTTCCTCCCATAAACTGCTTCTGGTCAGGCAGCAATAAGAAGGTAACTACTATAGCCATACTCAATGTGTGCATGTGTGTGTGTGTGTTTCCATGCCACAGTACATGTGTGGAGGTCAAAGGACAACCTTGAGGTATCTATGTTCCCACTTCTTTAAGACAGAGACTCTTGCTGCTGAAAACAAACTCTAGCCTACATGACTCCACCTCCCATTGTTGCAGGAAGGTTGGGATCACAGACACATGTGCTACTTTGCATCTGACTTTATATGGGTGCTGGAGAATTGAACCCAGGCCAACAAGCTTTACAAGTAAATGCCTTTCACATCTCCCTAATTCCTATACTCTATTTTTATATGGGGGCTCAGGATCCAAATTTAGAAATGCACTCAGATTCCACAGGGCAAAGACTATGAATACTCTAAGTGTGACTGTCCCAGATCTTAAGCTTTGTAATATGCAGTATGATACTCATCCCAAGTGGAAAATGCAGGATTATACTGTGGCACACACAGGTGATATTCTAACATCTGGGCTGAAAACAGAATAGCCACCAAATATTTGGAGTTTCTTGTCTCTACACCTATGTTGTCTCTACATGATGTAAACCATCAGTCATAGAACAAATGCAATGGCCACTTATATTAGTTACTTTCCTCAGTACTATGATCAAATAACAGACAGGAAGCAACTTAAGGTAAGAAAGGGCTTGTTTTGGCTTACAATTTCATGGGTTACTTTCTGTCATGACTAGGAAGGCATGGCAACAGAAGCAGGAAGCAGGCTTTTGACATCTGTGGTGGTTAGAACATGAAATAGCTCCCACAGCCTCATGTGCTTTAAATGCTTTTTCTCCAGCTGGTGGCAATTTGGGAGGTGGAGCCTTGCTGGAGGAGGTATGTCACTGGGAGTAGACCCTGAGGTTTATTACTCCAGCCCTACTGGATGTTCACAAGTCAGCTCAGTCTTTCTGCTACCTCCCTGTTGATGGGTAATGATGTGAGCCAGCTTCCTGCACCCGCCACCACACTGAAACTTTTCCTCCAGACCGTACACTGAAATAAACCGTTTTCTCCCATATATCGCATTTGGTCAGGTGTTCTATTTCAGCCACAAAAAGGTAAGTGCCACAACATTGCATCCACAACCAGAAAGGGGAGGGTGAACAGGAAGTGACCTCCTAAATGTTCCACAACCTTCCCAGACAGCACCAACCCTCTAGGGACCAAATATTCAAATATATGAGCCTATGGGGAACAGTTCACATTCAAATCACAACACACATTCTATTGGATCATATCCATGCCCAGATTTGTGTATCATCTAAGCCTGCTTTTGCAACAAATGTCTGAGATTAGTCAGTACAGTGAAGACCATATGGTCCTCATAGCTGAAAATATTTATTATCTGGTCCTTTGCCAACACTGGTTCCATATTGCAGGGCCCCACGAATGAACAAAACATGTCATCTATTTTCCTGGAGGGAAATCATAAATGGTTACTAGTTCCTGTGGCTCCTCCCACCAGGAAATGTTGTCTATTCACCCACCCATCCATATCTGTGGAATCTTGGTTTGGCCATGTGATTTGCTATAGCCAATGGAACTATAGAAAATGTGAAACACAGAGACCTTAAAAGCAAATACACGTTGAGGTCCACTCTTTTGGTTGCTAAGATGAAAGACTTCATGGAGAGAAGCTCCCTCTGCCTGTCTAAGACATGGGAAGCTATCTTTTAAAAAAGCCTCATAAATGAATGCTATTTGGGATAGGGAGATGGCTCAGTAGGTAAAGCACTTGCCTCACAAGAATGAAGATATGGGCTTAACCCCCCCTAGAACCCACATAAAAGCAGGCTATGGTAGTGTGTACCTGTTAATTCCAATGCTGGGGAGACAGAGATGGGTGGATCCTGGGGATTCACTGGCCAGGCAATCTAGCCTAATTGGTGTGCTCCAGGCAAATGAGAGACCCTATCTCAAAAGAGGGGACAGTAGTTTTGAAAATGACACCTGAGATTGTCCTATGACTGTCACATACATGCACACATATTCACATGCATACACATGCATTAAAAATGAATGTTGTAGCCGGGCGTGGTGGCGCACGCCTTTAATCCCAGCACTCGGGAGGCAGAGGTAGGAGGATCGCTGAGAGTTCAAGGCCACCCTGAGACTACAGAGTGAATTCCAGGTCAGCCTGAGCCAGAGTGAGACCCTACCTCGAAAAACCAAAAAAAAAAAAAATGAATGTTGTTTTACACCACTAAGTACTGCAGTGATTTAGATAGCAGAACTAGCTGATATACTCACAAAGCTAGTGATTCCATGATGAGTTAAAAATAAATTCTGTGGGAGTTGAAGAGATGGCTTAGTGGGGTTAAGGTGCTTGCCTGCAAAGCCTAACAACCTGGGTTCAATTCCCCAGTACCCACATAAAGCCAGATGCACAAAGTGGCACATGCATCTGCAGTTCGTTTGCACCAGCTGGAGGCCCTGGTGTGCCCATTTCTCCAATTCTCTCTTCCTCTCTCCCTCCCTCCTTCTCTCTTTCTCTCTCTCTCTTTGTGTGTGTGTGTGTGTGTATCTGTCTGTCTGTCTGTCTCTCCCTGCTTGCAAATAAAGAAATAATTTTAAAAAATAAATGATTTCAAGATGGGAAGATGGCTCCATGATTCAACTGTTTGCTTACAAAGCTTACTGGCCCAAGTTCAATTCTTCAGTACCCACATGAAGCAAGATGCACAAAGTGGCACATGCATCTGGAGTTTATTTGCAATGACAAGAGGCCCTGCTATGCCCATATTTATTAATTCATTCATTCTCTCTTTCTCTTTTCCCTTGCACATAAATAAATAAAATATTAACAAAAAATGAATGATGTATTAGAGCCTCCCAAGTGCTGGGATTAAAGGCATGCGCCACCACACCCAGCTATCCACCTCTTTTTGAGAGAGTATCTCTCATTGGTCTGGAGCTCACCAATTTAGTCTAGACTGACTGACCAGCAAGTCCCAGAGAACTTCCTGTCCCCATCTCCTCAGTACTGGGATTACAAGTTATACCATCATGCTTGATGGTGTGTGTTCTGGGAATCAAACTCAGGTCCTCCTATCTGTGAGATGATTGGACTTTTAAAGTTCCTTTTAGGCAATATAGTTTGTATACAAGCAGACAGATGACCAAGGAGGATGCTTGTGAGGAAGCAGAGGGAGCTGTGGAGGGCAGTGAGGCCTGAGATGGACAGCAGAGATCAGGAGAGGGCATAAAAGATGACAAGGCTGGGAGTGATGGCACTCATCTACAATCATAGCAACCCAGAGGCTGAAGCAAGAGGACTGGCAAGAGTCCAGCATGGGCTAGCCTGGACTATAACGTGAGCTCCTGTCTTAAAAACTTAGGAAAAGAAAGGAAAGGAAGAAGGGGAAAAGAGAAAGGGGACAGGAGTAAAGGAAAGAAAGGGAAAAGGATTTAGGTTAATTTTCCCCTTCCCAAAAGATTTATACACACACACACACACAAAACTTGGTATGAACCCCAAATATCCAGTCCTCCTTATCTCCTTATCTCAGGAAAAAGTACTCCCATGGACCCTGCCTGGCCCCCTGAGGTAACCATAGATGGCATGGCATTTTAATGAATCTATGTGAGTTCCTAGAACTCTGCTCTGAAAAACCTCAAAAAATATGCTCACAGATAAGCCATTGAAAAAGAAAAAGAACTATATATTCATAATATATCTGGCCTTGTTTGATATCAAACCATATTAAAAGTATAATAGTATTATAAAGTATTCCATAAATGAAAAAGCTTCAAAGCAGAATATTAATTTTAATTTCCACACTTATATGAACATAATGAGTTGGAGTTTTCTCTTGCCTTATAGTTATAATTATATTTTAAAAATTTATTTATTTGTATGAGAGAGAGTATGTGTGTGTGTTGCTGTGCCATATCCTCTTGCCACTGCAAACAAACTCCAGATGCATGTGCCATGTTGTTCATCTGGCTTTATGTGGGTAATGGGGAATTGAACCAAGACTGACAGGCTTTGCATGAGAGTACCTTTAACTTTTGAGCCATTTACCCAGTCCCTATAATTTTATTTTTCATGAACCATAAACTTCTCAATTCTATTTGATGCTGCTAAACTGTTTAATAGTTTGATTTTGCTTCTATTATCCATTTGCAAAACACTACAAAAAAGTATGACCAGTTGTAGATCTGGAGGCTAAATAGTAATAAAACAAGATTATATTAAATATTAATTTTTAAAACGTTATAAAGCAAGATGCTACTAGGATATGTTACTGTTGTCATCATTTTTGTCTTCTCCTCAGCAAAGGTGCCAGGCATCAAAGCTTAAGCTGTCACATAGGATGGGAAGTTGCTATATTTTATTTATTTTCTTAGTTACGGTGAGGGGAGAATATCTTTTATTTAAAGCCAATGTCTTTCAAACAAATGTTTCTGTAGAAGCTACTAGTACTCAGTCTTTCTTTCAAATGTAAAAAATAGCAAAAGCAGATCAAAAGGAATATGTTTGCTTCCCTAATATCTTAAACTGCCCCTCATCCCACCCCCACTCCCACAAAAAAATTTCCATTTGGCATAAAAGGTGATTTATAAAGGTCTATTTTTGGTTAACAAAAGCAACTTCCTGATTTTTTTAATTAAAAATGAGTAAAACCAAACCTGTTGTACTTTTAGGTTTCATAAACATTAAAGAAAAGTTCACAGGGGCTGACATAAAGATTGTTTTCCTTCCCACACTTTCCATCCATGGAAATAAAATTTCCCACCATAATAATTCTCTCGCTCACTTGGCTAGTTCTCAAGTCTGAAGAGGAAGAATTTTTACGTAAACAGGTCAGCTCCAGGCCTTCCAAAGAGCATCTATTTGGGATTTTTGTGTTATTTGCTGATTTTTTTTCCTTCTTTTTAAACCCGAACATAAAAAACAGGAAACATTGTCTTAAAATTTGGTGATGGCTCCAGACATTGAAATATCTCATCTAAGAAGCTCACAACACGAGCAAAATGTCTGTAATATGTATAGGAAATCTGACTCACTACCAGAGGGAAAATCCTATTTCTCACCCAAATAGTAGGAAATGATTTGATGGTACTGTCCTTCGAAGAACAACAAAGCTATGAGAATACAGGAGGCATGATTCCTTTCCTCCTTGAAATACTGAGAAAGGACCTGCGGAGCTGAAGCAGCTCCTCCAAAGAGCAGAGTCAAGGAGCAATGAAGAGCCGCTCCAGAGAAGTGAAGGGCTCCATCCCCATGCTTTCTGCTCTGAAATCAAGCACAGCAAACTCAGAATGGAGTGCAACATGCTATCAATCTTCCCAGTCTGATGCTTTCAAGGAAAAAAGTTATCAAAACCTGCATCAAAGCCCAGGATCGAAACAGGAAGGGAAACGGCAACTTAGACCCAATTCCATCCCTACACAAAGCATACAGCTACCAACAGTGACTTTGTTCATTGTTAATAAACTTTAAGTTTGCACAGTGTTTATTACTGGTGCGTACATAATATGTGCCATGTGCATGTAATATGTGTTATTGGTATGTGTAGTACGTGTTGTATGTGTGCTTTGTGTAGCACATACTATTTCTGTGTGTGCCGTGTGTCTAGTATGTGGCACATGTGTGTGTTCTGTGTAGTATGTGCCACACACATATGTGTTATCGGGGCATGGGAAGTATATGCCATGTGTGCTGTGCATGTACTATATACCATATGTGTATGCTGTGTGTATAGCAAATGCCATGTGTGTCCTGTTTGTAGTATATGCTGTGCATGTAGTGTGTGCTATATGCATGTGTGTACAGATATGCGTGCCCTGTGTGTATGCATGCAGAAGCCAGAGGCAGACAGCAGGTGTCCTCCTCTACTGCTTTGCCACCTTATTAATCCCTGAGACAGAGTCTGTCACTGAGCCACCAAGCCCCAACAATTCTCCTATCTCCAGCTCCCTCAACACTGGGGTCATAGGTACATGCAGCCTTGCCCAGCTTTTTGCATGGGAGAATCAAATTCAGATAATCGTATTTGTGCAACAATGCTCTTACCAACTGAGCTGTCACCAAGCCCTTGCACACAATTTTAACAAACTTTTATCCCTAGTTCCGTCATTTAACAGTTTTGTTTGTTTATTCATTTGTTCTTTGTTTGTTTTGAGGCTGGGTCTCAGGTAGCCCAGGCTGGCCTAGAATTCTTCATGTAGCCACAAATGACCTTGAACTCCTGATCCTGCTGCCTCCACCTTCCCTGTGCTGGGATTGCAGGTATGCATTGCTATACTGAGTACATACCTTGTGGGGACTGACCCCAGGGCTTCCAACATGCTAGGCAAGCACTCTACCACCTCAACTATGTCCCCAACCTCATTTAACAGTTTTAGTCATAGCACCAGCTCCACATTCTTTCTCCCTCTTTGCACCCTCCCACAGATCCACACCCACAACTCACTTGCTGGAATTCATAGTGTACCCAGAAGGACATTCGGGGATGCACTTATTGTTGTGAATGACATACTGGTGGCAGCCTGGCCTTCGAGAGTTCTTGCATTTGTTGTGCAGATCTTGGCAGAAGCTAAAGTTGACACAGCGCCAGTCCTGGAAGTGTAGGTAGGGTGGTGGGCAGGTGTCCACACACCTACCATCCAGGTAGAAGTTGCGACAGGCCACACACTTGGTGGGGTCATCTGGCTCAGAGCAGTTGCCCAAACATTCTCTGTGGCAGCACAGACCTTCAGAGGTGCAGCCATGTGACTTACAGATGGTCGGGCAAACTAGAGACAAAAAGAGAAAACACAGCTGGTCAATGGTTTTGCCCAATTTCTGTCTGCACATATAGCAATTCTGGATTAGGAAGCCAAACAAAACAATAACGACGACAGCAACACTTCCAAAGTACTTCACACATGCCAGACCCATCAATGAACTCACTGAAGCCCCCAACCCAATGCTGTGTTTATAAATGTTTAACAGTAGCCTGATGGAGGGAAGCAGACTCTAAATTATAGCTTTTGCCAATTTCCATGATCAATTTCAGGCTACCTTATATGAAGCCATAGAACAGAGTAGCAAGAGACATACTATAAGATACCACTAAACAATGTTTCCAATGTTTGATACCATCTAAATCTACTACAGATACAATAGTAGTAAATAACCTTAAGAGCACAATATTTTTTGTTGTTAAAATGTAACGTCATAACTAGGAAGTAGAGGTTTCAATTGTTACCTTTGCTTTAAACATAATTTGTTAAGTTGTAAGTCCACATTAGTATTTGTTTCATACATTAGTCATTTAATTTTTGTAATGCTGGGAATAGAACTCAGGGTTTACAAATTCTAGGTCCCATTTGCTCTACTGATGAGCCATGGCCCTAGCACCTCACAGGATGAATCTAGGCAAGGGTTCTACTGCTGGGCCACTCCACCAGTCCCTCACTGGGAGATTCTACAAGCTTCTGTACCATTGAACCAGCCACCCTGCACCTCAGTCCTTCAATGACAGAGTCTAAGCTGGTGCACTACCACTGAGCTACATCTGCAGCCCTCTCATGTAGCCAATGCTGGCCTCAAACTCATGGAGTAGCCCAACTTGGCCATAAACTGCTGATCCTTCTGCCACTACCTCCCTAGTGCTAGTATGACATGTATGTGCCATTCTTTTAGCCCCAGCCCACTTAAAAAAATAATACTTTAATTTTGAGATAAAGCCTCCATAAATTACCTGGGCTGACCTTGAACTCACTCTATAACCAAGGCAGACTTGGAAATTGCAATCTCTTTACCTCAACCTAGAGTAGCTTGGTTTGCAAGCCTGGGCCACCATAAAAAGGTGATCCTGATCCCAAAGGAAAGAGAGGGCTCTGAAGCTGAGAGCAATGCCTTAACTTGCCTTCAAACTAGAGGCACTTCCTTGCTCCATGCCACTGAATTTGTCTACTGTAAGCTGGATGCACCCCAACTTTATCCATCAGCCCCAATCTCTCACTATTTATCACTTCCTAATCACATCTTCATTTCCATCCCTCAGCATCTGTACTGTTTCTAGGCTGCTGGCAATCTCATTTGTTGAGTTTCCCTGAATCTGAAAAGTTCTCCATTATGTGCCTGACTTTTTGTTCCCTCCCTCCCTTTTTCCCTGAATGATTCAAGTATGATTCGAAAGCCTGGAAATGTTATCCCCTACCACCACCACCCATCTTTAGGCTCTGTGATTATTGTTACTACTATGAAGTCTTCTAGCCTCAAGTAGATCCCGCTGACCAAACCAAGGGAACAGAAGTGGCCCTAGAAGCCACGTCCACACAGGAATAACTCTATCTAATTCAACTTTCTGTGACAAAAGAAATGTTCACCGTGTGGGCTTCCCAATACCTTAGCCACTTCTTCCCTGTAGCTAGTGATTGAGACTCATACAAGTATAAACAAAACTTTTTTAAAATTATGATTAAAAACACACATAATTTTAAAAAAGCTATTATCTTGGGCTGGAGATGGGGCTCAGTTAGTAAAGCACTTGTGTATAATACACAGAGCCCTGGGTTCCATCCCCAGCCCTGCGTTAAACAGGTGTGGTGGTACCTGCTTGTCATCCAACACTCAGGAGATAAAGACAAGAGGGTCAGAAGTTCAGGGTCATCCTCAGCTACATAGCAGGTATGAAGCTAGTCTGAGCCACATGAGACCCTATCTTCTTCTTTTCCCCAGCTGGACACAGTGGCACACACTTTTAATCCCAACACTTGGGAGGCAGAGGTAGGAGGATCACTGTGAATACAAGGCTAGTCTGAGACTACACAGTGAATTCCAGGTCAGCCTGGGCTAGAGTGAGATCCTACCTCAGGGGAAAAAAATTTTTTTTAAACTAACTTAGCCAACTGGGAGTATCATCATCATAGTTGTCCCTCAATTATCAATGGGAGATTATTTCTTTAACCCTTGCAAATATCAATTTCTTTTTTACTTTTTTGTTTATTTTATGAGAGAGAAAAATTGGCATGCCAGGGCCTCCAGCCACTGCAATTGAACTCCAGACACCTATGTCACCTTGTGCGTTTGGCTTACATGGGTACTAAGGAGGGCCTTTAGGCTTCGCAAGCAAGCACCTTAACCACTAAGCCATCTCTCCAGCCTGCAAATATCAATCTTGATATACAGGTGCTCAAACTGCTTACAGGGCATGATATTAATATCATATTCACATAGAATCTGTATACTTTAAATCAGCTCTAAATGACATAATATCTAGCACAATGCAAATAACACTGATATAGTTTTAGTTCTCTATCACTTAGGGAATAATAATAAGAAAAAATGACTGCATCTGTTAGATACAAACATAATTTTCCCCAGCTATTTTTTAAGACAGTCTTGTGTATCACAGGTTGTCCTTGAACTCCCAAGTGTTAGGATCATAGATGTGTACCACTAGTTTGTGTGGTGTAGGAGAACCAAAACTGGGGTTTCTCATGCATGCTAGGCAAATATCCACTGAGCCAGAGCCCCAATCCCTTTCCCAGCTATCTTTGATGGACAGTAGGCACAATACATGGATGTAGAAAGTAAATCTATGGAAATATGACCTTAACATCAACATGGTATAGTAGTTATCCTCATCATTAGCAAAGGTCTATCTGGGACCACCTGAGGACTTAAACAACTGGAGGAAGCAATCTATAAAGCACACAATTATCAAAGGTCCACAAAGATCTGGTTTTTTGGCAGGACACACATAAGGGCAGGAAGGGGCCTATTTCCTGATTGGTGCTGCATCTGAGGGTCAGCCTTTTTCATTCATAAGGAGTGTCATCAAAGGCCTAATAAAACTTCCCAAATGCATCAACTTCACAGCCTAGACAATGCCAAGTAAAATCACCCAACACTTGCAAACAAAGCCAGAGACAGACTGCCAGACACTTGATTTTATCTTTGGACTGTACAATTCTATTTATAGGAAATCCAAAAAACTAAAATAAAATAAAAAAGCAAAACTATAATGACAGAGGAAATATAGCCCAGTGGCTACTGGGGGTTATACTGGGATGGACTACAAAGGTACAGGCAAGGGAACTGGGCTAAGAGGACATGATGGGATCTTTCTGCATCTTGTTTGCTTGTTTGTTTTTCTTTTGGTGCTGGAGATTGAACACACAGCTTTTTAACCTGAGCTGTTAATGACCAGGCACCTAGGGAGGGACAAATAAGGGAAGGTTGATCATTGAGTACTAAGTTACAGTTAGTAACAGCAAATTGTGCTGTGGTATAGTAGGGTGATGAGAGGTAACAATAATGTTCTGTACATTTCAAAAGCTTAAAAAAAGATAGTTTCCAGCATAAGAAAGGACAAATATTTGAGGCAATACATATGGCTTAGGCTTCTCTTTTGGTTATCTGGATCTGGTTTGGGTTCCTTTGCAATGGTGAGGATGAAATTCAGGGACTGGTACATAGTAGGCCATGCCTCCAGCCCTTCATGGAGAGATTCTAGGCAGGTCCTCTATTACTAAGTCACATCTCCAGCCCTTCACTGGTAGATTCTAAGCAGGTGCTTTACCACTAAGCCACACCCCTAACCCCTTAAAGTGGATTCTAGGCAGGAGCACTACCACTGAGCCATGCCTTTAGCTCCTCACTAGTGGCTTCTAGACAAGTACTCTACCATAGAGCCACATCCCTAGCCTAAGGAGATAACATGGTAGCACATATCACTAAAGTCAGTACTTGGAAGACTGAGTCAGAAGGGTCTCTATGAGTTGAAGGCCACTCTGGGCCACACAGCAAGTTTAAGGTCAGCCAGGAATACATAGTAAGACCTTTTCTCAAAAAAAAAACTTAATTTGAAATTATGAACTTTATATATAAATTATACATTTGTTTTGGTTTTGGTTTTTTGAGACAGAGTTTTGCTATATAGCCCAGATTGGCTTTGAACTTGTAGCAAACCTACTGCCTTAGTTTCCCAAGTGCTGAGATTATAGACACATGATGTATGAACAGCTTAAATTATACTTTTACTTATTTTATTTTGTTTTAGGGGGAGGTTCGAGGTAGGTCTCACCCCAGCCCAGGCTGACCTGGAACTCACTATGCATTCTCAGGCTGGCCTCAAACTCACAGCAATCCTCCTGCCTCTGGCTCTCAAGTGCTGGGATTATAGGAGTGCGCCACCATGCCCAGCTTAAATTATACTTTCAAATGGGATAAAAAGAAAAGGATAAATTAAATGGGGCATACATCCTTCTACTTTTAGTACATGTGATGCCAAAGCAAGCACCATACATCCTTCTAGGTGGGGTAGAAGAAATGTACCCAAGGGCCAGGAAGATGGCTCACTGGGTAAAATGACTGCTGCCCATGTATGAGGACTTGATTTTGGGTCCCCAACACCCATGTAAAAGCTGGATGTAGTGGTACATGCCTGAAATTCCAGTAATAGAGAAGTGGAGACATAAGGATCCCTCGGGCTTGCTGTAGTTAGTCTAGCTGCATCAGTGAGCTCTGTGTTCTCTAAGAGACCCTGTCTTAATAAATAGGGTGGAAAGCAACCAAGAAAGATACCTAATGTCAATACACACACACACACACACACACCACTCACATCAGTGTGCCCAAAAAAGGAATGTACCCAATTTGATTTTAATTTCTTTTTAATATGTGTGTGTACCACACTTTCAAGGGAAAATATTTTTTAGTCTCTATTACACAAATAAACAAAAGTTAACATGATTTTACCCCAAATATTCTAGCAGTGACTACCTAAGAATGGCAATCAGAAGCAGTAGGGGGTGTAACTACCTTGTAGAGCATTTGCCTGGGTTCCATTTCCAGAACGGCATCAAAAGGAAAAGAAATGAAGAAATGAAGAATGGCTAACAGGAATCATAAAGAAATTATACAGGTCTGGTGAAGTTCAGTTGGTAGTGCTTGCCCAGCATGCATGAAGCACTGGTATGAATCCTCAGTACCACAAAAATCACTTATGATGGTACACACAGGGTTTCCCAATGCTAGAGATGGAAGTCAGAGAAAAAGAAGTTCAAGGTCATCCTTAGCTACATAGCAAGTTCATGGACAGCCTGAACTAGATGAAACCCTGTATTCCAGGTCAGCCTGGACTAGAACCAAGACCCTACCTTGAAAAACAAAAACAAAAAAGAAGAGGAGAGCGACAGAAGAGAAGAGAAGATGAAAAAGAAGGGGAGAGGAAAAGGAAGGAAAAGGCAAAAGAAAAGATTTTTAAGTTTTTTTTTTCTAACTAAAGTTCTTTTTAAAGAACTTTTACTGTATTGCAAATTCAGTTCAGGTCCACAAGGGTGATTGTATTAGATTAGTAGCTTTGTTCTTTTAGAATTTATTCAACATATTGTCCACATTTCACTTTTTAAATTCATTCACCAATATATATGTTAAATACACAGTATGCTGGGTATTGTTATAGACATTTGAAGAACACAAGAACCTGTCCATGTAGTAAGCATCAGAACATAGGTCATAGAGAGATACCACCCCTAGGGACTGAGGAAATATCTCAATCAGAAAAGCGCTTGCTTTGCAAGGATGATTTGAGTTTGATCACCAAGAATCCACACAAAAATAAAGGTTGAGCATAGTGGTGCACATTTGTAATCTCAGTGCTAAGGAGGTGAAGAGAGGAGAATCCCTGGGGCTCACTGGCCAGCTCATCTTGCCTACTTGGCTAGCTCCAGGCCAATGAAAACCCTGTCTCAAAGAAGGTGGAGTTCACTTGAGAAATGACATCCAAGATTAGGCACACACGCAGGTACCTGCATACATATAATCACATACAAAGAAATGCCACCTCTAACTTCCCAAAATTCAAGCTAGCACTGTTCTTGTATCAACCAGCATTCCCTTATTCATGGGGGAAAGAAAAGAAAAAGTGTAAAATTTCAGACTACAAGCAAGTAGCAAGCGTAAATCATGTTGCATGAAATTTTTCTTCCATGTAAATGCATGTCATGTGTCTGAATAAATCACAAAGTAGACTTTTTTTGAGGTAGGGTCTTGCTGTAGCTCAGGTTGACCTGGAATTCACTATGTAGTCTCAGGGCAGCCTTGAATTCATGGCAATCCTCCTGCCTCTGCCTCTAGAGCCCTAGGGTTAAAGGTATGTGCCACCACACCCCAGCAAGGTAGACTTCTTAACAAGCTAGTCAAAATGTGTTTCAAGTAGCACTGCCAGTATCAGAAAATCTAAGCATTACTACAGGTCTGTAACACCAGTGCACAGGGTGGCAGGGTGGGGAGGGTGTGAGAGGAGTGAGTAGAGGCCAGAGAATCACTGAGGCTAGCTGACAGCAGTTCCAGAAGGAGAGACACCCAATTCAAGGAAATACACAAATGAGTGATAAGAAGGCACTCAATGTTTCCTCCTCTGGCTACTGCACACAATCACACAGGATGTGTACATCTGCACATACGGGTGCATACACCACATATCACACACACCACACACATACTGTACATATACACAGCATGAAAAAAATGTGATTGTTGTAGGGGGTATAAATAAATTATACAGAGAAAAAAAGACTATTAAAAGCAAAGTGTGATCTTAAATTGCAAGTGGGATGTGGAGAAAATAAAGCAATATAGTAACCAGGCATGGTGGCTCATGCCTATAATCCCAGCACTTGGGAAGCTGAGGTAGGAGATTTGTGAGTTCAAGGCCAGCCTGGACTACAGCAAGACCCTGTCTCAAAGAACAAACAAAAACAAGTTAGCAAATTTATGGGAGTATATTAAAATATTCTATTATGTTAATTTCCTAATTTTGATCACTGTGTAAGGGGATTGTCTTTGTCTTAGGAAAGCCCTCTGAGAAAGCAAGGAGTGTGGTAATCAAAACAGACTCAAATGATTCAGGAAAAAAAAATGTGTATGCTTGTTCACGAAGATAGTACAGAAATAAACAATTAGGGTAAAATGTAAAAACCTCATGTACAGAAACAGAATTCCTGAAACTTTTCTGTAAACACAAAACTGTATCAAAATAAAGAATGACCATTTTGTCCTAAGCAAGGTTAAACATTGTAGTAGTCAAAGAAATAAACACAGTTCTCTTGTCAGTAACTCTATAGAGAAATGCTACAAATTTCCCCCACCTTCGCCTCTCAGGTTTCACTTCTTCTTTCACCTTTCATACAGTTTGAGTTTTTCTTAAGCCTTATGGTGAATACAAAATAAAACATCCCACAAACCACTACTACATGTTTTGATAGCTTTACACATGTTAATAACATTTTGTTACATTCCTTTCCAAAGCCTGTCATTTCGGGGGGCGGGGCATTCAAGATTATGATTCCAAAAATTACTTCTTTCCAGAAATACCCAACAGAATAGCTGCATCATGTGCCTGCAGGCACAGTAACACGCAAAGCCCTTTTTCTTCCAAACTGGCCCTCCAAGTTTTCGAAGGCAAATTCTTTCCCCAGCCCTGTGATCAGCAGCATGTCCTTGAAGTTGGAAAGTGCCTCTTTTCCCTCCCTGACAATAAGGCCCCCAGTGAACACGTGGACATTAGGTGAAGTGAGCTGTGGGGAGCCTCAACCCTCTAGGGAAGCCTCAGGATTGGTAGGCTCTGGATGTGTGTGTGCAGGTATCTGCCCTAGGCAGGTCCAATGCAAGCTGCGCAGTTCTTTGGAGAAATACAACAGCCCACGCAGAAGACGGATAGGGGATGGCTCCTGGGGCTGTACCAGCCTCAGGATTGGTCGGTTCTTGGAAAGTATGCAAATGAAGTGTGAACCCTGGAGTCCCAGCCCCCAAGGGCTGCAAGCATCCACTACAAGTTCCACTCCAGAGGCCAGGTCGGGTGTTGGCAGCAGCTCAGTGCCACCCTCTCGCTCAGCCAATGGGCGGGTTGCAGCGGATGCCGACTCCGCCTCCAAATGCTCTGAGCTCTGCTAGGCCCACTGGTACTGGGGCAGTGGCCAGTGGAAGCAGCTAGGCAGGGCCTCTCCTGAGTGGGATAGGCCTGGGAGGGATACAACATGGCAAAACCTTCAGAAGAGACAATGAGTGCATGAAGCATACACCGGGCTGGGCGCGGTGCTGGGCGTGTATCTGAGAGGAGATCCGGTTACCGCGTGGCGGCGCCCTGGATGGCCCAGAGACAGTTTGGCCCCCAAGTCTCACTGGGGAGCGGTCCAGAGAAGGGCAGTAACAAAATCTCTGGTGATCGAGGGTCAAAAGGGAAGGTTCGCATCTCTGGACTCCTCGAACAAAATGCCCCAAGGTTTTTACCCAGATACGTGCCCAGAAAACCAACAAGCATACCTACAAATGCTTTCTTTAAATTTACAGGCTCTGCAAGCTGATGATGTAGCTCAGCAGTAGACTGCTTGCAAGTGCAAAGTCCCGAGTTCTATCCCCAGTACTGGGGAAATTTTTTTCCAGGCTACATCTTAGGGGTATACTCTGGCCAAAGTACCTTTGAAGACTTTGAACTAGTGATTCCACGTGAGTTTGCGATTCCGGTAAAACAAGGTAGTGAATAGACATTACGTCATTTACAACCCCCTCATCTGATGATAAATGCACTTTAAAATGTATAACGGGGCTGATGAGAGGACAGTGTGTTAGCATGCAATCATGATGATCTGAGTTCAAATCTCAGAACCCACATAAAAGCTGGGTTCATGGTCTGGGATTTGCTGGCTACATAGTCCTGCCAAGTCAGTGGGCTCCAGTGAGACTGTCTCAAAAATTAAGTTGGGGAGTGATTGAGGAAGACACCTGAGGTCGACCTGTGGCCTTCACATGCCTGTGTCATGCATGAACATGTACCAGAACATACATGCAGGCCTACATATGAACATGCATACACACTACACATGCAAAAAAGTGTGTGTATATATATACATATACATATATATATATATATATATAATTTGCATCAATTAATACGATTTTAGTTTTCTCATTATGGGGTAGGGAAATGAAACAGAATCACTACTTGGTAAGTGCCAACTCAGACAGAGCTCAAACTCAGGTGTCCTGTGAAAGTCTGACTGGTGATTACCATGGATTTTTTTTTATTAGTTATGTACACAGTGTACTCAGTCATGTTGGTACCATCACTAGCCTCTTCCCTGTCCTCCCCCCTCCTGCCATGGATTTTTATACTATGAATTATGTTCACCTCTTCCCCAGCCCAGCTCACCATAATTGAACCATCTAGGCAGTGGAGATGGAGTAATGATGGAGAATTCTCTTTCTGGCCTCCAGTGATACATGAAAGAGATACATAAGCACCATTAAAGGAAAGACTGTCTTGCAGAAGCACACAGTAGATGCACAATAAATTTCATGGGACACAAATCTCACAAAAGCATCAGGGTGTGAGATGATTGTACTTTATCACAGTAGCAAATGTGTGAATCATCACGGACCTCTAAGCAGTGCAAACTGCTTATTGAAGAGCTGACCCCTGAGAAGACCCAAAGAACTTCAAGCATGAAAAACACCACCAGATCCACACTTGAGGATCTCCATTCTAAGTGATGGGTAGGTGAGGAGGCAGAAGGAAGAGGCTGCCTTCTGTAGCCATCAGCGGGGGGAGTTGCCAGGATTTCCCAACTGGAAAATGCCCAAATTTCCACCTTGAGAACTACATCCAACTCGCAAGAGAAAGCTGGACAAAGACAGGTGCTGAGACTTGAACAATCTGGGTTTCAGATGTAGTATCCAAGACATCAGGACTAGAGAACTAATCACCTACACAAAACTGGTTTCATGGAGCTGAAAAGATGGCTCCATGGATAAAGGGATGGCCATGCAAACATGAGGACCTGAGTTCAATCCCAGGAACTAAGTTTAAAAAAAAAAAAAAAACAGCTGTGGCAGCCAACCTGTAATCCCAGGGTTTGGAAGGTGGAAACAGGTTCTCAGGGCAGCCTATAATGCCAATGATAGGGAGGTGAAGATGGGGATTCTCAGGGCAACTGCAACCCTAGTGTTCAGGAGGCAGAAATAGGGATCCCTGGGCAAGCTGACTGACTAGACCAGTCAAATCAGTAAGCTCTTGGTTCTAGTGAAAAACCTTTACTTAATAAATAAGGTGGAGAGTGATTCAGGAAGACATGTGGCATAAATATCTGGTCTACACATGCATACACCTGTGATCACACACATGCAAATACACATACACACATATATACACAGATAAAAGATTGGAACCTATTTAATAAAGTTGTTTTGATGATATCTTCAAAATTATTGGAAAAGTTATCCTATGATTTTTAATCTATCCAAAGTTTTATCGCTACTTTCATTTTTGAATTATGAATGCATATGTGCATGTTCTTATGTGTGTCAGATAGGTTCTCTCATTGAACCTAGAGCTCACTGATTTGGCTAGACTGGCTGGTCAGCAAGCCTCAGGGATCCTCCTGTGTCTACATCTCCAGTGCTGGGATTACAAGTGCACCCCAATGCACCCGACTTTTACATGGGTGCTGGGGATCCAAACTCAGGTCTTCAGGCTTGCATGGCAAGCACTTTACTGACTCAGTCATCCCCCTAAACCCTTGGCTTTTATTCTTAATTTTATATATAGTATCACCATGCCCTTTTGATTCTGACATTATTGAATTTTTCCCACTATAAAGCATTTCTGCAAGGAAAGAAAAATTCTGCATTTATATATTGCACAAATAAGTCATAACTAGCCCTATGAAACCATGAAGTATGAAAATTTTGGTTGCTGTGCCTGGGAAAGTGAGTTTTTAACTTAATCTTCAGATAGCTAGGGGATATCCAGGTGAGTACTATATTCAACTTTTACACTTATTAGTTCTATTTGTTTTCTATCAACTCAGTCCTGCTAATTTATTTTGTCCTTCCTCCTTATGTTTTTAATGATTTACTGTCTCATTTTTGTTTTTGTTTGCTTTTTGTGTTTTGAAGCAGGGTATTACTATGTCACCCTAGCTGGCCTAGAACTCCTGTAGCTCAGGCTGGCCCCAAACTGTTGGCAATCTCTCTGCCTCAGCCTCTCAAGTGCTGGAGTTCCAGGCATATGCCATCATATACAGTTAATTTTTGTGATTTGCCTATATTTTCATTAAAACACTGCATTTGTCTATACATCCTGTTGCAGGTTCTTTCTTGTTGCTGGCATCTGACCAAAAATATCTGATGGGAGGAAAGTTTTGTTTCTTTTTAACTTTGATTTACAGTCTCAAGGGAAAAGTTCATGATGGCAGGGGAAAGCACAACATAAGCAGAGGCTGGACATCATCTCTGCCACAGCAGGAGAAAAATAGCAGCATAAGTGAGCCAGCTAATACTGGCAAACTGCCCCCAGTGACACAGCAACTCCAGATAGGCTCAACCTCCCAAATTGCTACCAGCTGGACACCAAGCATTCAGAACACATGAGTTTGTGTGGGATATCTAACAAGCCACCACACATCTACAGCCTGTCTTGAAATAGTCTAAAACCACTTCATATGATCCCCATCACCAAAGTAAATTTTTTTATCTCTTGAGTTTATTTATATTGATCTTTACATGATTTTTTAAAATCAAAAGTCCTATTAGCATAAAAATAATTTTCTTTTTCGGTGTGTGTGGTATAGTATTGTGGTATGCAGATTCATGTGCATGGATCCACACGTGTGGAAGTCAGAGGAGGACATTTGGCATCCTCTATCGCTCCTCCACTCTATTTTTTCAAGACAGAAACTCTCACTGAGCCTGAAGCTTGCCATTTTCCAGTTGGACTGGCTGGTCAGCGAGCCCTAGGGATCCTCCTGTCTCTGCTCCCATCAGGGCTGGGGTTACAGGTGTGTGAAGACATGCCCAGCTGGGGATTAAACTCAAGTCCTCATGGCTGTATAGTAAGTGCTCTTACCCACTGAGCTATCTCCCCAGGCCCTGTGTTAAATTTTTTTATGGTATTTTTGTTTGTTTTCAGGCACAGTCTCACTCTAGCCCAAGCTGTCCTGAACTTACTCTGTCGCTCAGGCTAGCCTGGAACTCTTGGCACTTACTACCTCAGCCTCTGAAGTACTGGGATTAAAGAGGTGAGCCACCACACCCAGCTCTCCTTAGGTATTTTTAAACAGATTACTTGTTTCCCTTCCCCAGTCTTCCTTCCCCCCTTACAGAAGACTCAATTAAGCAAATGAGTGAACTAAAGAAATCAATTCAAGACCTTGACAAGACAGTCTCCAAAGTGAATGAAACTGTTGACATATTGGAGAAGTCCAAAAAAATTGGAGGATAAATTCAGCAAGGAATCTAAAACACTGAAAAATAACCAAACAAGAACTTTGGAAATGAAGAAAAAAATCACAACAGTGAACATCACTTGACAGGACCATCTGGAGGACAAATTTCATGGATGGAGGACAAAGTCGAGAAAGTTAAAGGCTTTGAATTATTTTAAATGACCCAGTACCAGAAGTCTGTCTTGCATGCTGGTTTTGTCAAGCTTTTAAAAAATTAATTTCCATTTGTGCCTCCTGGTAGCCTGAGATGAGGACCAGTACAATGTTTATTTTTATTATGGAATGCACTGGTTTCTTTTTAAAGATTTAGCAAATGATTAATATTCTAAATATTCCAAGAGTAATTTAAAAAGTATATTGTTAACAAACTGGAAATTTTGGCTTCTGTTATCATGCTCTAACTAAACTTATGGTTCAGACTCCTTGCTGCCAAGGAGAGTTCTCATTTTCTTTCTTTGAGTCCCAAGCAGCTCTCTGAAGTGCAACTCTATTGTAGTTGGATTCTGGTTAAGGATAGTTCCTTAAATGTAAAAATGCAATAGTTTTCTTTTCTCTTTGTAAATGCCTTGTGCCTGGAATTCCTTTATCTTCTTTATCTGTGGTAGTTTGAATGTAAAATGCTCCCAATAGACTCATGTGTTCAAATACTTAATCCCCAGCTGGTGGCACTGTTCAGGAGTCTTGGGGACAGGCCTTGAGGTGTTAAGAGCCCAGCCTGCTTGCTGGCTGTCCCCTACTTCCTTTCTGTCAGATGTGACAAGATGCCAGCTTCCTGCTCCTGCCATGATGGACTCTATAAGGAACTGTAAGCCAAAAACTCTTTCCTTCCCTAAATTGCTTCCTGTTAAGCATTTTTTTCCTAGTAAAAAGAAAGTAACTAATATAATGCTCATGTCATTTTTTTTGGAATTAGACATTGAAAACTTTCTAGTGGTGGGGGAGAGAAGGGACCACAGATTCCATGGGAAAAAGTAGGAACAAGGAATGATAGGGTTTGACACCAGACACTGGAGAAGGTCTGACTGGCAAAAATGGTTTTCCTGAGTGAGTAAAATCTCAACCATACAACCTTCAGCTCATGTTACCAGTGGCCTTTATTTTTCTTTGTGTATTTGTGCATGCCCAACATGTGGACACATGCATATGGAGGCTACAGGACAACCTCATGTGTCATTCTTCAAGCATTGCCCATCTTTTAAAAAAATCTTTGTGTGTGTGTGTGTGTGTGTGTGTGTGTGTGTGTGTGTGTGCATGCATGCCACATGCCATGGCAAGTGTATGGAAGTCAAAGGACTTCCTTGGATGTCAGTCCTCACCTTTCACCATGTTTGAGGCAGCGTTCTGGTTCTTCACCACTATAAACACCAAGCTAGATGGCCAACAAACTTTTGGGATTCTCCTGTCTCTGCATTCCATCTCACTATAGGAGGGTTAGGATTACAGACACATGAGCTGGTCGCATAGTGCTTTTCACATGGTTCTGAAGCTCAAAACTCAGGTCTTCAGGCTTGCTGAGCAAACACTTTTATCTATTGAGCACTCACCCCAGACTGTGTCCACCTTTTTAGAGACAGGGTTTTTCATGTTCTGGAGCTTACTAATTAGGCTAGACTGGCTAGTCATTGAGCAATAGGTACTCTACTTTCTCACTTCCCAAGCACTGGGATTACAGGTATGCATCAGTATGCTGAGCTTTAAAAAAAATTTTTTTTTAATTTATTTGAGAGAAACACAGAGAAAGTGGCAGATAGAGAGCATAGGACTGGACAATAGTGGTGGTGGGGCAGGATGAGGTTGGGTGGGGGGACCAAAAAAACTGGACCCAAATGGGAATGGTACCATAAAATCCTACATCCTGAAAGATATACTAAAAAGTTGAACCTTCATCAAGTGCTTAGAGAGAATACCTGATTCACAGGGGCCTGGAGAGGGTATGATAAAGACTATCCTGAATCTTCTATTTCTCTTTTCTCTCTTTCTCTTTTATATTACCTATATTCTTCTTCCTTCTTTTCCCTTAGCACTGACCTGTAACTCCCAGTACCAGCATGTGGGTAACATCCACAATGAGCTGAAGATCAGAGAGACCTACAAGGTTTCCCAAAAGAAGACAGATGTCTGTCAGAGTACTTGATGACCCACCAAAGGTTAACGGCAAGACCCTACTGCCAAAAACACCATATGCTTGGGACAGAACATGGAGCAACCTGGCTGGAAACTGGAAGAGAGTCAATCCCCAAACAGTTAGTTTGTCTAGTGCCAGAAGGTGTTAAATGAGCGACTGGGGGAAAATGACCAACATTCGTCTAAGCAACTTGTGGTCTAAGCTACTCAACAGCAGTCAAACTGATGTGATATTCATACAAGTGCAATAGTGGCACACAGCCATGATGGGTTACCAGCTGCTCTTGATTTGGCTAACGGATCCACTAAGTGGAACGGAACCTGTACCTGGAATGGGGAAACAAGTCAGAACCATATCCAAAAACGAGCCCGCTCTCCAATATCAAGCTCCCACCAATAGTGGGCTACACTTATTAAATTCTCTCTAAAATAATAATGGATATCCATGTATCTTGCACTGATCTCACTATCCATTGGATAATTTGCTTTCTTTTTCAGATGGTCACAGAACCTGAGAAGAGAATCAGCTCATTGTACCTCACCAGGGCTCCAGGAGATAGACACAGAGAACACTCAACTCCCACCAACTCAGATATCCAGAGACACAGAGACTCCTAAGATCTTGTCACTGAAATAGACCTAAAATGAACCCAACATGGCTGAAGGAAATTCGTGGAAGAGGGGCAGAAAGATTGTTAGAGCCATAAGTTGGGTCATCATGCACAGAGACATTGCCTCTCCCCCATAATTGATGGCCACCCCCACAATCCTCACGAGGGGATGCCAGGGAGAAGGCTAACAATGGTACCATCCTGGCTGTATATACACTATATACATAACTAATAAAAAATAATAAAAAGAGAGAGATAGAGAGTATGGGCACATCAGAGCTTCCTGCCTACAAGCTGCATACAAACTCCAGATGCATGTGCCACTTTGTGCATCTGGTACTGGGGAATCAAACCTAGGTAATCAGGCTTTGCCAGCAAGCACCTTGTAACCACTGAGCCATCTCTGCTGAACTTCTTTCTTTCTTTCTTTCTTTCTTTCTCTCTCTCTCTCTCTCTCTCTCTCTCTCTCTCTCTCTCTCTTTTTTACATGGGTTCTGGGAATAAAACTCAAGTTCTTATGTTTGCTAGGCCAATGTTTTATCCACTGGGCCATCTCCCCAGCCCTCCAATGGCTTCAATAATGAGTTCAGGTCATCTTGGATTTGTACATGTCAAAAGATACTGTTTTTCAGGAGCTTCTGCCACCACAAGCCAGCAAAGTCCTAGGGAAACAAAATGGAGAAAATTTCCTCAAGTCTTGAAGGTCCCAAATAAATATCAGAATGCCTTGGATTTCTGTAGGAAACCAAAAATATCGAATCACCAGGAAGAATTAAAGTACACCCATTTCACATTCCATGGAGACAAAAGGGAGAAGCTTTTTAGTTTATTTCCTGACTAAGTTGGTTCCTATGCCATATGGATATTTTTATTTTCCACTGCAGAAGATAAGAGAGGCTCATGGGTCATCTCCACATAAGAAGCATTGTGTTCCCAGGGACATTTCCCATGTGTGCATGCAAACATTGTTTTTAGAAAAGGTTGCAAGCAAGTGAAATGACTCAGTTGGTAAAATGCTTGCTTTTTAAGCATGAGAACTTGAGTTCAATTCCCCAGCACCCATGTAAAAATGCCAGGTGTGATGGCATGCATCTATAATCCCAGAGATGAGGAGGATCCCTAGGGCTAGTCTAATTGGTGAGCTCCAGACCAAAGAGAGACCCTGTCTCAAAGGAGGTAGACAAGAGTACCTGAGGAACAAATCTTGAAGTTGTTTTCTGGCCTCCACATACACAAATGTGTAAATGCATTATACACACATGTGCGCCCCACACAGGAACACCACACACATACAAATTAAAAAGAGAGTCATAGGAGATGGCTAAGTGAGTAAGAGCATTTGCCACACAAGCATGAGGATATGATACCTAGGACCTATACAGAAAGACAGACATGCCTGTAACCCTAGTGCTGACAGGAGTGAACAGGAGGATCATTGGTCACCCAGTCTAACCCAAAACAGTGAATTCCAGGTTCAGTGAGAAGCTCTCTGTCAATGGTAAGGCAGAAGAGCCATATGGAGAAAGGCCAATGTCCTCCTTTGGCTTCCACACATGTGCTCACAGGGCATGTGCACACACACCACACATACTATACCCAAAAAAAGAAGGGAAAAGAAAAATTTGGGGTTCTGACTGGGGGAATCCATTTCCTGGCCAGGTCTATTTCAACTAAAGGAAGGAATGTTTGATCCTCAGACATCACCAGCTATTCAGATCCCCTTCCAAGGTCTCCATCAACCTGAGCAAACAATCCCATACGTCATGAACTTCCTGCCTCTGCCTCTATTTACAGTGATGAAAGCCTGAATTCACACTGTACACAGAAGTAGAAAGCAAAACAGAAGCTATCCAATAGCTTCCTCATCAGACTGGCATCATGACATTATCTAAGAAATATAGACAAAGGCAGGGGAGATGTTCAGTGGGTAAAGTGCTTGTCATGTAAGCATAAGGACCTGAATTTGGATCCTCCAACACCCACAAAATGCTGAGAATGATGGCACAAGCCTGTAATCCCAACTCTGAGAGACATTAAGATCCCTGGGACTTGCTGGCTAGTCTAGCTGAATGCATGAACTTTAGGTTCAGTGAGAATCTCTGTCTCAAAAAACATAATAGAGAGTGACTGAGGAAGACACCTGATGTTGGTCTCTGGCTTCACATGAGAAAACACACACACACACTCACAAATGATAGTATTTTCACACCTAGACTAAGTCACCTGGCTGAGAGAAAGCCTACCAGTAAAAGGACATTATATTTCCCTAACCAAGTTATCGACAGCTCCACCCTGGCTTTTCTGCTGGTATTGATTCATAGAATTGTTTCTGGCACCATGGAACTGCCTTTACAGACAGAGTGTTTGTCTTACTGGGACTATATTCCAGTGTACTCCTAATGGCTCAGTTTAGAGGTTTACTGCAGGGGGGGGGGGGTGCTAGAGAGATGACTCAGTGACTAAAGCCTGATGGTCCAGGTTTGATTCCCTAATACCCACATAAACCTAGATGCACAAAGTGGAGTATGCATCTAGGGTGCCCATACTCTCTCTCTCTGACTCTCTTTCTCTCTCTCTCTCTCCCTCCCTCTGCCTCTTTTTCTCTGTCCCTCTCAAATAAATAAATATTATATTTAAAAACCACTTTGGGGATGGAGAAATGACTACAGTTAAAGGACCTTGCTTGCAGACCTGGTTCAATTCCCCAGTACCCACATACAGCCAGATACACAAAGTGGCACGTGTTTGGAGTTTGCAATGACAGAAAACCCAGGCACATCCATTCTCATTCTCTCTCTCCTTGTGAATATAAATACATTTCAAATTGTCTTTTCAAGTTTACTGGGGCTCCTGTAAGCCCAGAACTCAGGAGGGAAAGGAAAGAGGATCAAGAGTCTGAAGTCACATAACAACTGTCCTTATCAGCACATGACCTGTGCAATACTGGGCTCATCAACATTGTATCATGGGTGGTGAAAAAAGGCATGAGGCCTCCATCCCATCCTGATGAGTTATTAAAGTTTATTGGTTGCCTGGGGGTAAAAAATTCCCCACACCCATGTGCATGCAGATAACACTGCTTAAACTCAGTGGATCACACACACACAGCAGTAAAAGGACTAGTTGAGAAAAAGAAAGAGCTCAGTAAGGGAAGGAATGGGGAAAAGAAGGTAAAGGGAGGTGACTGTGATTAAAATACACTATATACATATGTAAAATTGTCAATAAGTTAATTTTTTAATGAGCAAAATAAGAAAAAAGAGCCTGAGGTCAGCCTGGGCTACACTCCAAAAACTAAGCATTTTTCCTAGGTAGCAAAACACTGGTGATGCTCTACCCATCTTCCAGTATCATCTAGTTCCCTAAATCAGCAAATCTGAGCTGCCAATAGTGGCACACTCCCCTAGGATCTAGGCACATGCTGTGATTGCAACAAACACCATCTCACAGCCTGAAGTGTGGATAAAGACCCCAGCACATGGTGCCCAAGAACATTTAGTTACAAATTGTGACCTGCCCTAAGCAGTTCCCAGGAGGATATAGTAGTGTGAGTTGTTAATTTTCTAAGGTTACTGCTGTACAGTGATTTCCTTTGAATTGAAATATTCCCTCCTGGAAAGAGAAGCAATCTCACAAGACTGGAGAAACTCAGGAAATTTACAAGGCTCAAGAAGCTCACTAAGTTCTAAGATCTGCAAGGCCCCTCCCCACAGTTAAAAAGCAGTAAACAAAAGTCAGAAAGAGTAGGCTATCTCTGGTGGAACTGACTGCCAGCTGGGCAGCAGGAGCTCTAGGGATGCAGCTTTTCTGAGTCATCACTCATGCCAGGGTGGACTTTTTGGTGATGCAGCTGCCTTTGAGTCATCCAAGCACTTTGTCAATGTTCATGTAAGTAACAATAACTAGATGATTCACCATGCTAGATTTGGTGGAATCAATGCTTTGGTCCTATAAATGTTCATGTTGAAGACCCAGCTCTACCAAAGCCAAGGTGCTACTCTTGCATGCAACAGTCAGAGGACAACCCCAATGTGCTGGAAGAGCCTTTGTCTCTTCCCTTTTCCTGCCCGAGACCAACATCCTATGTCTTCCTCAGTTGCTGTTCCACCTTATTTTTTTGAGACAGGGTCTCTCCCTTAATCGCAGACTCACTAAGTCTGCTAGATAGCCAGTGAATCCCAGGGATCCTCCTGCTTCTGCCTTCCCAGTGCTGGGCTTACAGACATGTGCCACCACACCCCACAATTACATGAGTGATAGAGAACCAACCATCTTCCCAGCCTCCAGCCTTGGGTATTTCTAGTGATCTGAACTGGTAACTAATCTTGTAAACCCATAGATTCAGCAAATGCAAATATATACCCACTCTGTGCCAGACATGCCCCAGAAACAAAAGTTGGACATGACCCGTCTAGTCCCTGGTCTCTAGAACCCCAGTCAAGTCCAGAAAGATCACAGTCAGATACCTCCATATGCCCATGCAGATCCAAACTCACCATCTCTCCACATCTCCTAATAACCCTTCTCTCATCTCTAACCCAAAAGGCACAGCTCAGAAGAGTAGTTGAATAATCTAAATAAAACAAGCAGCCTGCTCTTTTCTGAAGCCCTTAAATCACGCTGTAAAATAAGTACACTTAGCGATGACACCTACATGCCTTTTACATCTGCCTAGAAATTTACAAGGGCTCATCCACAGTAGCAGAACACTCACGCTTGAAAGAGAAAACACAAAATGTCCAATTTTCCTCTCAGAAATCAGATTTAATAGCCTCCTGAGAAAACCATAATTTGGGGGCTATTCAGTACATTCTTCCCTGAGGCCTGTGATTACGGGCTGCTGGGAAAGTTAGGAACGTGACTCTTGAGTAAATTTGGGCTCAAACTAAGCTGAAGAAAACCCAAAGCTGAAGTACAGCTGTGCCCATTCACAATATGCACAATACACAAGGGAAGGCAAGGGCACAAGGAAGATGGAAGTTGGGAAATTTTCAACAGAAAAATAAAGCTGTAATCTTCAATAAAACATGTGCCCACCCAAGTATGTCTCCCAGCTTTGCCTCCTGAAAGGAATGTAGCAGGGAGCTTGGCCTTGGATTTAGAAAGGGATTTAATGAAAATCTGTAAACCCCCCCCACCACCAATAAGCTCTCTTGCTTCCAGAAAAACTAACTCATGTTTGGCTCTCAGATGTCTGCTTCTTAGAACTGACTTAAGGGCCCTGATCTTGGGGAACACAATCCTTCTATGACCAGCTGGGCATCCTGTGTACACTCCTACTTCTGCTTCTACTTCACCTTCCCACACTTGGAAGGCTCAAGATCAAAGGACCTCCTAGGTTCTCACATGCAAAACCACCCCAAATTTCCTTCCTATTTGTTTCCTCAGCAGTTCTTGACCCTGGCTGCTGCCCATTATTTAGAGTCCCACAGGATGTAGAAATAAAATTTAACGCACTTTCCTCAACACCAAAGGGGAAAAATTCCCTATCAAACACTGGATCCCCCCCCAAACAAAAATATTGCCTTAGGCAAATGGGGTTTAACACACACACATGCATAAACACATACACACACAGTCCTAACACTGACAAGTTTCAGAAAACAATCATAAACAGTGTTAGAAACCAACAAACAGCAGGGGCTCCATGGAGATGGGTGGGAGGAGCCAAGGCGAGGCCTCCAATGGGAGGAGGGCTCCACCAGTTTATTTGGTACAAGGCAACAAGCTCAGAGCTTTGTGCACACAAGAGAGGAAATGAACGAAAAGCAAACGTAGTAATAGTAAATCCACACAGTGGAATATTATTCAGACATAAAAATGAAAAACACTGTGACATTTACTTTAGGGTGGAAGGAACCTGAAGACATGATACTGGGTGAAATGAACTGGGTACAGGATCCACCTACAATCATCAGATCCACATAGACAGGAAATGGGATGGTGAATACCAGGAGTTCAGGAGAAAGCTGGGAAGTGAGTGTTTCATGGAGACAAAGCATTGGTTTGGAGAGCTGAGAAAGTTCTGGAAATGGCATTTAAATATGCTTTTAAGTATGGGTTTAAATATGCTTACTACCACCAAACTATGCAACTCAGCATAGTTAAAATGGGCAACTTTATAGTAATGCATATTTTACCATAATAGACAATTTTTTTTTTTTTCTAAGATAGGGTCTCACTCTAGCCTAGGCTAACCTGGAATTCACTATGTAGTCTCAGGGTGGCCTGGAAATCTCAGTGATCCTCCTACCTCTGCCTCCAGAGTGCTGGGATTAAAGGTGTGCATCACTATCTCTGGCTACAGACAAATCTTAATACAGTGGCACACACCTGCAATCTCAGTACTTAGAAGGCTGAGGCAAGAGGATCACCATGTGTTCCAAGCCATCCTAGGCTACATAGTGGCATCAAGAAAAAGAAAAGAAAAGAAAGAGGATGGGCTAGAAAGATGGTTTAGTGGTTAAGGCGCTTGCTTGCCTCCAAAGCCTAAGGACACAGGTTCAATTCCCCATTACCCACATAAGCCAGATGCACAAGGTGGAACATGTGTCTGGAGTTCATATACACTGGCTAGAGGCCCTGGCATGCCCATTCTCTCTTTCTCTTTCTCTTTCTCTTTCTCTGCCTCTCTCTTCTTCTCTCTCAAATAAATAAATCTAAAAGAAAAAAAAAAGTTAGAGGAGGAAGACGAAGAGGAACAAGAATGAAAGAGAGAAGAAGGAGAGGTAAAAGAATGAGGAGAGGAAGAGGAAGGAGGAGGAGAAAGGTATAATTTTAAAAGCAAAGGGACAGGCATAGCTAGGTAGCAATTTCAGTATGGTTTCAGCAATGAATTTACATTGCTGCCACTGATTTATTAAATCAGTTAAATACCCAGAGCTGGAGATGTAGCTCATTTGGTAGAGCATGCTTTGCATGCGCAAAGCCCTGGGTATGATCCCCAGCATGGTATATACAGGTGTGGTGGCACACATCTATAATCCCAGCACTCAGGAAAGTAAACTGAAGGATTGAGAATTTGAGGCCACCCTAAGCTACACAGCAGGACTCTTGTCCAAACTAAACAAACAAATTAATAAAATATAGCATTAGGATTGGGGATTTAGCTCAGTGATATATAGAATGTTTAGCATACAGGAAGCCCCAAGTTGAATCATCTGTACCAAAAAAAGAATAAATGTTTAAAATACTAAATTTAAATACTACTAGTTTCAAGGTTGCTTCCTTACATATATTGTGCCAAAATCTCCACCCTGAGACTTGGTCAAACTGTTTTCTCTCCCTCCCTCCCTCCCTCTCTCTGAGTGTGTGTGTGTGTGTGTGTGTGTGTTTGTGTGTGTGTGTGTGATAAATAAACTCAGGTCCTTGAAAGCACTTTACCAACTGAGCTATTTCTCCAGCCATAAACTACTTTTGAAACATTTTTTTAATGTTCTCTTGTGAGAAATTTGTTTGTATGTTGGGTAATAAACTAAATTAAGAGTTTGAGGTTTCTCCTCCCTCCCAGTCTTGCTGTTTCTTCTGAGAATTTGATTTCATCTTCAACTTTTCCAATGGAGCCAGACTTAGAAAAATACTGCATTCCAGTGAACATTTCTAATGACCAGGGCTTTAGGCCAGGTAAGTTCCAGATTTTATTATGAGTAACAAATTAAACTGACTGACGGGCTGGAGAGATGGCTTAGTGGTTAAACACTTGCCTGTGAAGCCTAAGGACCCCGATTCAAGGCTCGATTCCCCAGAACCCAAGTTAGCAAGATGCACAAGGGGGTGCACGCGTCTGGAATTCGTTTGCAGTGGCTAGAAGGCCTGGCGCCTGGCGCACCCATTCCGTCCCTCTCTCTCTCTCTCTCTCTCTCTCTCTCTCTCTCTGTCTGTCTGTCTCTCACTCTGAAATAAATAAAAATAAAACAAAAATTTAAAAAAAGATTAAACTGACTGATAACAAATGCCAAATGGCCAATCTGGTGATCCCTTGTGACCCAAAACATGCACAACTACATTTGCATACGGTCAGGGAAGAAAGGCAAGCAGGTACCTTCTCCCCCACAAATGGAAAGCCAGCCATTTTGGATAGTAGGAAGTTGTCACTACCTTGGTGATCTGGAATAATCTACAATGTGTATGCAGAGGGACTCTGTGAGCAAGACAACAAACAGCCCTTCTGTCTATGAGGGCTTTGGAGAGAAGTTTTGAAAAACTTTGGGGACAGGACAATGACATAAGTTAGTCCCGTCCCCCCCAAGTGCATACCTGGGAGCTCTCAAGAAGTTTCCCACATCACTGACTCAGACCAGATATCTGCAGCAGTGCTGTGAAATGGGTTATGGATTTCAGCATTGTTGATATTTTAATCTGGATCATTCTGTCTAGTGGGGATAATCTTGTCCTTTATAAGCACATCCTTGGTCTTTACCAACAGAGCCCCCTACTCCTGACAACTAAAAAGTGTCCCCAGGTATCTCCAAACTCATGCCCAGGCAAAAACCCTTAGAGTAGGACACTTGCTTGCTTGCTCAGCATATATAACTCCCTGGATTCCATCACCAGGTCCACATAAAACTGGACATAGAGGTGCATTCCTGTCATCCTGGCATGGGGGTAGTAGAGGCAAGGTGATCAGATATTCAAAGTCATCCTCAGCTACATACAGAGTTTGAGGCCAGCTTGGGATACATGAGGTTGGAGGATTGCTATGAGTTTGAGGCCAGCCTGAGACTAATTCCACATCAGCCTGAGCTAGAGCAAGACCCTATCTTGAAAAACCAATAAATAAATAAATAAATAATTTTTTTAAGTAGACAGATGCCAGGTGTGCTCTCACATGGCTTCAATCCCAGCACTCAGAACGCAGAGGAGGAGGATCACTATGAGTTCGAGGCCACCCTGAGACTACATAGTGAATTCCAGGTCAGCCTGAGCTACACAGTGAGACCCTACCTCAAAAAACCAAACAAATATATAAATAGTAGACAGATAAGTAGGTAGACAGATAGGTACATACAGATATAAATAGATAGACTAACCAAATAACTCAAGGAAGAATCAGTGTAACCGGCTCCCATGCCAGATATTGTGCCAAGAACATGTCTCTCTCTGCTAAACACATCTTCTAAGTCTTATCAATTAGCATTATTTCATGAAGAAGGAACAAGAACATTTAGTTCAAGGTCACACATCAAGGACATGGTAGACAGAGGTAGGATTTGTGGACAGGAGTCTGTTTCTAGCATCTTCAACATTTAATCTACATGCTGTAGAGTGTTGAAATTGGGGCTTTGTTCTTTGTGCGTGTGTGTACATGTATGTGTGTGCCTATGTGTGTGCATGAATGTGAATGTTAGAGGACAACTTTGGGTGTCGTTCCTCAGAAGCACCATCCAGTTTTTTTGAGACAATGTCTCTTACTACCTGGAACTCACCTGGACTCACTAACAGATGAGCCTCAGGGATCCTCCTGTCTCTACCCTCCAGCTCTGGGATTACGGCACACCATCAGACCTGGCTTGTTTATGTGGCTCTGGAATTGAGCTCAGGTTCTTTTGCTTGTGAGGCAAGCATTTTATGCACTAAGCTATTTGCCTAGCCCTTTAGTTCTTAAATTATGCTAACACATCCTGTGTTCTCGGAAGATGTTTCCATCTTTGCGTGTTGCCTAGGACCATCAAGACAACATACAGGGACCAAGACAATCAAAAGAATGTCACTCTCTTCAACCCAGCACATACTAAAGACACAGAGTGTTCAGCTAGCTGGCCTTGAGCTGGGGTGGGGACTCAAAGGGGCTCCCAATCCAGTGGAGGAGGATGAAGAAGAATAAATACCAACTCGACTGAGCTCAGACCCTGAGGTCAAGCACACCCAAGTTCAGTGACCAAATGTGCCCTTAGCTGAAATGCACAAAGTGAGTTAATAACTGGGTCTCAGGTTTTCCAGTGAAAAAACCAGGATGTGGGCAGATGAAATAAATAAATAAGAACCCCTACCTGATTAGAAAGTTTAAGATGTTGAGGCCTGGGAAGCAGCTAGAAAATCAGCTCATGGTTTCCAACAGGAGGGACTCATAAGGCCTAGCTACTCTCCTAGTAACAGTTGGAGGTTAATGGTTACTGAACTAATGAGGAGGAGTTCACAAAGCCCCACACCACCCTAAGGAGCTATTTACAGTTAGTGGTTGTTGGGGGAGGGTGGACTTTTTTTCCTGGTCTGGGGAGAAGCTCAGTAGTAAAGTACTTGCCTTACAAGCATGAGGATCTGAGTTTGATACCCCAAACCCATATTTAAAAAGAAGCAGTGGCATATGTATGTAATCTCAGTGATGAACGGGGAAGAAACTCACTAGTCAGTCAGTCTAGCTGAAAAATGGGACACTGTTGGTTCAGTAAGAGACCATCTCAAGAAGGTAAGTGAACAGGACACCTGGCATCTTCCTCTGAATTCTGCAGGCATATGCAGGTGTATGCACATTCATAAACATATGTGCACATAAGCATACAACATAAACACATACACATTACAATACTATAGTACACACATACCAAAGAAATAAAAAAAGCAAAGGAAAGAAACCAGGTATAAGGAGAAATATTTTCCCTGGACAGAGGCAATGACCTACTTCCTCTTTGGGTGCCTTTTTGTTGATTTGTTTGTCCACCAGATTGAATCAATAAGGCTGGTTCATATTTCCCCTGTGCCTGCCTTCCATAAACGTTTGCTGAGCAAACAAACCAACAGATTGGAGGCAACTGAAACCTTAAGACACCTGGGTCACTGACCGCCTGACTGGAGGGAACTAGTTCCTCACACTAAAGTTAAAAGCCTTCCCAAGGTCAGTAGGCAGAAGGTGGTCTCTTCTAGCAGCCCAGAGGTCTTCCTCCCTTCCATTTCATCCTAGCCCTATTTATATTAGATAGAGGACACATTGGTAGGCTGGTAGTTTGTTTGTACAAGACTTCAATACAACATGTGAGGATTTTAAAACCTTCCCTACCTAGAACAAAAGAAACAGTAATTAACAGGTTAGAAATTCTGTTAGATTTACGTGTGTGTGTGTATGTGTGTGTGTACATGCACATATCTGGAAATTCAACCCAGGACTTCATACATGGGAGGCAGGGCTTTGCCACTGAGCCACGCCCTCAGCCCCTAGCACCTCACAGATGGAATCTAGGCAGGCAATCTACCACAAAACCATATCCCCAGCCCCTCGTTGATGGATTCTAGATAGGTACTTTATTACTGAGCAAAATCTTCAGCCCTCTTACTTTGAGACAAGGTCTCACAAAGTTGTCCAAGCTAGCCCTGACCTCACTTCATAGCCTAGGTCAAGCCCTTACGATCCCTCTACCTCAGCCTCCTTGAGGTAGAAGGAGGCCTATACCACGAAGCCCATTTCTTTATTTTTTTTAAAGATAGTGCCTCTGGTTCAGCCTTAAGGCACTTGCTTGCAAAGCCTTACAGCCTGAGTTCAATTCCCCAGTACCCAATAAAACCAGATGCACAAAGTGGCACATGCATCTGGAGTTTGTTTGAAGTGGCAAGAGACCCTGACACACCCATTCTCTCATGCTGTCTCTCTGCATGCAAATAAATAAATAATAAGTGTTTTATTTTTTAAATAGGGGGATAGAAATGGCTTAATGGTTAAGGTGCTTGCCTACAAAGCCTAAGGACCCATGTTTTATCTCTCTCCAGATCCCTTGTAAACCAGACACACAAAGGTGATGTAAGTGCAAGGTCGCACATGCACACTAGGTGGCACAAGCATCTGGAGTTTGATTGCAGTGGCTGAGGTCCTGGCACACCAATTCTCTCTCACTCTCTCTCCTTTTCTCTCTTTCTCTCTTGCTCTAAAAAAAAAAAAAATAAGGGGATGGAAAGATGGCTCAGCACAAAGTGACACATGCATTTGGAGTTCGTTTTCAGCACCTGGAGGCTCTGCCATGCCCATCCTCTGTCTCTCTATATCTCTCTGCTTGCAAATACATACATACATACATACAAGATAGTGCCCCATCATCTGGCCAGGCTGATCACTAGTAGTGATGTTCCTGCCTCAGCCTTGTGAGTAGCTGGTACTATGGGTAAGCATCACCATGCCCAACTTGCAATCCTTATAAAAGAAGAAATGGTAATTCCCAAGGCCACACAGCAAGGAAGAGTTTGTAGAATCAGGATTTAAACCCAGGAGCACAGGCCCCAGGGTATACCCTTATTTATGTATAGTTAGTTCAAGCTCTTTCAGGCCTTGTCCAAATCATCAAATGCTTCAAATGAGGACATTACGAGAGACAACATCTCATGTTCATTCCCTTATGTCACTATTTGTATATGGTGGAAAGACTCAATCTCAGAACACTAGTGATCACACCCAGACTATGGGTCTAGGCAAAACAGGCAATTCTGGTGTTCTGATTCAGCCAACCACACACTCTTTACAGGATTCCTCTCCCCTGGCTGAGCAGAGCAGTAATTTTGGAACACTTCTCTTATTTCTTTTTCTTTCTTTATTTCTTTCTTGCATTCTTTCCTTCTCTCCCCTCATTTTTACTTGCCTCTTTTTCTTTCTTTTTTTTAGGCAAGCCCAATAAACTGGCCTTTTTTTATGCAAGAGAGAGAGAGATGAGAGAAAAAATTGGCATGCCAGGGCCTCCAGCCACTGCAATAGAACTCCAGACACATGCACCCCTTGTATGCATGGGTGACCTTGTGCACGTGTGGCCTTTTGTGTGTCTGGCTTATATGGGACCTGGAGAGCTGAACATGAGTGCTTAAGCCTTCGCAGGCAAGCACCTTAATCACTAAGCAATCTCTCCAGCCCCCCCTTTTTTTGAGACAGGATTTCATGTAGCCCATTCTGACCTTGAATTCCTGATCCTCCTGCCTCCACCTCCCAACTACTGGGATTACTGACATGTAATGCCCCACCCAGCTTTTCTTTTTTCTTAAAATGGGAATTGAGTGTGGTGGCATATACCTGAAATCTCAGCACTTAGGAGGTTGAGGTAAAAGTGGGAGGCCAGCCTTGGCAAAACACAAAGGCCTTGTCTCAAATAAACAAGAGAGGGAGGTGGGAGGATGGCTCAGTGGATGAAGCACTTGCACCACAAGTATATGGAGTGGAATTTGGATTCCTAGCAACCATGTAAACCTGTAATCCCAGCCAGCATATAGGAGGTGGAAATAGGGAATCTGTGGGGAAAGATAGCTAGTTAGAATAGCAGAAACAGCAAGTTCTGGGCCCAAATGAGAGACCTTACCTCAGTAAAATAGTTATCAAGACAGCTGATGGAGCTGAGCTGGGAGCCTCCTCCCTGTTGACTAGCTGTCAGGATGCTGGAAATAACCATGAAGCTTGTTAACCAGCAGTAGAGCTTGCAAATTTTATGGCTGGCCAGCCAGGCAAAATGTGCTAACTGGTGCATTAGTGGCATGTCTGCTTTGTGGGAAACCAACTGCTCTCTGATTTGACTTGAGGCCTACTGCAGGGAAGGAATTCCTGCCTGGTACTTAAAAGCCTATCGCTGGGGAAGGTCATAAGCCCTAGGGGGAAAACTACTACTATTGCCTGGCTAAATGGGTATGCTATGCCCACAAAACTGCTTCTAAATACTTAGGTTTATGCCCATATATTAATGCTATTCTCACTTTTGGGTAGAGATACTTCTTTCTTCAGACGGTAGTAACCACTGGAGTGACTCAAAACTCAAAAATTCAAAAAAATAAAAAAAATTTAAAAAAACCCAAAGGCTAAGAAGTGACAATGGAGTATTTAGCATTAAATGGGACATCTCTATCACACCCTCCAGCGCTCAGGGACCATTGCAGAAGAGGTGCAGAAAGAATGTAAGAGCCAAAAGAAGGGGTGTCATGCTTTGCAGTAGTGTCTTCCAGATGCAAAGTGGCCATGGTATCCATAACCTCATAGTGGCCCATGCTACCTACACAAGACCCACATAATAGGAGGGAAAAAAATGATGACAACAAAACAGAAGAGAGATTAGTGGGGGGGGGGGGTATTGGGGAGAAGGGGAAGAAGGAGGGTAGTGGGAGGAATTATGATTGTGGTATGCTGTTTATATTTAAGGAATTTGTCAGTAAAAAAAAGTTAAAGCTCCGGTTTCCTCGTGCAAACATGTGCATGCAGACCCATACACACATGCACACACAGCATGCATACCACACATACACTGAGAGAGAGAGAGAGAGAGAAGCAAGGGAGGGGGTCACAAAGCTAATACAGAGAGTTCCCATGTATCTTTAACTTGGTTATATTTCCAAGAATGAAACAGAAGGCTGGCACCCAAGGTGTTGGTTGGAACAGTCCTCTCCATGTATCCACAGCTCTTCTGTTCTGGTCACCTCTCTGGATACACAAGCCTGTCAATGAGGCCCTGATGGGCTCCAAGGGAGACAGCACCTCTACTGGAAGACAAGACAAGGACCAAGACATTGAGAGCCTTGACCCCTGTAACAGGGGAACAGATGGCAAAACAGTAAGCAAAGAAATAAACACGTTCCTTAGGGAATCTCCACGTGAAAAGAAAACATGGCCTATGGGGAGCGAGGCACTAAGAACTCCAATGCAAAGGTTATTGAAACTCACTTGAACTGAGCATGGTAGTGCACACCTATGTCATCCTGGGAGGGAATACAGTTAGGGTGACTAGACCCCTGAAAGTAAAAAATGGCAGAAAAGTCTGCACTTGCTAGATATCAAAGATGATCTGACTTCTTATCTCTTGATAGTTCCCTGGACCTGTTTTTCCACAAACAGCCAGGGACCCTCCTGGAAGGGAGGTTTTTCATAGGATTTAAACATTGTGGTTGGTCAAGTTCAGCCCCTAGAACTTGGCATCAGGGCTAGCCTCTTCCTGAGACAGCCGTAGCCCTAACCAACCAACCAACTGTCCCTCTTTAGTTCATCTGAGCGGGAAGACAACCCACCACTATAAGGTTATAAATATTTTTGCAAGGGGAGGGCAGGCTCTCTGACCACTTGGGAACTACCAGCTGTGGGTGAGTTTTTCCCTCTGCTGAGCCTAGACCCAGGCTCAGCTGGGTTAAGTCAAGGGGAGAGGCCCCAGACCCTCACTTTCTGCATGCATGGGTTCTTTATCCCCTCCAGCTCCACAATGGCAGGAGCTCCTTGAACTTTCTTTTCTCTCTTTCTTTCCATGGTTTTCCCAGACCCTCCACATAGGATCACTAGCCTGGTGAGTGCTATATACTTCCTTGGCTCTATACTCCCCTCAATAAGTATAATAATTTAATAATTATTTTTCTCAGTCTTTTTTATTCAATTCTTTGACTAAAATTAGAAAGAAACCTGGGACTCTATTCTTTCCACATAGTTTATACCCATCTAGAAAGAATAGGATAGTTTCTGCATCTTTGTTCTGTTTGTTCTGTTTTGTTTTGTTTTGAGATGAGGGTCTTGCTATGCTGCTCAGGCAGGTCTTGAACTCCTGGCTCCAAACTGATCCATCTACCGCAGCCTCCTAAGCAGCTGGGGTGACAGAGGTGTACCAACATCTCAGTTTCTGCCCCTTTAAACCAAAATTTAGGGCTGGGAGATGGCTGAGTCAGTAAAGTGTTTGATTTGCAAGCCTAGGAACTTGAGTTTGGTCCCCAGGACCCACATAAAAATACCAAAGTTGGTGGTATGCGCCTGTAATCCAATGATGGGGAAGCAGAAACAGGATGGTTGGGGCTCACTGGCTGGCTAGTTAGACAAATCAGTGAGTGAGAGGTTCAGTGAGAGACCCTGTCTCAAAGAATAAAATAGTCCTGCATGGTGGTACACGCCTTTAATCCCATCACAGGCAGAGGCAGGATCACTGTGAGTTAGAGGCCAGCCTGAGACTACACAGTGAAATTCCAGGTCAGCCTGGGTTAGAGCCTACAGCAAAACCCTACCAGAAAAAAAAAAAAATTAGGTAAGGAGCACCTGAGGCAAATACCCAATGTTAACCTCTGGCCTACGCATACATACACATTGATACACACATGCAGACATGTCACAAACACATATGTATACAAAAATCATTTTTTTTTTCAGGCAAAAAGGGATTTTAAGGTTCAGGTTCTAGAACAGACAACTGAGAGAGACTGGGTTTTAGACCCATGGTTTTATTTACTGCCAGAAGAGAGAACAGGGAACCAAAGGGGACAGGATTCAGAAGTAAGAGTAATGGGAAAGTGGAGGCACTGCAAGGGAGGAGTACTGCATAGGATGAAGGGGAGGCCCCTGGGGCCCAAGGCTAAGTGATCAGATGAAGCTTGGAAAGTCATCTCTATTAAGGGCTACAGGTGGGTCTGGGAGGCGATCACATTCCTTCCTTCAAGCCCAGGGACATTACTCAATTTCCCTAACAGTAGGGATTCTAAAATTACAGACCAAAAAGCTTGGGGGAGGAGGTGCATTCCATAGCTATAGAGAAAGGGAGAAGGGGAAGACAGTTTTCTTGAAATGTTACATAAATCACAGGTGGAAAAATTTAGTGTGGTGTGAACACTGAACTTGGGACCATAAAATGTTTTTAGTATATTACTTATATTTTTCATATTATTACACATTGAAATGACACTAATTTGTATATGCAATTGTCCCTTTGTATCTCAAGATATAAAATTTGAGGCTGGAGAGATTCCTTACAGGTTAAGGTGCTTGCCTGCATACATCTGGAATTTGTTTGCAGAGGCCCTGGCTGCCCATTCTCTCTCTCTCTGTCTCTCTCTCTCTCTGCTCACAAATAAATAAATAAATAAATAAATAATTTTTAAAAGCATGAGCTGCCATGCCAGCTTGCTTAATACACACACACACACACACATAAATATATTCCACCCATGTTGGGCTAGAGGGATGGCTTCACGATTAAGGCACTTGCCTACAAAGCCTAAAGACCCAGGTTTAATTTCCCAGGACCCACATAAGCCAGATGTACAAGGTGGCACATGCATCTGGAGTTCGTCTGCTTGGTGGGTTATTACAAGAATCAAGTGTAATCTGTCTCCCCTAAATGATGGTCTTCTGCTTGGCACATATTAAGCATAAAATAAATATTACTAGGATTTTCCTCCAGGGAAAGGCAGGCCAGAAGGCTGGGGGACACTCTGACTCATCAGTAAACAAGGGTGGGCGATGCTCAGATGATCTGGATTACAGGGGAAGAAAAGAGATAGCCCCAAGCTGGAAGTAGAAAAGAACTCTTTTCCAGATCCTGACTACCACCAGTTCTAAGCTCCTTGTACTCTGATGGCTTCAAGCTTGTCTTGGTTCTGACACTTAACATTACATTTGTTTTCCATGTATCCTGATCTAGGCTTCCTTAGTCCCCATCCAGCTGCACTCTCTATCAGATAGGGATGATGCCCACCCCTTCCTCTTAAAGAAGAGATAACCATGTTCTTTGGGGAAGGTCTGGCCAGAAGTTAGTTAGTTATAATTTTTGGAAGGAGACACAGTTCCAAGGAAACCTGCTTACTCCAGAAACAGAGAGCAAGCTCCATGCGAAAAGGGCAAAATGGGAGACTGAGACACAACATGGCTAATATTCAAGGAGTTTCCTATCTACCAGATGCTGCATTTAATGTGTCACAAGCATCATTACTTCACTGAATTCTCACCCAAACCAAGTCATGGCACAGCCTAGTTTATGAACTGACCATTGCCAGGGATGAGTAAAAAATAATTCAACAGGTGACCTGGCTCTGATGTAAAATTCTGTATGGACAAAAATCTGATTTTCCTGGATTTGACTTGCTGTTGATGAGATAGAGCTCTTTGTTAAATGTGTGTGTGTGTGTGTGTGTGTGTGTGTGTAATTTTTTACTTATTTGAGAGAGAAAGAGAAAGGGGGAGAGAGAGTGAGAGAATGGGTATGCCACTGCAAACTAATTCCAGAAACTTGTGCCACCTTGTGCATCTGGCTTCATGTGGGTACTGGGGAATCGAAACTTGGTGCTTTGGTTTTGCAGGCAAGTTCCTTAACCAATAAGCCATCTTTCCAGCCCATAAGACTAAAATTTAGGAAGTTTAGGACCTATTTCCAGCTTCCAGATATTGGTCTCTAGCCAATTCTAGAAGGATCAAGAGGCCAAAATCAACATAAAACATATTTTTTCTTCATCAAACTCCTATTCCCCCTTTAAAACCCAGTACAAAAGGCCTCTTCCTCAGTAAGGTGGGGAATATTGCCAGACAAGCTAAGGTTCTGAAGCCAAACAGACTCTGAGTTCAAACCTCTAGGTCCATGAAGTGCTTCTAAGAAAACCATGAGGGCTAGGAAGAGAGCTCAGTGGGTAAAGAAGTTGTCTTGCAAGCATGAGGACCTGAGTTCAATACCCAGTGCCCACATAAAAGTTGAGTATGGTTATGACTGTATTCCTAGGGCTGGGGAGGTAGAGACAGGAGTATCCATGGAGCTCCCTGGCCAGGCAATCTAGTTTAACTGGTGAGGTCCAGGCCAGTGACAGACTCTGTCTCAAAAGAGGTAGACAGGCCAGGCATGGTAGCACATGCCTTTAATCCCAGGACTTCAGAGGCAGAGGTAGGAGGATCACCATGAGTTAAGGCTACCCAGAGACTACAGAGTGAATTCCAGATCAGCCTGAGCTAGAATGAGACACTACCTCGAAAAAACAAACAAACAAAAAAAAAGGTGGTAGACAGTACCTGAGAAACAATACCCAAGGTTGTCACACTTCTGGCCTGCACACACACACATGTATGCATATACACACACACATACAAAGCCATTTCAGTGATATACATTACAGGTTTAGTTGCTATATGCAGGCCAAATCTTTGGTGCAGGCCTATAAACCCAGCTTTTGGAAGGCAGAGGCAGATTGATCACAAGTTCAAGGTCAGCCTGGGTTAAATAAAAATAAATAAACAAATAAATAAAGTGGCAAGAAGGAAGCTTAGGATTGTTGCTCAGTGGTAGAATACTTACTTAGCATATATAAATCCTAGGTTGAATTCCTAGTACTGCATATAAATATATGCATATAATAGAAGCTTAATAAATGTCCTCAAATGTTTCATTTAAATTCCCTTAATTTACTGTATATGTTGCTCTTTTCTTTGTGTGTGTGTGGTATGCACGTGTGTGCATGTGTGTAGAATGTGCACATATGTGTAGAATCCAGAGGTTGATGTTGAGTGTCTTCCCCAATCCCTCTCAACCTTGTTTTCTTTTTATTTACAAAAAGCTTTATTGCAATATAATTGATATAAAAGACTTGTACATGTTCAAGTATTCCAATGCTTTAACATCTGTGTACATCTGTGAGGCTGTGTCTCCAGCCACGATAACGAGCCATCATCCTCAAGTTTCCCGTACCCTTGTGTTATTCATCCTCTTGCTCTTCTCTCCAGATTATATTGATTAGTTCACATTTTCTAGGATTCTATATATCAATGGCATGTAATTTTTTAAAAGCCTACATCTTTTACTTAGTAAATGTTTTAAAAGTCACCTCTGTTGTGTATATCAATAGATAATTACATTTTTTAAATTAAATTTCCTTTTTAAGTTGAAACTTTGTATGGATACATCACGTGTTGGCACCATCATTTCCCTCTTCCCTGCCCCCACTCCAATGAGGGCCCACCTTAGTGGGACTGCTCAGTGGAAAGGAAACCATAGCTGGAATTGGGAACCAAGTCAGACTCCTATGGAGAACAAGATTATGGACTTCAATGAGAAGCTTCCAATAGTCTTTGGCCAAAAGTGAGGCTACACCCATCAATATCTCTCTAAATTAACAATACTTATATACCCTTTAACCTTTCATGATCTCACTCTTTATTTTCTTTTTCAGAAGGTAGAAAGAACCAAGGACAACCAAAATCTATTGGTAGGACAAGGATAGCTGACTTCATGTCAGCAGGTGAATCACTCCTGACATAGCAGTTAGGGCACAGGTAAAAACACAAAGGAATTGGTGAGATGAGCAGGAATGCTGCTTCCATGGTGAGCCTGACAACCTGAGCCAGGATGATGGAGACGGATGCTGAGGATACTCAAAATGTACCAAAGTAGAAATCCAGAAGCTGCTGAGAGCTCAACACTAAAATAGACTTAAAGCACACCCACCAAGGCTCAGGGAATTTTCTGGAAGAGGAGGCAGAAAGAATGAAAGAGCCACAGGGGATGACTTTCCATAGGCATTGCCTGCCTCTCCCCCCCCCCCACCTCCTGCCAACAATGACTGCTGCTCTCACAACTCATAACCTACATTTTTTAATTTTTTTAATTATTTGACAGAGAAAGGGGTGGGGGAGAGAATGGGCGCGCCAGGGCCTCCAGCCACTGCAAATGAACTCCAGACACATGTGCCCCCCTGTGTATCTGGTTAACATGGGTCCTGGGGTCCTTTGGCTTTGCAGGCAAACACCATAATTGCTAAGCCATCCCTCCAGCACTACCTTGTTTTCTAAGACAGGTTTCTTGCTGAATCGGAGCACACCAATTAGCTAACTAGGAATTCTCCCCACCACTGGGATTATAGGCATGCACCACCGTGCCTGGCTTTTTTACATAGGTATCATGGCTCCTAACTGAGATTCTCATGCTTGCAAGGCAAGCACTTTACCCACTGTATCTGATGTTACTCTTTTAGTTTCCCACGTTCTCACCTCTGAGCCAACAGAACAGACTGGCCCACAATTTTTTTTAAAAAAAAAAATAGATAAATGATAAAATTTTGTAGCATGTGCAAACTAGCACATTTAAATCTCCATGTGTCTCCATCAACCACAGCCCTGACACCAAGCCAGACTGTTTTCTACTTGAATTTTACTCTGCCAATAATTATACAAGAACTCAAACACTGGCCATGCAGTGACGTAAACAAGGGAAGCTCTGAAACCCGTTCACCAGCAGCTCCAAAGTGTCAGGACAGCTTGGTGTTGTGTAGCTCATTCTTCAGCCATGGGGACAAGGAATCTTCATGAGGCTTAGTATAATTACAGAGAGCTCTACTTCAGGGGATTAAGCCACATCTCATCCACAGGTATATAAAGAAGCCTAGCATGGTGGCACATGCCTATAATCCCAGAATTTGGGAAGCTGAGGCAGGAGGATAACAGGTATGAGGCCAGTCTGGGCTACAGAATAAAACTCAGTAAAATAAACTAAACAAATCAGTTAGCTATATGTTTCAGTGAACAAAGTTCTTGCCCTGAAAGTATAAGAACCTGAGTTTGGATCCCCAGAGTCTACATAAATGCTGGGCAGGATTGGCAGTGCATGCCTGTAATCCCTGCACTGGTGAGATGGAGGCAGGGGATCCATGGGGCAAGCTGGCTGGATAAACTAGCCAAATTGGAGTGTCTACAAGTTCAATGAGAGAAACTACTGAAGAAGACACCAAACATCAACATCCAGTCACACATGCATGTGCTTAGACACACACACACATACACATATACACACGGGGCTGAGAACATAGCTCAGTTGATAGCATGTTTCTTTAGCACCTAGCACAAACCAAGCATGGCGGTGCACACCTATAATCCCAAGGGAGTGGAACCAGAAGGATCAAGAGTTCAAAGATGGTCTGGACTCTATGGGCTCAATTCCCAGAATCACATGATATAATCCCAGCACTCAAGAAGTGGAGGCAGGAAGATCATAAATTCAAACTCATCCTTGGCTACCCAGCAAGTTCAAGGATAGCCTGGGCTACATGAGACCCTGTGCCAAAAAAAAATCTGCTTATAAATCCTCAGGTTCCAAGCCCCCAGGCTAAACCAAACACATTTGAGCTGTCTTCTCCAGAGCACATTGTTGCTAATCAAATATGGAAGGGACAGCAACCAAGAAAAGGTTCTTTGTTCCCCAACTATGTGTTTTCACTTCCTTTTGTCCCTTAAGGATGGGCATGTGGTTCATATTAGCAAGTAGGAGAACTGACAATGGGAAATCACTGACTACACACACTGTAGAAAGCAGTGATGAACTCCACAGCCACCTTTTGCAGAGGACATTCCTGTCCCTCTGTTTGGCTCTAATGTCGGCAGTTTCATTGAATCTAAGAACCCAGTTTATCCAAGAATTGATTAACACAAGATAAGCAAAAACTAAAAACTGGATGTTTAGAAGAAGAAGAGGAGAGGAAAAGAAAAACAAAAGACATGGCTCAGAGTGTTAAAGGTTGTTTGCTTGCAAAGCCTGCAAAGTGTTAAAGGTTGCTTGCTTGCAAAGCCCGCTGGCCTGGGTTAAATTCCTCAGCCATCCACATAAAGCTAGATAGGTATTCATTTGCAGCAGCAAGAGACCCTGATGTTCCCATATACATGCACATATGCATGCATACATGCATGTGCACACATAAATAAATAAATAAATAAATATTTGTAAAAGAAAGGGGGAAGAAAGACAGAAGGGAGAAAGAAGAAAAGGAAGGGGGAAAAGAGAGTAAAAAGGAAATGTTTTATTATTTTTCCCATGTGCTAGAGAAGTTTTAAAGAGGAGAGTGAGATCCAAAAAGATATAAAATTAAGCCAAACGTAAGACTTTTAGCCATTTCAGATAGACAGTAATAAACATAGGAAGAAATGACAGAACAAGTAGATTTCTGGAAGTGGGTAGTAAACTCTCGGTATGTTATGAAGATATGCATAGAGAGGGAAGTTGAAGCTAGAAACAGGTCGGGGTAACTACAAAGAGGTTGTAATCATACCACCCATCACCAGTGCCTGGTGATTAAGGTTGTTCTGGGCTTGGTGTATGAAAGATATCAGTGCCCAAAGAAACTTTATGGCTTGTGGCTAACAACATAGTTTGGGTGATAAAGTACTTGCCTGGCATCCACAAAGCCCTGAGTTTGATCCCCACACTTTAGTGCATGCCTGTCATCCTGGCACTCTAGAGATGGAGGTAGGAACATCAGGAGTTCAAGATCATCCTCAACTACATAGGGAGTTCAAATCCAGCCTGAGCTACATGAGACCCTGCCTCAACTCAAAAAGAACAAAATCTTTATGTCTTGCTGCATGTAAAAATACTAGACGAATGCCTCTTCCTGCATTTACAACTCTTTTTAGTGATTTTAGCTGGGAATAATCAATATTCCAATGAGACATATTTTGAAATATGTCCTATGATATACTGTATCAGTGTCCTCAGTGAGCAATTCAAAACATATATTGAAAATTAATGAAGAAAGGAACATTGGCCACATGAAACCTCTCTCCTCTTAACTCTTCCACACACCTCCCCCATGACGTGCCATCATTCCAATAAAGTCACTGGTCTTTAAACAAGGATGCTTCTGTCCCCCACAATATATCTGACAACACCCAAATGCTATTTTTGATTGCCACAAATAGGCAGGAGGGCAGGGTTTATGCCCAATCTCTACTTTGTGTGTGTGTGTTTGTGTGTGTATACATGCTTATAAGTGTATGGGCACACATGCGTGTGTATGCATGGAGGGGAAAGGTCATCACTGTCTTCCTCCATTGATCTATTTTTATCGGTGCACAGTCTATTATTGAACCCAGATTTGACTACTCTAGCTAGTCAGCTTGCTCTGGGCATCCCTTCTCTGCCTCTCTAGCATGGAGATTACAGGTATGCACTGCCAACTGCCCAGCGTTTATGTGTGTGTTAGAGATCCAAACTCAGATTCTTGCTAAACCATCTCCTCCAAACCCCTACTTTCAGAGAATGGCCCCGTGATACAGAATAATCTATCCTGTCCCCAGACCAGAAGCTATCTCACCCAAGCCAACATAACCACATGTCTAATTTCAACATAAAATTGGGGGGAAAGTTTCATTTTGCCAACAGCTGGTGTCAACACCAGAAAATAAATTAATGCTAGGAAGAGCAGAGGCAGAAGCATTACTGCAAGTTCAAGACCAACCTGGTCTATATAACAAAATTCAAACTAGCCAGGGTTATACAGCTAGACCCTGCTTCAAGTTTAAAAAATAAAATACTGCTGTGGAGATGGGTCTGCAGGGAAAGTGCTTATCATTCAAGTATGAGCACCTGAGTTTAAATCCCCAGAATCCAGGTAAAATACCAGACATGGTGACACATGTAATTCCAGCACTGGGGAGGCAGAGCCAGGAGAATCCATAGAGCTTTCTGGCAAGCTAGTTTAGCTAAATCAATGAGCTTTACACTCAGTGAGAAGCTCTATCTCAAAAAATAATGTGGGTAGTAACTAAAGGAAGACACCCAACATCAACCTCTGGCCTCCACCCATGTTCATGAGCACTTGTGTGCACACATGCACTAACACATATACTAATATGCATACATGTACACATGTATGCATACCATATATATACACATATATGTGTATTTTATGTATACATACAAAAAAGCAGGCAAAAAGAAAACAATAATAATGTTTTGTCTGAAAGAATAAGCAAGTCCTACCTAGACGGTACATAAATTTAACTCCATGTAGGAAAAATTGAAGCATTCCAAACAGATCTACAAACTACAAAAACACAAATAAAAATCCTTTAAAGCTGGTACCCACTTGCTCTCTCTTTCACTCTTGTGCGCACTCTCTCTCTCTACTCTCTGGAGCCTGACTGCAAATCTTGAGCAATATTTCAGTGGCTCCACTTTGACATTGAAAATGTGTGCAAGAGGAGACATATTATGCTAACTTCCTTCAGTAAACAGTTCAAAACATACCTTGGAAATGAATGAAACAAGAAAGGCTAGCCACAGGGCCACACAGAACCCTCTCCTTTCTATAGGCATTGGACATTCTGTGGCTTCTGCTCAGGAAGTAGTCCACAAAAATATTCCTAGGATGGTTTATTTTCCAGCATATGCATTTTTGTTTACTTTCCATAGGCTTCATGTCAAATATTTGCCTAGCATATGGGAAGCCCTAGATTCAATCCAGCACCACAAAAAATAAAAATAAAAACATTTGTGTAAATAGTTTGCTAGAGTTTTGTAGCAAATCCAGCCAGCTCAGGAGAACTCCTACAGCTGGTCTCCCCTTTCACCAAGAAGACTAGCAGATATTGCACTTCAACTTACAAGTTACAAAATAATTTCTCTACCCAGCCATGCAGGGTTATGGATTTAAGCAGCCCATGCCCAACAAAAAAACACAGCAGCAGAAGCAGTTTTCACTGTTTTGTGGGGAGGGGTGGGGGTATATGTTTATGTACACATATATGTATGCGTATGCGTATGCATATGTATGGTATGTTTATTTAGGCACACACATATATGGAGATCAGAAGACAACCTTGGGGTGTTAGTCTTCACCTTCTACCCTGTTTGAGACAGAGTCTCTGTTTTTGCCTCTGTGGGTGCCAGTGAGCTTAGGGATTCTCCTGACTCCACCTTCCATTGCCATAGGCACACTGGGTGAATGGAAGAATGGGTGGATAAAAGTTCTGGCAATGCAAACTCTGGCCATTAGGTTGCACAGCAAGCACATTTGTTTGTTTGTTTGTTGTTTTTGGTTTTTCGAGGTAGGGTCTCACTCTAGCCCAGGCTGACCTGGAATTCACTACGTAATCTCAGTCTGGCCTCAAACTCATGGCAATCCTCCAACCTCTGCCTCCTAAGTGCTGGTATTAAAGGTGTGTGCCACCACACCCAGCTATCTTCACATCTTTAGCTCCAGTACTTGTTTCTTAATGTTATGGTTTGGATTTAAAATGTATCCCACTCATGTGTTTGAACACTTGTTCACCAGACTGAGGTGCTGTTTGGGAAAGTTGTGGAACCTTGGGGATGTGTAGTCTATGTAGCTTGTAGAAGTGGATCCTGGGCAGGATGGAGCTTGAAAGTGACACCTAATTCCAGTTTAGGCCTGAGCTCTCTACTTCTTAACCCACCAACTTGTGAGAAGACTCTACCACCAAAATGGACTAAAACTGTGAACCAAAGTAAACATCTCCTCCCTTAATTTGTTTCTGTCAGTTATTTTGTTATAGCAACAAAATCCTAATACACTTAACATGCCAGAAACCAGCTAGCTTAAGGCTGCTACCGTGCAAAGGTAGTATTTCAATACAGAAACTAATGTGGCATGACTAGAAATTACCAGATAACTCCAGCCTGATTGTACTAAATTTGGAATCTTTCTGAGGATACAAGGCCAACCCCAAAGGATAACAATGGGATCATCTCTCATGAAAGCTACTTTCTCTTGTATTGTAGTTAAGAGAACCCACCTATGGAAACCACTGGAACCTCTGTGCAAAAACTAACCTAGAATGAATTTCAATTGAGACTTGGGAGGTGGAGATGAACCAACACTTCATGCTGTATGAGGACGAGAAGTTAGAGGTTACTGTAACACTAACAGTGTCACCAGCCATCTGGACGTGTGGGTGGGTGGATATATAGGTGAGGGGGTAAGTGAGTGGATGGATAGATGGACGAATGGATAGATGGATGGATGGATAGGTAGGTGGATAGATGGGTTGATGGATGGTTTGCAGGATGGATAGGTATATGGGTGAGTAGATGGATGGATGGTAGATACGTGGACGGATGAATGAGGGAGCAGGGTAGGTAGATGGATCACTTGATAAATGGATGTATAGATGAATGGGTAAATGGAAGTACAGATGGTGAAAGACAAGGGTGGGTAAAGGTGAGTGGGTGAATAAGGTAGGTGGATGGGTAGATGGGTAGATGGATGGACATGTGGTTAGAAAAGGGAAGGAGGGGAGAGGAATCACAGTTATAAAGACAATCAAAATGGAATAATGCTCATGAGAAGCAAACAATTTGTATCTGAACAACAACAAAAAAAATCACACAATGTTTCTAAGGATAGGAAAGACCTCTTGGGAAAATGGAGAGAGAACACAATAAAAGATGGTATAAGTAAACAGTGCCAGACTTTCACTTCTCTGATATCAATTTATCAACTTAATCTATCACAACAAAACCCATAAAGGGTACCTAGACTTGTTGTTGTTGTTGTTTTTTTTCTTCTTCCTTTTTTCTTTTTTTTTAACTTGGAACTTGGCTACATTTTCTAAATTTTTTGAAATATAAACAAAACTAAGATGCTTTGGAAAAATGAGATGGAAGAATTATTCTGGAAAATACCACCAGCAATCATTTCACTTTCACAGTGGTAAGAAAGCCAAACAATACACAAAAACTGATGGCTTAGAATAAGTGGTTCTAAAAGCAGATCTTGGTCAATACAAAAATAAACACATAGGTAGACAAATAAATAAAGTATAAACCATGGGTGGAGTATGTCTCAACCCTGCTTTTCGACAAAACTGCAATAAACCCTTTTTTGTGAAAAGCCTAGATCTATTAATAATAGCCACAACAAAAATAAAGATGGGGACTAGGGAGACTGGTCAACATGAGGACCTGGGTTCAATCCCCAGCACCTATATATAAAGTCAGACAAGGTCCCAAGTGCTTATCAGCCTAGTCCTGAGTGGAACCAAGACAGGAAGATCAGTAGGACTCCATGGTAAGCATATGTAACTGAAAAACTGGGAGCTCTAGGCTCAGTAAAGGCCCAAGAGCCAAACATCACATGTTCCCTCTCATATGTGGATCCTAGCTACAAATGATTAAACTTCTATGTGAGTAGGAAGAAAGCTCAGTAGCAGAGGCCAATAAGCTAGAAAGGAGATATAAGGGGAATAGAAAGGAAGGGAGGGAGACTTAATAGGATGGCATTGTATATATGTAAGCAGAAAAGCAGATTAATGAGGGTGAAAAGGCCTAAGTGAGGTCAGGGGAAAGAGACTGAGTAAAGGAAAGGTGGAGGGAGGGCTAATTAAAATCTAAGAGGATATAAATAAGTCATATGGAAACCTACTTTTTTTGGACAATGGAACACTCAGAAGCCATAGATTGTTACTAGAAAATTTTTAGTGCCAGGGATGGGATACCTTCCAGTGAGTTGTTGGCCAGGGAGATCCCTGATGTCCCCAAAACATTACAGGATATTTCTGAGGCTCTTGGTTTCCCACCAGGAATATATGGTAAGACCCTGCTGCTGAAGACTCCATATACTTGGGCTGCAAGGTCACTGAGAAATCCTGCTAGAGCTGAGCTGAAAACCTCCTCTGTGTAGAACAGCTGACAGAAAGTTGGAAAAAGCCATACTGCATGCAGTTCAATGGTAGAGAGAGAAGTCACCAGTGAAGATACTCAACAGTGGACACTGCAAGCCTTAAATTAGGCCAGCCAGGCCAAATGGGCCAATGGGTGCAATAGTGTCAAGTCTGTTATGGGGGGAAACAACAGCTCTCTAATTGGACTTGAGGCCTGCTCCATGGGAGGGAATACAACCCTAATACTGAAAATCTATGATAGGGGAAGTCATGAGCCCTAGGGCTGTAAGTCTGCTGGTGTCTAGCTAAATACTATTACTAAATACTAAATACTATTCTCATCAAACTTCCCAGTAAGCACTTCTCTTAATGTTCATACCCATATATTAATGCTACTCTTGCTTTTGGTTTAAAGAAGCTTCTCTTTTCAAATAGTGGTGACCTTGGGACGACTCTGAAGGTACCGTAGTGCTGAGAAGAAGTAACAATGGAGTGCTCAGCACTGAAATATCTCAATCACACCTTCCATGGCTCAGGGTCCATTGTGGAAGAAGTGGTGGAAAGAATGTAAGAGCCAAAGGAAGGGTAGGACTCTTTACAATGTGGTCCTCCAGACACAAAATAGCCTGGATATCTATGACCTCACAGTGCCTGACATTACCTACACAAGACCATCATAATAGGAGGAAAATATTATGACATCAAAATAAAGGGAGACTGATTGAGAGAGAGGGGATATGATGGAGAGTGGAATTTCAAAGGGGAAAATGGAGGGAGGGAGGGAATTACCATGGATATTGTTTACAATTATAGAAGTTGTCAAAACAAAAAAAAAGACTTTGTCTCAAGGAAACAAAGCAGAAGAATGACTTAATAAGACATGTAATGTCTTCCTCTGGCCTCAAAATGTCAGGCACATGCATATACACAAACCCTTCATTATACACATACACATGTATGTATATATACACACACACACAGCAATATTGTTTCTCTATGAAGGACTATAGAGGTATTGGAGCTTTAATATGAAATGTGCTCTATAGGTTCATGTTTGAACATTTCATCTGCATTCGCTGTTTGGGAAAGTTATGGATTCTGGACTAGAGGGATGGCTTAGCTGATAAGGCACTTGCCTATGAAGCCTAAGGACCCATGTTAGATTCCCCAGTACCCATGTAAGCCAGATGTGCAAGGTGGTGCATGCATCAGGAGTTTGTTTGCAGTGGCTGGAGGCCCTGGCATGCTTATTCTCTCTACATCTCTATATATTTGTTTTTCTCTCTCTCTCCAATAAATAAATAAATAAAATATTTTTTAAAAGAAAGTTATGGATTCCTTAGGAGGTAGAGGATTGCTGAAGGAAGTGGATCACTGGGGGGTAGGCCTTGAGATTTTGTAGCCCAGTCTTATTTCCTGCCTACTCTTTGTTTCTTAATTATGGGTACAAAGTGACCAAATACCTCATTTCCTTCCCGACAATGATGGTCTGTATTCCCTCAAACTGTAAGCTGAAACTAACTGTTCCTTCCTGAAGTTACTGCTTATTAAGTATTTGGTAAGAACAATAATAAAAGTAATTAATATAAGGGGAGAATCAGTTCCAGGCCTGTCTTTGGTTTGTAGCTGGTAATCTTTCTCCTCAGGCCTCTTCACATTGCCTTTCTGTGTGCATGTCTCTAGGTCCAAATTTTTCCTTTTTTTTTTTCTTCTTATTTATTTATTTAAGAGAGAGAGAAAATGGGCATGCTAGGGCCTCCAGCCACTGCAAACTCCAGACACATGTGCCACCTTTTGCTGCTGGTTTATGTGGGTACTGGGGAAATAGAACCTGGGTCCTTTGGTTTTGCAGGCAAGTACCTTAACTGCTAAGCCATCTCTCCAGCCCAAAATTTCTCCTTTTTATAAGGACCCCAGTCATCTTGGGTTTGGGCCCACCACACTCACTTTAACTTGATTGCCTCTGTAAGACCTTGTCTCAGGCTAAGATAATAGCTTAGTTGGTAGAGTTCTTGCCTAGCATGCAGGAAGATCTGGGTTTGGTTCTTAGCACTGCATAAACCAGGCTCAGTGGTACCCACTGTCAGTCCAGGACTCAGGAGGTGAAGCAAGAGGATCAAGAGTTCAACGTCATCTGTGGCTACATATCAGTTTGAGGCCAGACTGGGATACACATGAGAGCCTATCACCAAAACAGGAGGCTGGGTATCATGCTTGGCACACAGCATGAAGAGCTGGGTATCCCCAGAAGCCATATGAAAGGTAGGTAGAGTGATATAAGCCTGTATCCCAGTTTTGGAGAGGCAGGAATGGGAGGAACCCTGGCTAACTCTGGGGAGGCAGAGATAGAAGGATCCCTAGGGCTGGCTGGCCAATTAGTCTAGCTGAATTGATGAGCCTAGATTCAGTACAACATCAAGTCTCAAGCAATAAGATGGAGAGTGAAAAAGAGTGTTTCTACTTCTCCACATCCTCGCCATCATTTATTTTTATTTGATTTTTTGATGTTTGCTATCCTTATTGGGGTAAGGTGGAATCTCATAGTTGTTTTAATTTGCATTTCTCTGATGATTAGAGATGATGAACATTTTCTTAAGTGTATGTTTGCCGTTTCTATTTCTTCCTCTGTGAACTGCCTGTTCAGCTCTTTGCCCCATTTTGTGAGTGGGGTGTTTGACTTCTTACTGTTTAGATTTTTGAGTTCTTTGTAGATTCTAGAGATTAGGCCTCTATCAGTTGGATAACCCGCAAATATTTTCTCCCATTCTGTGGGTAATCTATTGGCTTTGCTTATTGTATGCTTGTCTGTAAAGAAACTCTTCAGCTTCATGTGATCCCATTGGTTGAGTGACGGTTTAAGTTCATGAGCTACTGGGGTTTTGTTCAGGAAGTCTTTTACCATTCCTATATCATGGAAAGTACTTCCTAAATTTTCTTCCAGTAGTATTCGAGTTTCTGGTCTTATATTGAGATCTTTGATCCATTTGGACTTGAGTGTAGTGCATGGTGAAATGTGTGGGTCAAGTTTCAGTTTCCTGCATATGGTTATCCAGTTTGTCCAGCACCATTTGTTGAAGATGCTGTCTTTTATCCAGCCTATATTGTTTGGGCCCTTATCGAATATCAAGTAGCTATAGTTGCTTGACCCAAAGTCCGGGTCCTCAAGTCTATTCCATTGATCTATACTCCTGTTTTTATGCCAGTACCATGCTGTTTTTATTACTATGGCTTTGTAATATAGCTTTAGATCAGGTATGGTGATGCCTCCAGAGGTATTTCTTTTGCTGAGGATATGTTTGGAAATGTGAGGCCTTCTGCCTTTCCATATGAAATTTGAGTTCATTTTTTCTATTTCTGTGAAGAACACTGTAGGGATTTTAATTGGAATTGCATTAAATCTGTATATTGCCTTGGGTAGGATTGTCATCTTCACAATGTTAATTCTTCCTATCCAGGAACATGGGAGGTCTTTCCATTTTCTCAAGTCGGCCTCAATTTCTTTTTTGAGTGTTTTTATGTTTTCATTGTATAGATCTTTCACTTTGACCTCTGGCTGCTACATGCACACACACATGCATGCTTACCACCACATGCATATGCACCCATGTACACATGTACACACACACACACACACATACACACCAAAAAAGGCCTTATCTCCAATTACAACCACATTCAACCTGGGCATAGGATTTCTACATATCTTTTGGGAGTGTACAACCCACAAGGAACCCAACCATGGGCCACAATGGTGGAGTCTCAAGATGAGGCAAACAACACCTCCTTCCAACCAAAGTCAATATATAAGCAACAGAACACAAGATCTGGCCTCCCCACTGTCCTGTTTTGCTGTCCTATTTCACAGTTCCCACCATTGTTCAGGCAGGCTTAAAAGCATTCCACAGACACATTCCTCATGCTTTCACCCACCAAGTATTGCTGCCACATCATTACCACCAAACGGATGCCAAAGATACTACAAAAGAAAAAGTCGGGGCTGGAAAGATTGCTTAGCAGTTAAGGAATTTGTCTGCAAAGCCAAAGGATTCTGGTTTGACTCTTCAGGACCCACATAAGCCATATGCACAAGGGGGTGCATACATCTGGAGTTCATTTGCAGTGGCTGGAGGCCCTGGGGCACCCATTCCCTCTCTCTTACTCTTTCTCTCAAATAAATAAATAAAATATAATTTTTTAAAAAGTCACACCACTTGGCAAGAGGCAGGGCTGGTGAGCTGGCCAAAAGCTTCTCAATACATGGAACTGTAATTGTATTCCATGTTCTTCCTATGGGCAATAGCTCAATTTCTTCCTTTTGTGTTTTCAACTTCATTTTTATAGTTGTGGTAATATATATGTAATAGGGCCTGAGTGCTTGGACTGAGAGAGGTGCAGGTGTGTTTGGAACCTGTGGCTCAGACCAAGTGAGGTGCCAGCGTGCTTGGGGTCTGTGAAAACAGGGTAGGTGAGGTGCAGGTGTGATTGGGGTCTGTGCACAAAGACTGGCTTGCTTGGGGCTTATGTGCTGGAAGGGGTGGGGAGAGGTTGAGGTACAGGCATGTGGACCTATGCACTGGGATGGAGTGAGGTGCTAGCTTGATTAGGGCCTGTGAACTCAGACTGGGGAAGGATTGCCAATGTGTTTGGGGCCTGGACTGGGGAGGGTTAGGAAGTGCTGATTACAGGAGCATTTGGGATCCGGTAGGAGAGGTCCCAACAACCTCTCCAAGCTTGTAGACCACACATTAGACTAGAATATCCAAACTGCAGCCTGTGGCTGCAACCCTAGTGCCCACATACTCTTGGGGCTGATTACATAGCAGGGATAGCTGTGAGGTAAGCAGGGAAGTCATAAGGTGAGCATGCTCCCCTGGAGGAGCTCAGTGATAGCTGTTAACAGAAAGCATCCACACTGCCTAAGTTCAGAGCAACCTGCCTGTCAGGCCTGCATTATTAGCCCTGTACTCCACAGGACCCTAGTGCAGATCATACTCCATGGAAGAAATCAAAAAGGCAACTGTAGATTTTCTAGAACTAAATAATAATGAAAATACAACATGACAAAACTTATGGGACACAATAAAAGCAATCCTAAGGGGAAAATTATAGCACAAAGGCAGAGAGATCTTAAATTAATAACCTAACTACCTACTTAAAGGTGTTGTAAAAACAAAAACAATCCAACCCTAAAAGTTCCAGACAGAAAGAAATAATAAGATCAGAGCAGATATTAATGAACTGGAAACTAAGAAGAAAAAAAAAAACAAGCAAATTGATAAAACGAAGAACTAGTTTGTTGAAAAACAAGCAAGATTGCTAAACCCCTGGCCAATTTGATCAAAGGAAAACAAAAGAGGGAAGTCTCAAACTAAAAAATTAGAAATGAAAAGGAAGAGGTCACAACAGACATCAATGAATTTGGAAGAATCATCAGGACATGTTTCAAAAACCTCTATGACACAAAATTGGATAACCTGGAAAAAATGATGAATTTCTACACACATACCACCTATCAAAACTAAATTCAGAGCTGATAAATCTCCTAAACAAACCTATTATATCCATCGAGATTGAAAATGAAATAAAAATTGTCCCCCAAAGGAAGAGTCTACAGAACCTGAAGGATTCTCAGCTGAATTCTACCAAACCTTCATCGAAGTATTGAACTCACTTTTTCTCAATAATTTCCACATAAATGGAGAACCGAGACTGCTTCCCAACTCTTTTTATGAAGCTAGCACCACACTAATACCAAAACGTGACAGAGATACAAGAAAACTATAGATCTATATGCCTGATGAACTTAAGATGCAAAAATCCTGAACAAAATCCTTGCAAACAGAATTCAACAACACATCAAAAGATTTATCCACCTTGATCAAGCAGACTTCAACCCAGGAATGCAGAGATGGCTCAATATACAGAAATCAATTTGCATAATATGCCACATAAATAAACTTAAACACAAGAACCACATGACTACTTTAATAGATGCAGAGAAGACCTTCAACAAAATACAACATCACTTCATGATCAAAATGCTGGAGAGACTAGGCATGGAAGGTTTATATGTCAACATCAAAAGAAAGCTATATTCAAAGCACTTAAGGCCCAAATAATAACTAATGAGGAAAGACTCAAGGATTTCCATTAAGATCAGGAATAAGACAGAGGTGCCCATTCTCACCAATGCTCTTCAACATAGTACCAGAAGTCCTAGCCCAAGCAATAAAATAGGAGAAAGATATAAAAGGGATACAAATTGGAAGGTAAGAAGTCAAACAAGCCCTATTTGCAGATGACATGTTCCCATACTAAGTAACCTGAAAGATTTTACCATAAAACTCCTAAAGGTGATAAATTCCTTCATCAACTGGCAGGATACACAGTCAACACACAAAAATCAGTAGACTTCCTATTTGCAAAAGATAAATATACAGAGAAAGAAATCACTAAATCTGTTTCATTTTCAATAACCACAAAAAAGAAATACCTTTGAATAACACTAACCAAGGATGTGAAAGATCTATATAATTAAAACATAAAAACACTCTGAAAAGAAATTGAGAACATGAAAAGATGGAAAGACACCCTCCACCATGCTCCTGGATAGGTAGAATTAATATTGTGAAAATGGTAATTCTACCAAAAGCAATACACAGAATCAATGCAATATCAATAAAAATCTCAGCATCCTTCTTCACAGAGACAGAAAAAATAATCTCAGAATTCATATGGCTGCTAAAGAGGATGGCTTAGCAGTTAAGGCACTTGCCTGTGAAGCCTAAGGACCTATATTGTACTCTCCAGATCCCACGTAAGCCAGATGCACAAGGCGACACACACACACACACACACAAGGTGGCACATGCACACAAGGTGGCACATGCACACAAGGTCGCACGCACATGCACACAAGGTTGCACATGCACACAAGGTGGCACATGCATATGGAGTTCGATTGCAACAGCTGAAGGCCCTGGCCTGCCAATTCTCTCTCTGTCTCTGTCCCTCTCTTTTCCTCTTCCTCCCTCTCATAAACACACACACACACACACACACACAATACAGAATGGCAGAAGGCTTCAGATAACCAAAAATATCCTCAGCAAAAGAAACGTCTCTGGAGTTATCACCATACCTGATCTAAAGCTTTATTACAAAGCTACAGTAACAAAAACAGGATGGTACTAACATAAAAATAGACATATAAACAAATGGAACAGAATTGAAAACATGGCCCTTAGTTCAAGCAACTATAAAGGGGCCAACAACATACACTGTACACTAGAGAAAAGACATTATCTTCAACAAATAGTGTTGGACAAATTGGATAACCACATGTAGAAAAAAGAAACTAGATCCGCTCCTGTTACCATGCACAAAAATCAGCTCCAAATGGAATAAAGACCTCAATATAAGACCTGAAATTCTTAAATGGCTGGAAGTAAAAATAGGGGGAACTCTCTACAATATAGTCGAAGAAATTAAACAATCATTCAACCAGTGGGATCTCATGAAATTAAAAAGCTTTTGTACAGACAAACATACTATAAACAGAGCCAACAGACTAACCACAGAATGGGAGAAAATCCTCACCATCTATACCCCTGACAGAGGCCTAAGATCTAGACTCTACAAAGAACTTAAAACACTAAGCAATAAAAAAATTCAAACAAACCACTCAAAAAAAATGGGGCAGAGAACTGAAGAGAGAATTCTCAAAGAAAGGAAGGCTAATACTCAAGGAAATGTTCAACATCATTAACCATCAGGAAAATGCAAATTAAAACAACTATGAGATCCCACCTTACTCCAGTGAGGATGGCAATCATTAAAAAATCAAATGACAGGGCTGAAGAGATGGCTTAGCGGTTAAGCGATTGCCTGTGAAGCCTAAGGACCCTGGTTCGAGGCTTGATTCCCCAGGACCCACATTAGCCAGATGCACAAGGGGGCGCACGTGTCTGGAGTTCGTTTGCAGTGGCTGGAGGCCCTGGCATGCCCATTCTCTCTCTGTCTCTCTCTCTGCCTCTTTCTCCCTCTGTCTGTCACTCTCAAATAAATAAATAAAAATAAACAAAATTTTAAAAAATCAAATGACAATAACTGTTGGTAAGGATGTGAGGAAAGAGGAACCATCATTCACTACTGGTGGTAGTAAATACTTGTACAACCACTATAAAAACCAATATGGAGAATCCTGAAAAAACTGAAAATAGAGCTACCACCTGACCAAGCTATTCTTCTACTGGGCATCTACCCTAAAGGTTCCACTCTTCACTGCAGAAATATTTCTGAAACATGTTTATAGCTGCTCAATTCACAATAGCTAATAACTGGAATCAACCCAGATGCCCATGGTTTGATGACTGGATAATGAAGATGTGGTACATTTACACAATGGAATTCTACTCAGCATTAAGGAAAAATAATATAATGAAATTTGTAAGAAAATGGGTAGACTTGGAACAGATTATACTAGGCACACTCACACAAACACAGAAAGACAAACACTCCATGTACTTCTTCATCTGCGGTTCCTAACCTTGAATACCATGAGTTACAAGTGTACCTGACAGGCAACTTGTGGCACAAATAATAGGAATTGAAGGGTTGAGGGAGGGAGTGGAATGAGAAAATGGTAGAAATACAAAACTCAATCCAAAATGAATTGGTATCACTGAAACCTTCCTCCTGGACAGTAGAATAAAGATATAACTTTCAATAGTAATATGGGGGAATCATCTGGTAAGGAGGGCCCTGAAGAGGGTGGGATGAAGCCTAACTGTAAAACATTTGGTTCTGGCATGTAAAACTCCCAGTACCAAAAATCAGTTACAAGTCACAGTGAGCTGTTGATTGGTCCCCAAAACAAGACAGGCTTATGTCAAAGCACTTGATTACCAGCCTGAGGTGAAAGGTAAGACCCTGATGCTGAAGACACCACATGCTCCTGACACAGAACATCAAGAGATCTGGCTGGAATCAGGAAGGAAGCCAATTCCCAGATAGTTAGCCTGTATAGTCTCAAAAAGTGCTCTATATGAGCTGCTGGGGAAAAATGGCCAGCAATGCTGTGAGCAAGCAGGGAACAGTGCTATATGAAAACAACTAGTATGATAAAACTTACACACCTGGGCCTATGTAGGTAACCAATGGCTTTCTAATTGGCTAAGAGATCCACTCAGGGGAAAGGAATTCATAGCTGGAACTAGAAACTGAGTCAAAATCCTATGGATACCAACATTATGGGCTCCAGTGAGAAGCTCCCACTAACTTTTGGCCAAAAGAAAGGTTATACCCATCAGAATCTCTCTCAATTAACAGGCTTATACCCTTTAACCTATGCTAGCCTTACTCTCCATTACAGAATCTGTTTTTCTTGTTCAGAAGGCAATGAGAACTGGGGACAACCAAAAATCTATTAACAATACAAGAAAAGATAGCTGACCCCATGGCAGGAGATGAAGTACCCCTGGAACATCAGCTATGGCCCAGGTGAAACCAGAGAGGAATTGGTGAGGTGAGCAAAAGTGCTACTTCCATGGTGAGCCTGACAACCTGCACCAGGGTGATGGAAACAGACGCTGAGGATACTCAAAATGTACCAAAGCAGAAATCCAGAAGTTGCTGAGAGCTCAACACCAAAGTAAACGTAAAACACACCCACCAAGGCTCAGAGAATTTTGTGTAAGAGACGGTAAAGAAAGACTGTAAGAGCTACAGGGTGGGAGGTAATATCCAGATGCATTGCCCGCCCAACCCTCGCCACAGTGACTGACTGCTGCTCTCACAATTCATAGCCCACATCCCCATGGTGAATATCAGCAATCCCACTGAGGAGGGCCCTCAGTGGAATGGGGGCAGGGAGCAGGAAAATGATGGTAATAACACATTTTTTAACAAAAATGATACATTTATGAGAGTTCCGGTTAAGATGGCAGCTTAGAAACCACACCAAAGCAGCCTATGGGAGAAAAAGCCAAAGAATACCGAGCAAAATACACACTTTTACTAAAAAGTGAGGTATATAAGAAATTAAAATGGCAGGAGAGAAGTAGGAGAGATCCAGAGCCCACACAGGCAGGCCTAAGTGGCTCCAGCAGTGACGGCTTCAGCTTCAGCTCTGGCAGCAGCAGCAGCGGCTCCAGCAGTGGCAGATCCAGCAGCGGCAGCAGGAGCTCCAGCTCCAGCAGCAGTAGCAGCAACAGCACCAGCAGCGGCTCAGCAGCAGCATCGGTGGCTATAGGAGTAGCGGATCCAGCAGCAGCAGCAGCAGCAACAGCAGATCCAGCAGTGGCAGCTCCAGCAGCAGCGGTGCCAGGTCTGTAGGACTACAGCTCCCAGGATCGGCTTGCCCCACAGGAAAAGCCAGTGCCCAGCTCCAGAAAACAGAACAGCGGTCCAGCGATCCAGCCAGCCTACTTGAACCCACAGGGCACCAAAGAGGGACGCAAGCAGAGCGCAGCATAACTGACACAAAATCATCCAAAAATGTAACTGGGATTGCACCAGGGAAGGGTCTCACTTGGTCACAAGCTGAGTTGGAACCCTCAACAGACCAGAAATGTTAACCTCTTTATTGATAGAGCACCTGCTTGTTACAATACCTACTGTTGCATAAATACTCAGTGCTGTTTTTCATTGAATGTGTACATTGTTTAGTTCAATTTTACAATCTATCGGTAATTTGTTCCACTCAGCCTACTTGAATACGACTATAGCAGGCAAACATAAACCCTAGGAACACCTTTGTAGATATTCTGAGAGTCTTAAGAGCCACACCTAACACCTTAAACTCCTACCCTGAAGATATAGAACATCAGATCGACTGATACAGCTAAGAATACCCAGCCAACTAGAAAATGCAAGCATTAACTTGATCCAAGATGCAAAAATATATACATTATAACACAAGAAACACTAAAAATCAAGACAATATAAATCCACCAAAAAGTATTAATGTATCAGAAATGACCTCCAGGGAGAACGAGTTAGAGGAAATGCCTGAGAAAGATTTCAAAAGAATGATTGTAAATATGTTCAAAGAACTCAAAGAAGAAATCAAAGGAATCAAAGAAGACAGAGGACAAAAATTTAATGAAATAAATAAGTCAATACAAGACATAAATAAAGAAATAGAAATAACAAAGAAAAACCAGTCAGAATTACTAGCAATGAAGAACACAGTTAATGAAATTAAAAACTCTGTAGAAAATCTCACCAATAGAATGGCTGGAGGAGAGGACAGAATATCTAAGCTAGAAGACCAGGTGGCAGATCAAATACAGTCCAACAAAGACAAACTAACAGTATGAATAGGAATTTCAAGATATTTGGGACACTATGAAAAGATCAAACATAAGAATTCAGGGAATAGTAGAAGGAGAAGAATTTCACTCCAAGGCATAGTAGGCGTCTTCAACAAAAACATAGAAGAAAACTTCCCCCAAATTGGGAAAGAGGTGCCAATGCAGATACAGGAAGCCTTTAGAACCCCAGCCAGACAAAACCTGGAAAGAACCTCTCCTCGCCATATTATAATCAAACTACCAAACACACAATCCAAAGAAAAAATATTGAAAGCAGTTAGAGAGAAAAATCAAGTTACCTACAAAGGCAAGCCCATCAGGATTACAGCAGATTACTCAACACAAACTTTAAAAGCCAGAAGGCCTTGGAGTAATGTATTCCAAGTTCTGAAAGATAACAACTGTCAACCAAAGTTACTTTATCCTGCAAAGCTATCCATTCAAATAGTTGGAGAAATAAGGACACTCCATGACAAAAGCAGGCTAAAGGAGTATTTGAAGACAAAACCAGCTCTACAGAAAATACTTCAAAGAATCCTCCATGCTGAAAAGAAATAAAAGCACACATATAAGGAACCTGGAAAAAATAAACAATACTCAAATACTAGTTAACACAAGATAGCAAAGGTAGAACCAGAACTACCAAAAAAAAAAAAAAAGGCAAACATACATACACACCTTTGAATAATATCTCTTAATATCAACGGCCTCGATGCCCCAAACAAAAGACATAGGTTTGCAGATTGGGTTAAAAAGCAGGATCCTACAATTTCTTGTTTCTAAGAAACTCACCTTTCTACGAAGGATGGACATTATCTTAGGGTGAAAGATTGGAAAACGGTGTTTCAAGGAAATGGGCCTAGAAAACAAGCAGGGGTTGCTATCCTAATATCTGACAAGGTAGACTTCAGTACAACATTAGTCAAGAAAGATAAGGAAGGTCACTTTATATTGACTAAGGGCACACTCCAACAGGAAGACATTACAATCCTAAACATATATGCACCTTACACAGGGGTTCCCAAATTCATCAAAGAAACGCTGTTAGAATTAAGGTCACAGGTAACACCAAACACAGTGGTAGTGGGTGACTTCAACACCCCACTCTCATCAATTGACAGGTCATACAAGGAAAAAATAAACAGAGGCATCGGAACTAAATGAGGTCACAGAGGGAATGGACCTAACATATATATACAGGACATTTCATCCAAATGCTGCAGAATATACATTCTTTTCAGCAGCACATGGAACATTCTCTAAAATAGACCATATATTAGGACACAAAGCAAATCTTAACAAATACAGGAAAATTGAAATAATTCCTTACATTCTATCTGACCACAATGGAATCACAATACAAATCAATAGCAAGAAAAGCTATAGAGCATACACAAAATCATGGAAACTAAACAATGCACTACTAAATGATGAATGGGTCAATGAAGAAATCAAGAAGGAAATCAAAAAATCAATAGAGTCAAATGATAATGAGAACACAACATACCAAAATCTCTGGGACACAATGAAGGCAGTCCTAAGAGGTAAATTTATAGCTTTAAGTACCTATATTAAGAAATTAGAAAGGTCACAAGTAAACCACCTAATGCTTCACCTTAAAGCCTTGGAAAAAGAAGAACAAGGCAAACCAAAAATCAGTAGATGGGAAGAAACAATAAAGATTAGTGCAGAAATTAATGAAATAGAAACCAAAAAAAAAAAAAAATCCAAAGAATCAGTGAAAGAAAGAGTTGGTTCTTTGAAAGGATAAACAAGATTGATAAACCCTTAGCAAATCTGACCAAAAGAAGGAGAGAAGAGACACAAATTAATAAAATTAGAGATGAAAAAGGCAACATCACAACACATAGAAATTCAAAAAATCATAGGGGCATACTATAAAAACATATACTCTACTAAGTATGAAAATCTGAAAGAAATGGATGATTTCCTTGATTTATATGACCTACCTAAATTAAATCAAGATGAGATTAATAACTTAAATAGACCTATAACAAGTGTGGAGATCTGAGCAGTTATCAAAAATATCCCAAATAAAAAAGTCCAGGCCCAGATGGATTCACTGCCAAATTTTACCAGACATTCAGGGAAGAACTAATGCCACTGCCTCTTAAGCTTTTCCATAAAATAGAAAAAGAAGGAATCCTACCAAACTCCTTCTATGAAGGCAACATCACCCTGATACCAAAACCAGGCAAAGACTGAACAAAAAAGAAAATTACAGACCAATCTCCCTCATGAACATAGATGCAAAAATTCTCAACAAAATATTGGCAAACAGAATACAAGAATATATCAGAAAGATCATTCACCCAGACCAAGTAGGCTTTGTCCCAGAGATGCAGGGATGGTTCAACATACGCAAATTGATAAATGTAAGACATCATCTAAATGGACTGAAGGACAAAAATCACATGATCATCTCCTTAGATGCAGAGAAAGCGTTTGACAAAGTCCAACATCCCTTCATGATAAAAGTCCTACATAGACTAGGAATAGAAGGATCATATATCAATATAATAAAGGCTATTTATGACAAGCCTACAGCCAACATATTACTAAATTTGGAAAAACTGGAAGCTTTTCCACTAAAATCAGGAACAAGACAAGGGTGTCCACTGTTCCCACTTTTGTATATATGTAAGTAGAAGAATAGATTAATGGGGATGAAAAGGCCCAAAATGAGGTCTGGGAAAGAGATTGAGTAAAGGAAAGGTGGAGGAACAGCTAATCAAAATCTAAGAGGATATAAATAAAACATATGTAATCCTACTTTTTTAGACAATGGAATGCTCAGGAGCCACAGATTGTTGCTAGAAAATTTTCAGTGCCAGGGATGGGATATCTTCCAGTGAGTTTTTGGCCAGGGAGATCCCTGATGCCCCCAAAACATTATAGGCCATTGCTGAGGCCCTTGGTTTCCCACCAGGAAGAGATGGTAAGACCCTATTGCTGAAGACTCCTTATGCTTGGGCTGCAAGGCCACTGAGAAATCTTGCTGGATCTGAGCTGATAACCTCCTCCATGTAGACCAGCTGAGAGAAACCTGAAAGAAGCCATTCTGCATGCAATTCAATGGGAAAAAGAGAAATTACCAGTGAAGATACTCATCAGTGGACACTGCAAGCCTTATAATTGGCCAGCCAGGTCAAATTAGCCAACAGGTACAATAGTGGCACATCTGTTATGGGGGAAACCAACTGCCCTCTAATTGGACTGCAGGCCTGCTCAATGGGAAGGGAATACATCCTTGATACTGAAAACTTAAAACAGGGGTAGTCACGAGCCCTAGGGGTGTAACATCTGCTGTTGTCTGGCCAAATGTATATACTATGCTTATCAAACTGCCCAGTAAGCACTTCTGTTAATGTTCACACCCTTATACTAACGCTACTCTCACTTTTGGTTGAGAATCTTCTCTTTTCAGATGGCAGTGACCTGGGGACGACTCAGAAGGTACCATGGTGATGGAAAGAAATGACTGCAGTGCTCAGTACTGCAATATCTCTATCACACCTTCCAAGGCTCAGGGTCTAATGCGGAAGAGGTGGCGGAAAGAATGTAAGAGCCAAAGGAAGGGCAGGACTCCTTACAACATGCTCCCTCCAGATACAAAATGGCCTGGATATCCATGGCCTCACAGTGCCTGACACTACCTGCATAAGACCATCATAAGAGGAGGAAAAGATCAAGACATCAAAAGTAAAAGCGAGACTGATTGAGATGGGGAAGGGGTATGATGGAGAGTGGAGTTTCCAAGGAGTAAGTGGGGGGAGGGAGGGTATTACCATGGGGCATTTTTTATAATCATGGAAGTTGTTAACAAAAAAATTTTTTAAAAAATTTAAATGATACATTTATAAATAGCGGGATAGGAGTGCTGGGAGATGGCTCAGTAGGTAAAGTGCTTGCCACTCAAGCAACATGACCTAAATTCAGATCCCCAACATCCATGTAAATGCCAGTGGTGCCCACCTGTAGTCCCAGAGCTTAGAAGATAGAGACAGGAGATCCCTGGGGCAGACTGGCTAAATAGCCAAATCAGTGAGGTCTAGGTTCAAGTGAGAGACCTCATCTCAATAAATAAGCTGGAGAGGGATTTAAGAAGGCACATGACATCAACCGCTGGCCTACACATTGCACCCACACACACATGTGCCCACACACAAACAGACATGCATATACATATGCTCATATGCCACATACAAGAAAGCAAGGAAGGAAGGAAGGAAGGGAGGGAGGGAGGGAGGGAGGGAGGGAGAGAGGGAGGGAGGGAGGGAGGGAGGGAGGGAGGAAGAGAAAACCTCACTCCTCTTTCTTCTCTTCAGCTTCTGACATAATACTTTCTGTCTCTATGGATTTCAGGGGTCTAAGAACACCCTGGGAGTGGAACCATACAGCATCTGTCTCAGTGTCTGGCACTGCTGTCAAGGGTGACCCACATTGTAGGATGTATTACAGTTTCCTTCCTTTTATAAGTGAATAATATTCTATTGGATGGCTGGGTTGTACTGTGCTTAACCATCTGTCAAAGAACTCATGGCTTGCTTCTGCCTCTTGACTACTGTGAATAATTCTGCTATGAACACTGGGGTGCAAAAAAATACCTTGATGACCCTGCCTTTGGGCTGGGGAAATAGCTCATTCAGGAAAGCATTTGCTTGGCAAGTATAAGAAACTGAGTTCAATTCCAGTACCATGTGAAAAAGACCAGAATAGTGATGCATAACTATAACCTCAGGGCTGGAGAGGAGACAGGAGGAGCTCCAGGTTACTGGCCAGCCACTCTTGCCTAATTAGGAAGCTCTAGGCCACTGAGAAGCCTTGTTGCACAAAAAGGCAGGTAGTATTCCAGAGATATGACACTCACAGTTGTTTTCTGACCCTCACATATATATGCAAACACTTGTGCACAACCCCCATACACACATGCACATGCATCTGCACACACAAAATCTCATGTATACACATACACTAAAAAAAAAAAAAAAAAAAAAACTAAACAAAGTGAGGGGCTGGGATAAAGTTTGGTGGTAGAGAGCACTTACCTAGCATGCACAAGGCCCTGGGCTTCATTCTAAGCATATAAATAATAGTAATAATATAATATGAGAAAAAGAAGGGCAGGCTCAGGTGATTGCCTGGGTACAAGGATGAGGCAAAGAAAGGATTCAGCTCTAACACAGGCTATAAGCACAGAGCAAATTCTACAGTCCATCTTGGCAGTAGCTGTCTCTCCCAACTTCTATTCCAGTTTCAATTACTTCCTTCATAAATTGAGAATAACAGTGTCAACCACTAAGAGCTTGTCAAGATCATGCATGCACAGGGTCTCACTTGCACACAGGATGGCACCCCGCCCTCCATATCCCTAAGAGACACCAAGTCAGACTGCTCCACTCACAAAATCAGAGGCCTCCCACAGACCCAAGAACCTCTGAGGTCTATGCAGAAGGGAAACATCTAGGGAATGCATTTTCTTTTTATTTAATTTTATTTATTTATTTATTTGAAAGAGAGAGAGAATGAGGCAGATAGAGAATGGGTGCATGAGGGCCTCTAGTGACTGCAAATGAACTCCAGACATGTGCGCCATACTGCGCATCTGGCTTTATGTGGGTGGGTACTGTGGAATCAAACCTGGATCCCTTGGCTTGGCCAGCAAGCACCTTAACCACTAAGCAATCTTTCCAGCCCTAGGGAATGCATTTTCAACAGAACCAGTGCCAAAGGAATACATATCACTAGCAGGAGCTATGGCTTTTAAAAGCCTGCAACTTCCTAAGCTGGTTCCAGGCACAGAGAAGCTGTCTCCCATGGTTAGCCAGGCCTCCAAAGCCAGATCCACCAGGCACTAAATTCCAGAAACTCAGAATCACTCAGTCAGTATAGCTTGCACCACAAAGGAAATGAAGACATCTTCATGGACATTCTGGAAGTTCCACAAAAAGGTAAAAAAAAAATCATTTCCTATTCAGATTCTGCTGCTGCAAATATCGGTTTTGTTCACTTTGTATTGTCTTGAAAGAGTTAAAACTCTCTAGGTATCAGGGGCTTTATGCCCACAACCTAACAATTTGTCATTAATCCCACACCTCTCTCCAATTCCTTGTTGTTGGAATCCTCACTGCTCATGAAATTGACTACAGGCTACCAACATCTCTTACACTTTTGTTTGTTGGGGGAGGGGAAGGGGTAGGCTGGGGTTTAGAACTAAGGGCCAGACACATGTCAGGTCAGCACTTTACCATTTATGGCACTGTGTGGGAAGAATATGGAACCTTTAGGAAGTAGAGTCCTGCTGGAGGAAGCGGGTCACTAGGAGCAGGTCTTGAGATTTTTATAGTCCAGTCCCACTTCTGTTCTCTCTCTTCGCTTTTTATGCAGGTGAAATGTGACTACTCTGCCCTGCCATGCCTTCCCTGCCATGACGTACTCTACTCTCTGCAACTGTAAGCCAAATTAAGCCCTATTCCTTCCATACACTGCTTCTGGATGGATATTCTTCCTGCAATGAGAAAGTGACTGACACACTCAGCTTCTGATCAGCACCTGTATATATCAGGGCTTCACCCTTGCTTCTTAAGTCTTGGTTTCCAGGGGACTTAGAATGTGGAAGTATTCACATTTTTGTCTGAAATATGCCATGAAGTCACAAGAACGTGGGGTCCTTGTGGAGATCCAAGTGTTACATGCATAAAGTATTTTTTTTTAATCCTCCTGATTGGGCTAAAAAGTTTCATGTTATGAGTGGGGTGTACGTGATCCATTCAAAATGTGTGCAGAGCTGTGTCTGCACCAACAGTTTGCTGTTAAAAATACTCACTACCTCTGGGAGGAAATGGGAGGTAAGATTAAAAAGAGACATACATGGTGCATGCCTTAAATCCCAGCACTCAGGAGGATTGCCATGAGTTAGAGCTAGCCTGAATACATAGTAAATTCCAGGTCAACCTGGGCTACAGTGAGATCCTACTTCAAAACAGAAAAAACAGAGTAAGAAAGAAAGAAAAAGTAAAAGATCCATTGCGGAAGAGGTGGCAGAAAGAATGTAAGAGCCAAAGGAAGGGTAGGACTGCTTACAATGCAGTCTTCCACACACAAAATGGCCTGGATATCCATGACCTCATGGTACCTGACACTACCTACACAAGACCATCATAATAGGAGAAAAGACGATGACATCAAAACAAAAGAGAGACTGATTGAGAGGGGAAGAGTATGATGGAAAGTAGAGTTGCAAAGGGGAAAATGGGGGAGGGGGAATTACCATGGTTTATTGTCTATAATATAGAAGTTGTTAAAGAAAGGAAGGAAGGAAGGGAGGAAGGAAGGAAGGAAGGAGGGAGGGAGGGAAGATGAGGGAGGCATACAGGAGGAGGCTAGGAAATTGGTTCAGTGATTAAAGGCACTTGCTTGCAAAGCTTACCAGCCCAGGTTCAATTCCCTAGCACCCATATAAAACTAGATTCAAAGTAGCAGATGTATCTGTGGTCTCAATGGACCTAGGTTGATAGAAGGCAGAGCCAAAAGAATGTGAAGCTCATGAGTCAGCTAGTCTGATTTTCATTTGCATTCTGGAAGTTCAGTTACAGTGATAAGAAATCTCATCCCAAAAAGCCTGAAGCAAACACTTTGAAGAAGTCCTCTGACATCCACATATGCACCATGGCACATGTGACCATACACACACATATACACAGATGGTATACAGTTAGATAAAACAGATAATGTTTTAAAGAAAAAGAAAATGAGGGACATGTAGAAGAACTTCTAAGGAGCTGGGATTATTCCTTACTCATGCTCAACTGAATTGTTTCCATTCTTTTTTGCTAAGCTACATAAATGTTTACATACTTACTGTGTCTACACACAATATATTCAGGAAGAAAAGGGAATGAGAAAGAAAATTCGGAATAGCAGGGCCTTAAAAATGAGATTTCAGAATACTTTTATATTTTTGTATGTATATGTGGATTTTTATGTGCGTGTGTGCAAGTGCACATCCACAAGTATACACATGAGTGTGGAGGCCAGAGGACAACCTCAGGTGTCTTCAAGAATGCCATCCATTGCAGAAAAAGAGGAACCCTTCTACACTGTTGGTGGGAATGCAATCTGGTCCAGCCACTGTGGAAATCAGTGTGGAGGTTCCTGAAGCAGCTAAAAATAGATCTAGCACATGACCCAGCTATAGCACTCCTAGGCATATATCCTAAGGACTCGTCTCACTACCTTAGAGATACCTGCTCAACCATCTTTATTGCCACTCTATTCACAACAGGTAGGAAATGGAACCAGCTTAGATGTCCCTCAACTGATGAGTGGATAATGAAGATATGGCACATTTATGCAATGGAGTTATATACAGCGGTAAAGAAAACTGAAGTTATGAAATTTGCAGGAAAATGGATGGATCTGGAAAGGATTATACTAAGTGAGGTAACCCAAGCCCAGAAAGCCAAACATTGCATGTTCTCTCTCATATGTGGATCCTAGCTATAGATGATGGGACTTCTGTGTGAGTAGGAAGAAAACTCAGAAGCAGAGGCTAGAAAGCTAGAAAGGAGATATAAAGGGAATAGAAGGGAAGGGAGAGGGGACTTTATAGGATAGTACTATGTATATGTAAGTACAAGAATAGATTAATCGGGGTGAAAAGGCCTAAGTGAGGTCAGGGGAAGAGACTGAGTAAAGGAAAGATGGAGGGAGGACTAATCAAAACATAACAGAATATAAATAACTCACATGGGAACCTACTTTTTTGGACAATGGAATACACAGAAGACATAGATTGCTACCAGAAAAATTTCAGTGCCAGGGATGGAATACCTTCGAGTGAGTTGTTGGCCAGGGAGGTCTCTGATGCCCCCAAAACATTATAGGCCATTGCCGAGGACCTTGGTTTCCCACCAGGAATAGATGGTAAGACCCTATTGCTGAAGACTGCACATACTTGGGCTACAAGATCACTGAGATATCCTGCTGGAACTGAGCTGAAAACCTCCTTCATGTAGACCAGCTGACAGAATGCTGGAAAAAGCCACACTGCATGCAGCTCAATGGGAGAGAGAGAAATCACCAGTAAAGATACTCAACAGTGGAGACTGCAAGCCTTATATTTGGCCAAACAGACCAAATGAGCCAATAGGTGCAATAGTGGCATGTCTGTTTGGGGAAAACCAACTGCCCTCTAATTTGACTGGAGGCCCACTCCATGGGAGGGAATACAACCCTGATACTGAAAACCTACAACAGGGGTAGTCATGAGCCCTAGGAGTGTAACATCTGCTGCTGTCTGGCTAAATGTATATACTATGCTCATCAAACTGCCCAGTAAGCACTTCTCTTATTGTTCATACCCATATATTAATGATACTCTCACTTTCTCATTAGAGAACTTTCTCTTTTCTGATGGCAGTGACCTTGGGATGACTCAGAAAGCACCATGGTGCTGAGAAGAAATGACAGAGGAGTGCTCAGCACTACAACATCTCTATCACACCTTGCAAGGCTCAGGGTCCATTGCAGAAGAGGTGGCAGAAAGAACTTAAGAGCCGAAGGAACGGCAGGACTCCTTACAATGTGCTCCTCCAGACACAAAATGGCCTGGATATTCATGACCTCACAGTGCCTGACACTACCTACACAATACCATCATAATAAAAGATGATGATGTCAAAATAAAAGAGAGACTGATTGAGATGGAGAGGGGATAGGATGGAGAGTGGAGTTTCAAAGGGGAAAGTGAGAGGGAGGGAATTACCATGGGATATTGTTTACAATCATGTAAGTTGTTAATTATAAAAAATAAAAAATTTTAGGGCTGGAGAGATGGCTTAGCAGTTAAGTGCTTGCCTGTGAAGCCTAAGGACCCCAGTTCAAGGCTTGATTCCCCAGGACCCACGTTAGCCAGATGCACAAGGGGGTGCACGCATCTGGAGTTCGTTTGCAGTGGCTGGAAGCCCTGACGCGCCCATTCTCTGTCTATCTCTCTCTCTCTCTCTCTCTGTCTGTCACTCTCAAATAAATAAATAAATAAAGGAAAAAAAGTTATTTAAAAAAAAATAAAAAATTTTAAAAAAGAATTCCATCCATCTTTTATTTATTTATTTATTTATTAGTCTTTCGCTGGCCTGGAGCTCACCAATTAGGCTAGACTGGTTGGCCGGTGAGCCCCACGGATCCTCCTGTCTCCATATCCCCAGCATCTAGATGACAAGCACATGCCACCTTGTCCAGCATTCCTATACAGATTCTGAGGTTTGAACTCAGGTCTGCATGCTTGTGAGGCAGGTACTTTATGCACTGAGCCTTCTTTTCAGTCCTTCAAAATACTGTTGTTGCATCTGAAAATCATGAAAACAATTTGTTGTTGTTTAGTTCCTGCTTTACATCTGAGGTAGATTTTTGACAATAGCTTCCAAGCCATGAAACCTTCACCTTTGCATGCGCTTGCATACTGAACCTTAAACCTAGTCCACCACCTAATATCAAGGCAAGCAAGGCCTGGGGGTGGGAAGCTTAGTGAAAGAGCTATTGTATAGCATACAAGAGACCAAGTTCCATCCCTAGCAACAAAAAGCAGAGGTGAGAGGAGAGGGGGAGGAGAAAGTTTAATAAACACAAATCGAGGTTCAACCTACAGCAGAAACCTTGAAGGACCCTAGCAAGGTTACTCATTACACCATTTTCCAAATATAGGCTCGAACTTCTTCAATTCTGACTTCTTTGCACTCAACAAAAACCCTCCTAGCTGGGTATGGTGGTGCATGCCTTTAATCCCAGCACTCAGAAGGCAGAGGTAGGAGGATCACTGTGAGTTCAAGGCCACCCTGAGACTACATAGTGAATTCCAGGTCAGCCTGGGCTAGAGTGAGACCCTACCTCGAGAAAAAACAACAACAACAGAAAACCTCCAAAAGGCTCTCTCACAGAAGCGAGGATTTCTAGAACTCCAGAGAATAAATTTCTGCAAGTGACTGCACACCTGAGACTAGAGATTATGGGAGATTTTTCAGAGCCATAACCTGTAGTTAATTAAATTAATAGCTCTCCCCTGTGGGGACATGGGAGGCAGTTGCTCTTCAAACAAATTATGTGGATGTGGTTCAGTGCTACAGCATTTACACAGAAAAGACCTATGTTCTAGTGTGATAGAAAAGAAGCTAAAAGTTGAACTGATTCACTGAGTTACTGTGAGAGTTCATTGCTGAGGAGCTAAAACTTATCTTTGTCAGCAGATGGAAAACTCCCAAAGAAGGAACTGTCCAGAAAGGGCTTAAAGGGATGATAAGAAGGAAGGACAGTTTAGTCTAAAACAAAGTAAAATGGAGTTCATTGTTAGGGTGGTCTGACTACAGAAATGATTGATATACAAATTGCCATGTCTTGTTTGTTCACTTACCCTTCCCCTTGGCTATGAAAACTATAAAATAAAAATAAAATCTCAGCTCCAGGGCCAAAGCTTCTTTGGAGGGCTACCTCAACCATTTTGGCCCCTGGGTAATAAAATCCTCTACTTTGACTCTTTCTGGAGTTAGAGTGATCTTTCCAGAGAATTTCTACAACACTAGCACCCCCCATACACCACTCCTTCTGCAACCTGGGAATGAAGGTACATGCCTGTCACCCCATCTACTAAGTTAGCTGAGACAAGAAAATCTCAAACTCAAGGCCAGCTTGACCCACAAAATAAGTTCAAAACCAACCTAATTTACTAAGCTTCTGTCTCAAAATGAAAATAATAGGGTTGGAAATGTAGCTCAGCGATAGACCTCCTACCTGGAGTCCACAAGTGAGATGATGGAGGTGTAGCTAGGTAGTGGATGACTTGCCTAGAACCCACCAGAGAGGGGCTGGGACATGGCTTGGCAGTGGAAGACTTGCCTAGAACCCACCAGAAAGAGGCCGGTGCATGGCTTGGCAGTAGAGCACCAGCCTAGAATACATGAGGCCCTATATTCCATCCCAAGCACTGCAACAACAGAAAATAAAATCTGTGTTAAGAAAATGAAAAGTGGGACCTGGAGAGATAGCTCAGTCAGTAAAGTACTTGCCTTGCAAGCATGAGGACCTGAGTTAAGATCCTTCACATCCACATAAAAGCCAGGTGCAACAAACAGTGTGTGCCTATAATTCCAGCACTGGGGAGGTAGAGAAAGGTAAATTCCTGAGGCTTGCTGGATGGCTAGTCTAGTTGAATCAGTGAGTGCTAGCGTCAATGAGACCCTGTCAAAAAAAACAACAACTCAGTAGAAAGCAACTGAAGAAGATATCTGATGATGACCTGTCTCCCATTCACACACACACACACCCCCAAAAAAAGAAAACACCACGCTTCCAAGCCACTACATGAGAAAAAAACTTCACCTCTAATATTTTTCATTCCAAAATGTTTGAATGAGACAAATTCCCACCTCCATTATTTTAATGAGCCAAGAATTTGAACATATATAGAAGAACAATAATACAGAAAAGGCAAAACTAGAACAGTAGCTGCCTAGTGTGATGTTCACATCTGCCAAAATTCAAACATTTTTTAAAATATTTTATTTTTATTTATTTATTTGAGAGAGAGAAAGAGGGAGAAAGAGAGAGAATGGGCACATAAGGGACTCCAGCCCCTGTAAATGAACTCCAGACTCGAGCATTGTTTATCTGGCTTACATCGGTCCTGGGGAATTGAATCTGGTTGCTTTGCAGCAAGCGGCTTAACCGCTAAGCCATCTCTCCAGCCTGGGGTTCATTTTTAAAACGGTACCAAATTCACATAAAGTCAGCTAGGGATATAGCTCAGTGGATAATGTTTGCTGAGCATACACAGGCCCTACATTCCATTTCCAATGCGGGATAACTGGGAATGGTGTCAAGTTCCTGTAAACCCAGCACTCAGGATATGAGAGGAGGAGGATCAGGAATCCAAGATCATCCTCAGCTACATAGTGAGTTCAATACCAGGCTAGGTTACATGAGACCCTGTCTCAAAAAACAAAACCAAAAAATGAAAACAAACAAAAGATAATATCTACAATTTGGACCTAATTAAGTGAGTTAAAGGCTCTATCTTCTCAACACAAAACTTGTTAGATATTCTGGAAAATTAATTATTTCAATTAATTAAAATAGCTAATAGATGTCATGCTTGGTAGTACATACCTATAATCCTAGCATTTAGGAGGCCGAGGCAGTAAGATTATGAGTTCAAGGCCAGTCTGGGCTACATAGTGAAACCCTGCCTCAAACAAAGAAAAAAAAAAGCTAAGTGAGGGCAAGGATGGAGCTCAGAGGTAGGGAGCTTGCCCAGCATGCCTTAGGCTTTAGGTCGTGGCTTTAATCCCTAGTAACACAAAATGACACATGAAAGGCGAAAACAAAAAACCTGGTCCAGGCATGAAAGGAACAAGGAAGGGACAAGAAAATACAATGCAATCAACTCCACATCATACAAGTAAGTTTAAAATTTAAAAAGAGAGCTAGTAAAATGAATTGGAAATGTTTCTAACACATATGATTGTTTAAATGATGGATAAACCAAGTGCTCTGGTCAGATAATACTATATCCCATAAATACATATAATTATAATTCACTAATTAAAATTTTAATGTTTTCATTGAACATTTTTTAAATTTTTATTTATTTTTTTGCACATGGTAGGAGGAACACACCAGGGTCTCTTGCCACTGCAAATGAAATGCCAGACACTTGTGCCACTTTTTGCATAAAGCTTTATGTTCATGGCGAAGGAACTAAAACCAGACAGGTCGGCCTTGCAGTTGCCTTTAACAACTGAGCCATCTCCCCAGCCTCATTGACCATATTTTTAAAGCCTTTTAGGTATGGGGCTGGGAAGATGGCTCAGCGGATAAAGTGCTTTGTCATGCAAGTGTTCGGACCTGAGTTTGGATCGCCAGCACCCATGTAAAAAAAAATGCCAGCCACAGCTACACATGTCAATAGCAGAAGAAGTTGGACCCCTTTCACAGATCCAGGCAAAGAGAAACCACTACAACAAGCAAACAACAAAAGCAGCAAACAGGAACTCCAGAGCTCACAGCCCTCCACACCCTTGGGCTGGACCCCAGGATTCACCTCCAGTGATCCATCCTCCAGCCAGGTGACTAGAGACCCAAGTTACAAGATGAATAAAACACCTGAATTTATGGGGACATGAATTCATATTCAAACCCCCACAGCTGGCTGGGAGGTGGAGAGAGGAACAATAAGGACCTTTCAGACATAATGAAGATAAGTTCTGCCTCAACTTGACATGTGTCCTTTTTCTGGAATGTCTATGTGTGTGTAGTCTGCATGAGTGTTCATATGTATGTGGTTGCACATGTGTACGTGCATATTCATACATGTGTTTTTATATGGGAGTACACATGCACATGTGTGCATATACATGTGGAGGCCAAAGGTCAACATCAGATGTCTTCTTCAGTTACTTGTCACCTTATTTTTTGAGACAGGGTCTCTCACTGAACCTTGAACTCACCAATTCAGCTAGACTAGCTAGCCAGCAAGCCCCACGAATCCTCCTGCCTTCATTTCCTTAATGCTAGGATTATAGGTCCACACAGCCATACCCACCATTTACTTGGGCACAGGGGATCAAACTCAGGTCCTGATGCTTATAAGACAAGCACTTTGGGAAGTGAGCCATCTCTCCAGCCTGCCAAGTATCTTTGAACCATGCATTACAATATGTGCATTTTATTGTTTTCAAATTATATCTCAGTAAGACTAAAGAAAGATAACTTGAAAACAATCTCCAAAGTCAACAAAGATAAATGTCTAAGGGTTTTACTGCCAATGACAAATTAGAAACCGCCTCCAAAATCCACTCAAGCAAGAATAGAAAGTGTGATACAGACGTATGTGTATGAAGAAATAGTCTTACAGATCCAAGAGAAACCAGCACATTGCAACATAATTATATGACAAAACATCCTCATTTTCTTCTAATGCCTCATACAATTCCAGTTGACTAAATATACATATACATGTACAAGTTTTTAAGTGTTTTTATCTATTTGTGCATTTGTGTGTTGTGTGTTCTATGTGTTGAGTGCACCAGGGTCTCTTGTCACTGCAAACAAAAACCAGATGTTTGTGCCACTTTTTGCATCTGGCTTTATGTGGGTGCTGGGGAACTGAACCCAGGCCAACAGACTCTGCAATCAAGTGCCTTAAATGGCTGACATATGTCTGCAGAGAAAGAATTACAGAATACTGTATGGGGATGGTGAGTTTAGAGTTATCATTTTTTTGCATGTGTATGTATGGGGTGTGTTCCTAAACCAGTGGGTGCACATATTGGGGGAGGGGGCTTGTCGAAGCCAGAAGTTAACCTCAGGTGTCCACCTTAGTCCCCCTCCACCTTATTTTTTTGAGGTAGGTTCTCTCACTGAACCTGGAGCTCAGTGATTCAGTCAGACTGACTGGACAGCAAGCCCTGGGGAATCCCCCCAATCCTACACACACACACACACACACACTTGCAGTATCCAGTATTTTAATTTAGAGACTCACACACTCCACCACTGAGCTACATCCCCAGTTCTATTTACATGGTGGGGTTTTTTTGTTTGTTTGTGTGTGTGTTTTAATTTTGAAACAGTGTTTCACTAAGCTGTCAAGGTTGGCCTTGAACTCACTTTGTAACCCACAAAGGCCTCCCAAGTAGCTGAGGTGACAGGTGTGAGCCACCAAGCCCAGCTGGTGATATACTTTTATGTATACTTTTCTGAAATAAATGGATCACTTATAATATTTTATAATGATATATTTTTTAAATATATTACAAATATATTTTCACATTTTTAATTCCAATTTTTGACAACTTCATACATGTATATAATGTATTTATCATATTCACCTCCAATGCTATTATTCCCCCTCCCATTCCTACTGAACTGCTTCATTCCAGCTATCTCCCCTCCTACATTTTTTAATGTATTTTATTTATTTATTTACTTGAAAGAGGGAGAGACAGAGAGAAAGAGAGAGAGAATGGGCACACCACAGCCTCAAACAACTGCAAACAAACTAGATGCATGTGTCCCCTTGTGTATCTAGCTTATAAGGGTCCTAGGGAATCAAGCCAGGGTCCTTTGGCTTTGCAGGTAAATGCTTTAACTGCAAAGCCATCTCTCCAGCCAATACCCTCCTACTTTTATAGTGTGTGGGGTTTTTTTGTGTTGGTATTTGTGTGTTGTGATCCACTGAGTTTGATGGGTGGGGATTATTTAAAAGAACACATGCAGCTTAACAGTGGCTACACCACTGAAGAACATGTCCCCTCCCACACACACAGCAACCATTAACTAATAGCTCCTCAGGGATGGGGGCTCTCCCAAGTACGAGTGTGTGTGTGTGTGTGTGTCTGTGTGTGTGTGTCTGTGTGTGTGTCTGTGTGTGCGTCTGTGTGTGTGTTTGAGTTTTATTGGTGATTAAATCCAGGGCATCAAGCATCTAAGATCATGCTGCAACTGAAGTATACCCCTAGCTAGAAATGTTTGATCTATTCTTTTAATAAGAAAAATTAGCCAGGTATGGTAGTGTATGCTTCTAATCCCAGCACATATGAGGCAGAGGCTAGAGAATCACCACAAATTCTAAGCCAGCCAAGGATACAGATTAAGACTTTTGTCTCAAAACACAAAGGGAGGGAGGGAATACAAAAAGTAGGGAAAAGAATCTGGCTGAGTATAGTGGGAAGTACCTATCATCTCAGCCACTACACAGGCTGAGACTAGAGGATTACTTGAGCCCAGAGTTCAAGGCCACCCAGGGCAACATAGCAAGACCTCAAGTCAATAAAGAAATAAATAATATCAGGCTGGGTACAGTAGTACACTCCTTTAATCCCAATACTCGGGAGGCAGGGAAGCACTATGAGTTCAAGGCCTGCCTGGGACTACAGAGTGAGTTCCAGGTCAGCCTGGTTTAGGGTGAGACTACCTCAAAATAAATTACTTAATTAATTAATTAATTAAAATAAATAATAAATAACAGCCAAGTATATGGCTGCATGCCTATAATCCCAGCACTTTGGAAGTAGAGGCAGAAAGATCAGACTTTCAAGGCCAGCCTGGGCTACATAAGAACCAGTCTCACTAAATGAATAAGTAGGACTGAGTTCAGTCAGTAAATCACCTACTGGCATGCATGAGGATCTGATGTTGGATCCCCAATACTCACATAAATGCCAGGCATGGTAGCACGTACCTGTAACCTCAGCTCTGCAGAGGCAAAGACAGGATCTTTGGGCTTGCTAAAGCAGACTAGTCAGGGTTGGAGAGATGGCTTAGCAGTTAAGGTGCTTGCCTGCAAAGCCTAAGGACCAATGTTCAACTCTCCAGATCCCACATAAGCCCCATGCACAAAGGTGTGGCAAGTGTAAGGTTGCACACACCCACTAGGTGGCACAAGCATCTAGAATTGGATGGCAGTGGCTGAGACCCTGGTGCACCAGTTATAATTCTCCCTCTCTCTCTAAGATAAAAATAGTAATAAAAAAAAAAAAATCTTATCCTTTCATTACTTATGCTACAAAAATAAAAATAAATAAATAAATAAAGTACACTAGTCAAGTGGGTGAGCTCTATATTTGGTGAGACAGCTTGTCTCAAAAAGTAAGGTGGATCTTCCGGTTAAGATGGCAGTGTAGGAAGCACGCCAAAGCAGCCTAGGGGAAAAAAGGCCAAAAAAAAAAAACCCAGCAAAATACACACTTTTACTAAAAAGTGAGGTGTATAAGAAATGAAAACGGCAGCAGAGAAGTAGGAGACATCCAGAGCCCACACAGGCAGGCAGAAGTGGCTCCAGTAGCAGCAAGGCCAGGTCCGCGGAACAGCAGCTAGGCTCGGCTTGAGCCGCAGAGAAAAAGCAAGGTAAGGGGATTTTCCACTCACACCGGAGCTCTTCCCAAACTCAGGAAACATGAACGGAGAATGGCAGTGAACAACTAGGAACAGATCACCAGATACAAGATCATGTGAACCAGCGAGAGAACTAGAGCCACCATCGATAGCAGGCCCTCCCCCACCACCAGTGCCCACCTCCAGCGAACAGAGCAGTGATCCAGTGACCCAGCCAGCTTACTTGAACCCACAAAGCACCAAAGAGGCAGCCAAGCAGCAGCGTAGCATAACTCAGACCAAAATCATCCCAAAAGGTAACTGGAATAACAACAGGTCAGTACCTGCCTAATAAACCTGGTATATAGCCCTGAACTGGAAGTGCTAATTGCACCTTCCATATCAGGATAAATTATATGTTAAATCTGATGGATGGTCAGATTTGCCATTCTTAAATAAGCTGTATTTTGGGCTTGTTATTTGCTGCTTCTTGATTTATAGTGGCTTAGTTTCCTCTTCTGTTATACATTAGGGAAGGGTCTCACTTGGTCACAAGCTGACTTGGAACGCTCAACAGACCAGAAATCTTAACGTCCTTGTTGATAGAGTATCTGGCTGTCATAATACCTACTCTTGCATAAATACTCTGTACTGTTTTTCATGGAAAGCGTACATTGTTTAGTTAAATTTCAGAATCTATCTGTATTTTGTTCCACTCAGCCTACTTGAATACTCTCATAGCAGGGAAACCCAACACCTAGGGTCACTTTTGTAAATACTCTGAGAGGCTGGAGAGCCACACCTAGCACCTTAAGGTGCGACACTGAAGATATATAATATCAGATGTATTGATACATCTAATAATATGAAGCTAACTAGAAAATCCAAGCATTAAATTAATCCAAGAAGCAAAAATGTATACATTATAAGACAAGAAACACCAAAAATCAAGACAATATAAATCCACCAAAAACTATTAATGCATCAGAAATGACCTCCAGTGACAACGAGTTAGAGGAAATGCCTGAGAAAGATTTAAAAAGAATGATTATAAATATGCTCAAAGAACTCAAAGAAGAAATCAAAGGAATCAAAGAAGACACAGGACACCAAGGTAATGAAATAAAGAGGTCAAAACCAGACATAAATAAGGAAATAGAAATAATAAAGAAAAACCAGTTAGAATTACTAGCAATAAAGAACACAGTTAATGAAATTAAAAACTCTGTAGAAAATCTCACCAGTACAATGGATGAAGGAGAGGACAGAATATCTAACCTAGAAGACCAGGTAGCAGATCTAATACAGTCCACAAAGACAAACAAATAGAAAAGTATGAATGGGAATTTCAAGATATTCGCCACACTATCAAAAGACCACACATAAAAATTCAGGGCAGAGTAGAAGAAGAATTTCACTCCAAAGGCATAGTAAGCATTTCAACAAAATCATAGAAGAAAGCTTCCCCCAAATTGGGAAAGAGATGCCAATGCAGATACAGGAAGCCTTTAGAATACCAACCAGACAAAGCCTGGAAATAACCTCTCCTCACCATATTATAACCAAACTACCAAACACGCAAACCAAAGAAAAAACTATTGAAAGCAGTCAGACAGAAAAATCAAGTTACTTACAAAGGCAAGCCCATTAGGATCACAGCAGATTACTCAATACAAACTTTAAAAGCCAGAAGGCCTTGGAGTGATGTATTCCAAGTTCTGAAAGATAACAACTGTCAACCAAGGTTACTTTATCCTGCAAAGCTATCCATTCAAATACACGGAAAAATAAGGACATTCCATGACAAAACCAGGCTAAAGGAGTATTTGAAGACAAAACCAGCTCTACAGAAAACTTGAAAGAATCCTCCATGCTGAAGAGAAAGAAAAGCACACATATAAGGAACCTGGAAAAAACAAACAATACTCAAATAAGAGTTAACACAAGAGAGCAAAGGTAAAACTGGAAGAACTACAAAAAAAAAAAAAATGGCAAAAATAAATACACACCTTTCAATAATATCTCTTAATATCAACGGCCTCAATGACCCAACCGAAAGACATAGGTTTGCAGACTGGGTTAAAAAGTAGGATCCTTCAATTTGTTGCCTCCAAGAAACCCACCTTTCTACAAAGGATGGATGCTATCTTAGGGTGAAAAGCTGGAAAATGGTGTTTCAAGGAAATGGGGCTAGAAAACAAGAAGGGGATGCTATCTTAATATCTGACAAGGTAGACTTCAATCCAACCTTAGTTAAGAAAGATAAGGAAGGTCACTTTATATTGATTAAAGGCACACTCCTACAGGAGGACATTACAATCATAAAAATGTATGCACCTAACATGGGGGCTCCCAAATTCATCAAACGAACACTATTAGAACTAAGGTAACAGATATCACCAAACACAGTGGTAGTGGGTGACTTCAACACCCCACTCTCACTAATGGACAGGTCATCCCAGGAAAAAATAAACAGAGAGTAATCTGGACTAAATGAGGTCATAGAAGGAATGAACCTAACAGATATATACATGACATTTTGATCAAATGCTGCAGAATACACATTCCTTTCAGCAGCACATGGAACATTCTCTAAATGGACCATATATTAGGACACAAAGCAAATCTTAATAAATACAGGAAAATTGAAATAATTCCTTGCATTCCATCTGACCACAATGGAATCAAACTACAAATAAATACCAAGACAAGCTATAGAGCATACAAAAAATTATGGAAACTAAAGAATATAATACTAAATGATGAATGGGTAAATGAAGAAATCAAGAAGGAAATCAAAACATTCAAAACAATAAAGAGAACACAACATACCAAAACCTCTGGGACACAATGAAGGCAGTTCTAAGAGGTAAATTTATAGCTTTAAGTGCCTATATTCAGATTTTAGAAAGGTCGCAAGTAAACAACCTCAAGCATCACCTTAAAGCCTTGAAAAAGGAAGAACAAGGCAAACCAAAAATCAGTAGACAGAAAGAAATAATAAAGATTAGGGGCAAAATTAATGAAATAGAAACCAAAACAAAACAATCCAAGGAATCAATGAAACAAAGAGTTGGTTCTTTGAAAGGATAAACAACATTGATAAACCCTTTTCAAATCTGACCAAAACAAACAGAAGAGACACAAATAAATAAAATTAGAGATGAAAAAGGCAACATCACAACAGATACCAGAGAAATTCAAAAAATCATAGGGGCATACTATAAAAACATATACTCCACTACGTATGAAAATCTGGAAGAAATGGATGATTTCCTTGATTTATATGACCTACCTAAATTAAATCAAGATGAGACTAATCACTTAAATAGACCTATAACAAGTATGGAGATCTGAGCAGTTATCAAAAATCTCCCAACTAAAAAAAGTCCATGCCCAGATGGACTCCCGGCTGAATTTTACCAGACCTTCAGGGAGAAACTTACACCATTGCTTCTTAAGTTTTTCCATAAAATAGAAAAAGAAGGAATCCTATCAAACTCCTTCTATGAAAGCAGCATCACCCTGATACCAAAGGCAAAGATAGAACAAAAAAGAAAATTACACAACAATCTCCCTCATGAACATACATGCAAAAATTCTCAACAAAATATTGGCAAACAGAATACAAGAATATATCAGAAAGATCATTCACCCCAACCAAGTAGGCTTTATCCCAGAGAACCAGGGATGGTTCAACATACGCAAATTGATAAATGTAAGACATCATCTAAATGGACTGAAGGACAAAAATCACATGATCATCTCCTTAGATGCAGAGAAAGCACTTGACAAAAGCCAACATCCCTCCATGATAAAAGTCCTACAGAGACTGAGAATAGAAGGAACATATCTCAATATAATAAAGGCTATTTATGACAAGCCTACAGCTAACACATTACTAAATGGGGAAAAACTGGAAGCTTTTCCACTAAAAACAGGAACAAGACAAGGGTGTCCACTATCCCCACTTTTATTTAATATACAACTGGAAGTCTTAGCCTTCACAATAAGGCAAGAGAAACACATAAAAGGGATACAAATTGGAAAGAAAGAGATCAAGTTATCATTGTTTGCAGATGACATGATTCTATATATAAGGGATCCTAAAGATTCTACCAGCAAACTGTTAGAGCTGATAAACACCTATAGCCATGTAGCAGGATACAAAATAAATACACAGAAATCAGTACCCTTCCTATATGCTAACAAGAAACACACAGGGAATGAAATCAGGGAATCACTCCCATTCACAATTGTATCAAGAAAAATAAAGTACCTTGGAATAAACCTAACCAAGGAAGTAAAGGATCTCTACAATGAAAACTATAAAACACTCAAGCGAGAAATTGCAGAAGACCCTAGGAAATGAAGAAACATCCCTTGTTCCTGGATAGGAAGAATCAATATTGTGAAAACGGCAATCTTACCAAAAGTAATCTAGACATTTAATGCAATCCCCATCAAAATTCCAATGGCATTCTTCACGGAAATAGAAAAAACAATAAAACCACAGATTAACCACTGGGACCTCATGAAATTACAAAGATTTTGTATAGCAAAGGACACTGTGAATAAAGCAAAGGGGCAACCTACAGAATGGGAAAAACATCTTTGCCAGGTATACATCTGATAGAGGATTAATATCTAGGATATATGAAGAACTCAAAAAATTAAATAATAAGAAATCAAACAAGCCAATTAAAAAATGGGCTATGGAACTAAATAGAGAGTTCTCAAAAGAAGAAATACAGATGGAATATAAGCATCTAAAAAAAAATGTTCTACAACCCTAGTTATCAGCAAATGCAGATTAAAACTACGTTGAGATTCCATCTCACTCCTATCAGATTGGCTACCATCATGAAAACAAATGACCATAAATGCTGGCAAGGATGTGGAAAAAGAGGAACCCTTCTACACTGTTGGTGGGAATGCAATCTGGTCCAGCCATTGTGGAAATCAGTGTGGAGGTTCCTAAGACAGCTAAAAATTGATCTACCATATGACTCAGCTATAGCACTTCTAGGCAGATATCCTAAGGACTCATCTCATTACCTTAGAGATACTTGCTCAACCATGTTTATTGCCACTGAATTCACAATAGCTGGGAAATGGAACCAGCCTAGATGTCCTTCAATTGATGAGTGGATAACGAAGATATGGCACATTTATACAATGGAGTTCTACTCAGCAGTAAAGAAAAATGAAGTTATGAAATTTTCAGGAAAATGGATGGATCTGGAAAGGATTATACTAAGTGAGGTAACCCCAGCCCAGAAAGCCAAGCGTTGCATGTTCTCTCTCATATGTGGATCCTAGATACAGATGATTGGACTTCTCTGTGAGTAGGAAGAAAACTCAGTAGCAAAGGCCAGTAAGCTAGAAAAGAGATATAAAGGGAAGAGAAAGGAAGGGAAGGGGGTACTTAAAAGGATGGTATTGTATATATATATATATATATATATATATATGTGTGTGTGTGTGTGTGTGTGTGTGTGTGTGTGTGTGTAGAAGAATAGATTAATGGGGGTGAAAAGGCCCAAAGTGAGGTCAGGGGAAGAGATTGAGTAAAGGAAAGGTGGAGGGAGGACTAATCAAAATCTAAGAGGATATAAATAAATCATATGGAATCCTACTTTTTTGGACAATGGAACACTCAGGAGCCATAGATTGTTGCTAGAAAATTTTCAGTGCAAGGGATGGGATACCTTCCACTGAGTTGTTGGCCAGGGAGGTCTCTGATGCCCCCAAAACATTATAGGCCATTGCCGATGCCCTTGGTTTCCCACCAGGAAGAGATAGTAAGACCCTATTGGTGAAGACTCCATATACTTGGGCTGCAAGGCCTCTGAGAAATCCTGCTGGATCTGAGTTGATAACCTCCTCCATGTAGACCAGCTGACAGCAAGCTGGAAGAAGCCATTCTGCATGCAGTTCAATGGGAGAAAGAGAAATAACCAGTGAAGATACCCAGCAGTGGACACTGCAAGCTTTATATTTGGCCAGTCAGGCCAAATGGGCCAATGGGTGCAATAGTGGCACGTCTGTTATGGGGGAAACCAACTGCCCTCTAATTGAATTGGAGGCCCACTCCATGGGAGGGACTACATCCCTGATACCGAAAACTTAAAACAGGGGTAGTCATGAGCCCTAGGGTTGTAACGTCTGCTGCTATCTGACTAAATGTATATACTATGCTTATCAAACTGCCCAGTAAGCACTTCTCTTGATGTTCACACCCGTATATTAATGCTACTCTCACTTTTGGTAGAAAATCTTCTCTTTTCAGATGGCAGTGACCTTGGTACAACTATGAAGGTATCATAGTGCTGGAAAGAAGTGACCAGAGTGCTCAGTACTGCAATATCTCTATCACACCTTCCAAAGCTCAGGGTCTAATGCCGAAGAGGTGGCGGAAAGAATGTAAAAGCCAAAGGAAGAGTAGGACTCCTTACAAAATGCTCCCTCCAGACACAAAATGGCCTGGATATCCATGACCTCATAGTGCCTGACACTACCTACACAAGACCATCATAATAGGAGGAAAAGATCATGACATCAAAATAAAAGAGAGACTGATTGTGATGGGGAGGGGAGGCAATGGAGAATGGAGTTTCAAAGGGAAAGTGGGGGGAGGGAGAGTATTACCATGGGATATTTTTTATAATCATGGAAGTTGTTAATAAAAATTTGAAAAATAAATAAGGTGGAGAGAAGTTAGGGAAAACACCCAACATTGATTTCTGATCTCCACATGCACACATACACGTGCACCTGCTCATACATGTGCTCGCACACAGAAATTAACACACATACACAACACACACACAAACAAAAAAGAAAAAAAAAACCACACAAACAAAAGAAAAGGATCCTACCCAGTTGATGCTTTGAGCAGCCTGTTATCTATCTCTGGTTTATAGCCAATACACTGAAAATGAAGTTTGGAGAAAGAGAACATACTTTCTGGGTGGTTGTCAGCAATATTACCAACCCTGTTTCCTGTGCCCAACACTGCCTTGGTCATGAAAAATAATAGAGTCCAAGGAACACAGGCTCCAGATGGCACATTAAAACCCTTATTAGATTTCAAACAGAAACTACTGCCAGAATACCTCTAATGTGATACAGCCCATGAAAATAAAGATGAATCATCGCACAATTTGAAAGAAAGATCAAATTGCCTGACATCACCACAAAGTCATACACTAGCTATTCAGCGAGCTCACACTGAGATGAGGCATAGAAATAGAAAGGACGGCCATGAAGCAGGTGGATTGACAGGCGAGACACTCACTCTCTGGAGCCAGTATCACAAAACCACAAACACATGATGGGAAGGAGGGGGAAAACGCATTAGTAAACACTGGCTCTGGCAGTCTGGAGAAACAAGGCCTCTTAATGAGATAGTTCTGATTCCATTTTACCAGAGGAAATTGTTTTTGTTTCTTTCCTGGTGTGGCTGCACATTTGATGGAGGCATATGCCTGTCATCTTAGCACTCAAGAGGTAAAGGCAAGAAGATCAGGAATCCAAAATCATCCTCCACTATAGAACAAATCAGAGGGGAGCCTGGACTACAAGACCTTGTCTCTAAACTAGCAAACCAACAACAACAAAATCCAAGAAATCTGAGTATGGCTTCTGAGTTAATTCATTTACTCTTCCAGCTCCAACAACTAAAATATAGAACCTTTGGAGCACATCTTGGAACATTACACAAAACAAGCTTTCTGTTTTGCTTTTTAGAGGGCTGGGGAGATGATGTTGTAGGCAAAGTGCTTGCATTGCAAGCATAAGGACCTGAGTTCAGGTCCCTACCACCCACATAAAATCCAGGTATGGGACTGGAGAGGTTACTCAGTGGTTAAGATACTTGCCTGCAAAGCCTAAGGACCTAGGTTCAATTCCCTAGTACCCAATTAAAGCCAGATGAACAAGATGGCAAATGTGTCCAGAGTTTGTTTGCAATGGCTAGAGACCCTGGAATATCCATGCACTCTCTCTCTCTCTCTCTCTCTTCTCTCCTCTCTCTCTCTCTCAGAAAATAAAAATTAAAAAAAAAACAGGTATGAGCCTGTAATTCTAGCCCTGGAGAGGCAATGAGAGGAGAATCCCCAGGACTTGCTGAACAGCTTTTCTAGCTGAATTAGGAAGCTCTAGGTTCAGTGTAAAATTCTGTTTCAACTAAAAGGTGGAGAGTGATTGAGAAAGAAACCAATGTCAACCTCTGGCCCACACACACATGTGCACATACACTGCACACACACATGTGTCAACATGCACATACATACCACCCACACATAAACACACAAAAGGTGGGGGGGAGCAGGAATGCAAATATAGCTCAGATGGTTGAGTGTCTGCCTGCCATGAGTAATGGCCTGGATTCTATTCAAATACCACATGGTAAAAACTTCTATTAAGCCCCATCAACTGGAAATTAAGATAACTCATTACAATGAAAGTTAATATCTTTTGAACCTTAATAACCAGTGATTCAAACTCACTCAGTTGGAAAGGCAGTGTAGCATAATGGAATCAAAACAAGGACCAAATGCCAGGCCTGTCCCCTGGGATACTCCCTATCTGCTTTGCTACACAAGTCATTTCACTTCCCTTGAAGTTCTATCTCACCTACTATGAAATAATCTATCTAATAAGGATGGTTCTTGAGTGGCTATGAAGATGAAATGAGATAATTTATGTAAAATGACTGAAAGAGCTGTTTTCCTGGTAACAAGGAACAAAAGTAGCAGATCTGAACTGCCATCACAAATTCGTTAAGCATCAATGAAAAGAAGAATGAGATATTGCTAGAGCTGGGGAGATGCCTCAGTGGGTAAAAGTACTTCCTGTGAAGCATGAGGATGAGTTTACTCTCCAGCACCCAGTAGAAAGTAGTGACAAGAGCTAGGACTCCCTGATCAGCCATTCTAACAGGAAAATGTGAACTCCAGGTTTAGCAAGAGATTTTGTTTCAAGGAAATAAGGCAGAAGATTGTTGTTAGAAGGCACATGACATCTTCCTTTAGCCTCTGCACACACATGCATGGGACATGCACATCTGAACACACATAATCATACACCATGCTACACAAAAACCACATACCATAGACATACAAACACACCCAAAAAAAAACCATTACATTGCTAAAACCTATGACAAAGCCACACTCAAGAGTAGATTACAACTACATGGAAAAATCATATTGCTGAAGACACCACATGCTTGAGTTGCAGGACACTAAGAAATGAAGCCAGAGCTGAGCTGAAAGCCTCCTTCTCTGTTGACTAGCTGTCAGGATGCTGGAAAGAGTTATCAGCTTGTTGGGAAAGAAGGGTCATCAACAGTGTTAACCGGCAGTGGACCCTGCAAGCTTTATAAATGGCCAACCAGACTAAATGTGCCAACTGGTGCAATGGTGACATATATGTCAGAGGGGAAGCCTACTGCTCTTTGATTGGACTGGAGACCTGTTCTACAGGAGGGAATTCCTGTCTGATACTAAAAACCTAACCAAAGCCCATGGCTGGGGAAATCATAAGCCCTAGGGGAAACTACTACTATTGTCTGGATGGGATAAATGGATTAATTATGCCCATCAAACTGTCCTCTAAACATTTATGTTTATGCCCATATATTAATTCTACTCCCACTTTTGGTCAGAGAAGCTTTTCTTTTAGATGGTGGTGACCACTGTGGAAACTCAAAACTCACCAAAGTGCTGAGAAGTGACAGCAGAATGTTGGGCATTAAATGAGACATCTCTATCACACCCTCCAATGCTCAGGAACCATTGCAGAAGAGGTGGCAGAAAAAGGAGAAGAGGAGTGCTTGGCAATACTGTCTTCCAGATACAAAATGTCCATGGCATTCACAATCTCACACCAGCTGACACTACCTACACAAGGCCTAGATAATAGGAAGGGGAAAATTGCATCAAAATAGCTGGAATAAAAAATACTTGGAAAAGCCGGGCATGGTGGCGCATGCCTTTAATCCCAGCACTCGGGAGGCAGAGGTAGGAGGATTGCCGAGAGTTCGAGGCCACCCTGAGACTCCATAGTGAATTCCAGGTCAGCCTAAGCTAGAGTGAGACCCTACCTCGGAAAACCAAAAAAAAAAAAAAAAAAAAAAAAAAAAAATACTTGGAAAAGAAGAAGGGATTCAGTGGAGCAGGTATAAAGGAGGGAAAAGGAAGAGCAGTAGAAGGGGGCTATGAACATTGTCTACATGTATGGAGGTTATCAATAAAAATTTTTTAAAAAGAGTATATCCCAGCTTTAATTGCATTAAAAGAATGCAATTAGGCCTGGGGATGAAGCTCAGTGATACAGTGCTTGCCTAGCATGTGCAAGGTCCTGGTTCAATCAATCCCACAGCACAAAAACAAAAAACAAAATAGATTTTTTGTTTCTTCAACAATTTATAATCTATCCCATAAAGGACTTAGGTGTATAATAAGGCCCCCAAACATTTCACACCAGATATTCAACATCAGCCTCTGGCATCTACACACATATGAACACATGCCAACACAAACATCTGCAAACATACATACACAACACACAGGAAAACACAAACTCATAAAAGTTGACTCAAATGATGTTATCATGGTTTAAAAAAGAAAAATTTTAGCCTGAATTCTAACCACCTTGTATGAAAAAGAATTCCTTCCCTCAAAGATATAATACCACAAGATTTCCCAAGAAATACTCAGTTGTTCAAGGAATGATTGGCTGTGGTGCTGCAGCTCCAAAACATGTTTAGTGGAAACCTGCCCTCTTACTCTCTGTGACTACAGCATCTGATAGCAAAGCTTGATTAGGAAATTGCAAGAACAAGCAGAGCATAGCATACTCTCACTCATGGACACAAATGGCAAAACTCTAAGAAACACACCAAACAAGCCTCAGGAATCAAATTAGAAAGACAGTAAGAGGATAATTCACCATAGTCAGGTACAGTTTACTACAGGAAAGCAAAAACAATTTTACATTATGAAATCTATTAAACATGGATGTCAAGTAATACCATTGTTAGATATTTAACATTAGTCTTGAAACTCTATAAAACAGAATGAAATTTAAAACTGAAATAGAAGGTATGACTTTCAGATATGATTTTTAATGAATATAAGTCACAGACTATCAAATTATACAAAATGAATGTTTTAAAATTTTAAACCTACTTATCAATTTCAGTAACAGACCCAAACTTAGAGTAAATGTGTCATTTACAGTAGTTATAATAAACAGCAAAACTTTAAGGCAGGGATCAAGAATCACTGAAACTCAGGATATAAACATTAAAAAAGGACTACATGAGGCTTGGGGAGATAGCTCAGCTGTTAAGAGCACTTGGTGTGCAAGTATGAGGGCCTGCAAGGGCCTGAGACTGTTGAATTTGATTCCTCAGCACCTATGTAAACAGCTGGTCATGACTAAACACATCTGTAACCTCAATTCTGTACACAGAAACCAGAAAATCACTGGACCTCACTGACTCAAAAAAAAAAAAAAAAATGGACAGTAGCTCTGGGTTGAGTAAGAGATCCCACCATAAGGAAACAGTCAGATGAGCAAAAAGAGGGCACTCAACATTTTTTCTGCCTCAACACACATATGGATGCACATAAATCTGCACAAATGCATGCACAAACCACATACATCACATCACATCACACACACACACACACCATACTATACTACCCACACATATGTGTGCACACCAAAAGTAAAAACTAAATAATTTAATGCCAGGCATGGTGACTCACGCTTTTAATCCCAGCACTTGGGAGGCAGAGGTAATAGGATCACTGTGAGTTCGAGCCACCCTTAGACTACATAGTGAATCCTAGATGAGCCTGGACTAGAGTGAAACCCTACCTTGAAAAAATAAAACAAAACAAAACATAAATAATCTAAAAGGAAAAATGTAAAAGATATGAACAAATAGAAATGCAGAACCTTTTTTTAAAAAATGAAAATAAAAAATAGTTTAAGTTAATATGTACCTTGTCAAAAATTTATTAAAAATAATTCAAATTATTTTAGTTAAAATTAAATCATATACATGAAAAGGAAAAATTTAGGGTATATATTTCTCAAATTAATTTTTAAGTTTAAAATTTTAACTAAAGCTGGATATGGTGGTGCACACCTTTGATCCTAGTACTTGGGAGGCAGAGGTAGGAGGATCATTGTGAGTTCGAGGCCAGCCTGAGACTATACAGTAAATCTCAGATCAGCCTGGGCTAGAGTGAGACCCTACCTTAAAAAAACTAAAAAACAAAACAAAAAGTCTTAGTTAGGCCAGGTCTGGTGGTATAGGCCTATAAAATCCCAGGTACTCAGGAGGCTGAGGCAGGAGGATCAAAATTCACTAGAGGACAAGTATCCACAGAAGCCAAGACATTCCAGCCAACAGCCAGCACCAATCACCAGACACAGGAGTAGCCAACTACAAGCAACCCACCAGCTGATGCTTAGAATGTTAGAGGGTTAATTGTCTCTGCATTGGGTTCAGCTGTTGGGTTAAGACTAGAAAAACAACCTAGCTAGCTCAACAAAACTCATAAGCCACATAAATGAATACTATGTGGATGTTGTTGGTCAGGGTATTTGTTACACAAGAAGCACTAGCTGATACAAGCTCCCTGAGAAAGCTGTGTCATTCCCACTCGCATACAGTTCCTTCAATCCTATGGTTTAAGTTAGTGCAGCTTGATTTCTGAAAATGGCAATCAAGTTCACTGAGACAAAGCTGAACCTGAAAGACAAACTCAAGCTGAGGTTTTCTCCATAACCCTTCATCATCTCTCCTCTGCCCTCACCCATTCTATGTTTCTGGGAAGAGGCCAAAAAGGAGCTGAGAAATTCCTCACCAATAGACATAACACTCTTAGTCCCAGTCAAGGCTGCAGCCCCCTTCCTGGTTTCTCTTCTCACTATAAGTCTCTTGGTTGAGGTCAACTTTCTGAAACCACTCCTTCCTCTATTCAGAGGATGGTTGAAATACAATGGTTGAAAACACAGGGTTGTACTTTATATTTAAGGTAAAAATTCAAACTCAAAAAGAAAAATGCCTTTTATTCTATCAAAAGAAGACATATTAGACTTCCAGTTAAGATGGCAGCGTAGGAACCATGCCAAAGCAGCCTAGGGTAGAAAAAGCAAAAAAAAGAAAAAAAAAAAACAGCAAAATACACTCTTCTACTAAAAAGTGAGGTGTATAAGAAATTACCAACAGCAGCAGAGAAGTAGGAGAGATCCAGAGCATCCAGAGCCCACATAAGTAGGCAGAAGCGGCTCCAGCAGCAGCAGTACCAGGTCAACGGAGCCGCAGCAGCAAGGCTTGGCTTGAGCCGCAGAAAAAAAGACAGGTGAGGGGATTTTCCACTCACACCAAAGCTCTTCACAAACTCAAGAAAAAGGAAGGGAGAACGGCAGTAAACAATGGAGGAGCAGATCACGAGGTAGAGGATCATGTGGACCAGTAGCAGAACTAGACCCACCATTCACAGCCTCCCCTTCCTGACCACCAGCGCAAGAGCCAGCAAGCACCAGAGACCAGGGGAAGGAAGCGCACAGCACCCAGCACCGGCGACACAACAGCGATCTAACGACCCAGCAAGCCTACTTGAACCCACAGTGCACCAGAGGGACCCAAGGAGCACAGCATAATTGAGACCAAAATCATCCCAAAATGTAACTGGGATTACACCAGGTCAGTACCTATCAAATAAGCATGATATACAGGCCTGAACCAGAAGTACTAACTGCACATTCCATATCAAGATAAATTATATGTTAAATCTGATGGATGGTCAGATTTGCCATTCTTAAATAAGCTATATTTTGGACTCGATATTTGTTGCTTCTTGATTTATAGTAGCTTTGCTTTCTCTTCAGCTGAACATTAAGGAAGGGTCTCACTTGGTCACAAGTTGACTTGGAACCCTCAACAGACCAGAAACCTTAACCTCCTTGTTGACAAGATTAAGGATGTGGGGTACCACACACCCTAAGGGACAGTAATTTTGTTAGAGGATCTGGTTGTCATAATATTTACTCTTGCATAAATAATCTGTGCTGTTTTTAATTGAAAGTGTACATTGTTTAGTTAAGTTTTAGAATCTGCCTGCATTTTGTTCCACTCAGCCTACTTGAATACTCTCATAGCAGGCAAACCTAACACCTAGGGTCACTTTTATAGATACTCTGAGAGTCTGAGAGCCACACCTAGCACCTTAAGTTCCTAACCTGAAGATACATAACATCAGATTGACTGATACATCTAATAATACTGCAGCTAACTAAGAAACCTAAGAAGTAAATTGATCCAAGAGGCAAAAATATATACATTATATCACAAGAAACATCAAAAATCAAGACAATATAAATCCACAAAAAAGTACTAATGGATCAGAAATGACCTCCAGTAACAATGAGTTAGAAGAAATGTCTGAGAAATATTTAAAAAGAATGATTATAAATATGTTCAAAGAACTCAAAGAGGAAATCAAAAGAATCAAATAAGACACAGGACACCAAGTTAATGAAATAAAGAGGTCAATACTAGACATAAATAAGGAAATAGAAATAATAAGGAAAAACAAGTCAGAATTACTAGTAATAAAGAACACAGTTAATGAAATAAAAACCCCTGTAGAAAATCTCACCAGTAGAGTGGATGAAGGAGAGGACAGAATATCTAAACTAGAAGACCAGGTGGCAGATTAAATACAGTCCAACAAATAGAAAGACAAACTAATAGAAAAGTATGAATGGGAATTTCAAAATATTCGGCACACTATCAAAAGACCACACATAAAAATTCATGGCAGAGTAGAAGAAGAATTTCACTCCAAAGGCATAGTAAACATTTTCAACAAAATCATAGAAGAAAGCTTCCCCCAAATTGGGAAAGAGGTGCCAATGCAGATACAGGAATCCCTTAAAACACCAATCAGACAAAACTTGGAAAGAACTTCTCCTCGTCATATTATAATTAAACTACCAAACATACAAACCAAAGAAAAAATATTGAAAGCAGTTGGAGAGAAAAATCAAGTTATCTACAAAGGCAAGCACACCAGGATCACAGCAGATTACTCAACACAAACTTTAAAAGCCAGAAGGCCTTGGAGTGATGTATTCCAAGTTCTGAAAGATAACAACTGTCAACCTACCTTATGCTGCAAAGCTATCCATTCAAATAGACAGAGAAAACAACATAAGCAGGCTAAAGGAATACTTGAAGACAAAACCAGCTCTACAGAAAATACTTCAAAGAATCCTCCATGCTGAAGAGAAAGAAAAGCACACATATAAGGAACCTGGAAAAAGTAAGCCATACTCAAATACTAGTGAGTACAAAAAAGCAAATGTAAAACGGGAAGAACTACATAAAAATGGCAAAAATAAATACACACCTTTCAATAATGTCTCATAACATCAATGGCCTAAATGCCCCCAAAAAAAGAAATACCTTTGCAGACTGGGTTAAAAAGTAGGATCCTTCAATTTGTTGCCTCCAAGAAACCCACCTTTCTACAAAAGATGGACCCTACCTTAGGGTGAAAGGTTGGAAAACGGTGGTTCAAGCAAATGGACCTAGAAAACAAGCGGGGGGGGGGGGAGGGGCTATCCTAATATCTGACAAGGTAGACTTCAATCCAACATTAGTTAGGAAAGATAAGGAAGGTCACTTTATATTGATTAAAGGCACACTCCAACAGGAGGACATTACAATCCTAAACATATATGCACCTAACATGGGGGCCCCCAAATTCATCAAACAAACGCTATTAGAACTAAGGCCACAGATAACACCAAACACAGTGGTAGTGGGTGACTTCACCACCCCACTCTCATCAATTGACAGGTCATCCCAGGAAAAAATAAACAGAGAGGCATCTGGATTAAATGAGGTCATAGAAGGCATAGACCTAACAGATATCTACAGGACATTTCATCCAAATGCTGCAGAATATACATTCTTTTCAGCAGCACATGGAACATTCTTTAAAATAGACCATATATTAGGACACAAAGCACATCTTAACAAATACAGGAAAATTGAAATAAGTCCTTGCATTCTATCTGACCACAATGGAACCAAACTACAAATCAATAGCAAGAAAGGCTATAGAACATACACAAAATCGTGGAAATTAAACAACACCCTACTAAATGATGAATGGGTCAAAAAAGAAATCAAGAAGGAAATCAAAAAATTTATAGAGTCCAACGATAGTGAGAACACAATATACCAAAATCTCTGGGACACAATGAAGGCAGTCCTAAGAGGTAAATTTACAGCTTTAAGTGCCTATATACTTAGAAATTAGAAAGGTCACAAGTAAATGACCTAATGCTTCACCTTAAAGCCTTGGAAAAAGAAGAACAAGGCAAACCAAAAATCAGTAGACGGGAAGAAATAATAAAGACTAGGGGAGAAATTAATGAAATAGAAACCAAAAAACAATCCAAAGAATCAATGAAACAAACAGTTGGTTCTTTGAAGGGATAAACAAGCTTGATAAACCCTTAGGAAATCTGACAAAAAGAAAGAGAGAAAATTAATAAAATTAGAGATGAAAAAGGTAACATCACAACAGATGCCAGAGAAATTCAAAAAATCATAGGGACATACTAAAAAAGCATATATTCTACTAAGTATGAAAATCTGAAAGAAATGGATGATTTCGTTGATTTATATGACCTACCTAAATTAAATCAAGATGACATTAATCACTGAAATAGACCTCTAAAAAGCATGGAGATCCAAGCCGTTATCAAAAATCTCCCAACTTAAAAAAATCCAGGCCCAGATGGATTCACTGCTGAATTTTACCAGACGTTCAGGGAACAACTAACACCACTGCTTCTTAAGCTTTTCCATAAAATAGAAAAAGAAGGAATCCTACCAAATTCCTCCTATGAATCCAGCATCACCCTGATACCAATACCTGGCAAAGACAGAACAGAAAAAGAAAAATACAGGCCAATCTCCCTCATGAACATAGATGCAAAAATTCTCAACAAAATATTGGCAAACAGATTACAAGAATATATCAGACAGATCATTCTCCCTGACCAAGCAGGCTTTATCCCAGAGATGCAGGGATGGTTCAACACACACAAATCAATAAATGGAATATTTATATAAATGGACTGAAGGACAAAAACCACATGATCATCTCATTAGGCGCAGAAAAAGCATTTGACAAAATCCAACATCCCTTCATGATAAAAGTCCTACAGAGAGGCGGAATAGAAGGAACATATCTCAATATAATAAAGGCTATTTATGGCAAGCTTACAGGCAACATATTACTAAATGGGGGAAAACTGCAAGCTTTTCCACTAAAATCAGGAAAAAGACAAGGGTGTCCACTGTCCCCACTTGGAAGTCTTAGCCATAGCAATAAGGCAAGAGACGCACATAAAAGAGATACAAATTGGAAAGGAAGAAATCAAGTTATCATTTTTTGCAGATGACATGATTCTATATATAAAGGAACATAAAGACTCTACCAGCAAACTGTTAGAGCTGATAAACACCTACAGCCATGTAGCAGGATACAAAATAAATACACAGAAATCAGTAGCCTCCTATATGCTAACAACAAACACACAGAGGATGAAATCAGAGAATCACTTCCATTCACAATTGTATCAAGAAAAATAAAGTACCTTGGAATAAACCTAACCAAGGAAGTAAAGGATCTCTACAATGAAAACTATAAAACACTCAGGCGAGAAATTGCAGAAGACACAATGAAATGGAAAAACAACCCTTCTTCCTGGATTGGAAGAATCAATATTGTGAAAATGGCAATCTTACCAAAAGCAATCTACACGTTGCAAGCAATCCCCATCAAAATTCCAATGGCATTCTTCATGGAAATAGAAAAAACAATCCAAAAATTCATTTGGAATCACAAAAAACCTCAAATATCTAAAATAATACTGAGCAACAAAAAATAAGGCTGGTGGTATCACCATACCTGATTTTAACCTATACTACAGAGCCATAGTAACAAAAACAGCATGGTACTGGCACAACAGCAGACATGTAGATCAATGGAACAGAATAGAAGACCCTGATATAAGTCCAGGTAGCTATAGCCACCTGATATTCGATAAAAATGCCAAAAATACTCATTGGAGAAAAGAAAGCCTCTTCAGCAAATGGTGCTGGGACAATTGGATATGTATCTGTAAAAGGATGAAAATAGATTCTTCTCTCTCTCTATGCACAATAATTAAGTCCAAATGGACTAAAGACCTTAACATCAGACCTGAAACTCTGAAATTGCTAGAGGAAAAAGTAGGGGAAACCCTTCAACATATTGGTCTTGGCAAAGACTTTCTGAATATAACCCCAATTGCTCAGGCAATAAAACCACAGATTAACCACTGGGACCTCATGAAATTACAAAAATTTTGTACTGCAAAGGACACTGTGAATAAAGCAAAGAGGCAACCTACAGAATGGGAAAAAATCTTTGCCAGCTATATATCTGATAGAGGATTAATATCTAGGATATACAAAGAACTCAAAAAGCTAAATAATCAGAAATCAAACAAGCCAATTAAAAAATGGGCTATGGATCTAAATAGAGAGTTGTCAAAAGAAGAAATACAGATGGCGCATAAGCATCTAAAAAAATGTTCTACATCCCTAGTCATCAGGGAAATGCAGATTAAAACTACATTGAAATTCCATCGCACTCCTGTCAGATTGGCTACCATCATGAAAACAAATGATCATAAATGCTGGCGAGGATGTGGAAAAAGAGGAACCCTTCCACACTGTTGGTGGGAATGCAATCTGGTCCAGCCATTGTGGAAATCAGTGTGGAGGTTCCTAAGACAGCTAAAAATTGATCTACCATATGACCCAGCTAGAGCACTCCTAGGCATATATCCTAAGGACTCATCCCATTTCCTTAGAAGTACATGCTCAACCATGTTTATTGCTGCTCCATTCATAATAGCTGGGAAATGGAACCAGCCTAGATATCCCTCAACTGATGAGTGGATAATGAAGATGTGGCACATTTATACAATGGAGTTCTGCTCAGCAGTAAAGAAAAATGAAGTTATGAAATTTGCGGGAAAATTGATGGATCTGGAAAGGATTATACTAAGTAAGGTAACCCAAGCCCAGAAAGCCAAGCGCCGCATGTTTTCCCTCATATGTGGATCCTAGCTACAGATGATTGGACTTCTGTGTGAGAAGGAAAAAACTCAGTAGCAGAGGCCAGTAAGTTAAAAAGGAGATATAAAGAGAAGAGAAAAGAAGGGAGGAGGGTACTTAATAGGTTGATATTGTATATATGTAAGTAGAAGAATAGATTAACAGGGGTGAAAAGGCCCAAAGTGAGGTCAGGGGAAGAGATTGAGTAAAGGAAAGGTGGAGGGAGGGCTAATCAATATCTAAGAGGATGCAAATAAATCATATGGAATTCTCCGGTTTTGCACAATAGAACACTCAGGAGCCATAGATCATTGCTAGAAAATTTTCAGTGCCAGGGATGGGATACCTCCAGTGAGTTGTTGGCCAGGGAGGTCCCTGATGCCCCCAAAACATTATAGGCCATTGCCGAGGCCCTTGGTTTCCCACCAGGAATAGATGGTAAGACCCTATTGCTGAAGACTCCACATACTTTGGGTGGCAATGCCACTGAGAAATTCTACTGGAACTGAGCTGATAACCTCTTCCATGTAGACCAGCTGAGAGAAAGCTGGAAGAAGCCATTCTACATTTAGTTCAATGGGAGAGATACCACCAGTGAAGATACTCAACAGTGGACACTGCAAGACTTATAATTGGCCAGCCAGGCCAAATGATCCAACGGGTGCAATAGTGACACATCTGTCATGGTGGAAACCAACTGCCCTCCAATTGGACTGGAGGCCCACTCCATGGGGGGGAATATATCCCTGATACTGAAAACTTAAAATAGGGGTAGTCATGACTCCTAGGGGTGTAACATCTGCTGATGTCTGGAAAAATGTATATACTATGCTTACCAAACTGCCCAGTAAGCACTTTTCTTAATATTTATACCCTTATATTAATGCTACTCTCACTTTGGGTAGAGAATCCGCTCTTTTCAGATGGCAGTGACCTTGGGATGACTCAGAAGGTATCATAGTGCTGGAAAGAAGTGATTGGAGTACTGAGTAACATCTCAATCATACCTTCCAAGGCTCAGGGTCTAATGCGGAAGAGGTGGCAGAAAGAATGTAAGAGCCAAAGGAAGGGCAGGACTCCTTACAACATCCTCCCTCCAGACATAAAATGGCCTGGATATCCATGACCTCATAGTGCCTGACACTACCTACACAAGACCATCATAAGAGGAGGAAAAGATCATGACATCAAAATGAAAGAGAGACTGATTGAGATGGGGAGGGGATATGATGGAGAATGGAATTTCAAAGGGGAAAGTGGGGGGAGGGAGGGTAGCACCATGGGATATTTTTTATAATCATGGAAAAATGTTAGTAAAAATTAAGAAAAAAGAAATGTGTAGATTAGACTTAACATAAATTCTAAGTAGGAGAGATAACTGGAGGAGAGGGAAAAGAAGAGAAAAGAGAAGAGAGGAATAAAGCGGGAGACAGTGAAGGGGCAAGAGGGAGAGAGAAGGAAGAGAAAGGAAAGAGGGAGAAGGGAAAGAGGAAAGGAGTAGGTCATGCTTCAAAACACCAGCATCATGTCAGCTCCCTTTACTGAGAAAGAATGTTTTAGTAGACACAGGAAAAAAGAGAGATGGAGGGAGAGCAAGTGAGAGAGAGAGAAAGAGAGAATCATAGCCTGATGTGCGTTGAGGTCCCTAGGATCTCCCTGGAGCATTTCAGGTGTTCAGTAACAAAGAACAGATTTGAATTCTCACAAAGAATCAAGTGACATGAGATGAAATAGCTGGTCAATAAATGTTGTCAAGTAAAAGAAAAACCCATTGGACCAGTTAGCAGGCAAGCCCACAAGAGCTGCCTCTTCATAAGTACATCTTGAATGCTACCCCACCTTCTTCCCTAAATGATTGGGACAATTTATTTCTCTGGAGGAAAAAAATAATAATGGAGCTTTTAGCTAATGTCCCTGAGAAAGCTGGGCACTGGTTAGGGCCATGTGTCTGCATATTGGTCACTAAAGATTTGGCCACTGACTGTAGTGTGGTCTACCCTTCTTCAGTGTTACCCTGAGCCCATAGTGGCACTTTCCTCTGCTCAACTGCCTTATAGTTCTAGCCTCCCACTTTGTCTTTAGGGGATATGTCCCAGATGTCTGAAACTAACAATGAGAAGCCAATACTATGTATGCTATGTTTGTTTACATGTGTATTTGCATGTTTGTATCTCTCTCTCTCTCTCTTCTCTCTCTCTCTCTCTCTGTGTGTGTGTGTGTGTGTGTGTGTGTGTACACCAGAGAATAACCTCAGGTAATGGCCTCAGGAATACCATTCACCTTTTTTTGACACAGGGTCTCTCACTGTTCTGGAGCTCACTAATTAGGCTAGACTAGCTGGCCAGTGAGACCCAGGGATCCTCCTGTCTCAACCTTCCCAGTACTGGGATTTCAGGCCTGGGCCTCCATATCCAAACTCAGGTCCTCTGAACCATCTCTCTAGCCTCTTCTTCCTTCTTGACTTCCTTTTTCCCACCTTCCTTCCTTCCTTCTTTCTTTCTTTCCTTACACTTTTGAGGCAGAGTATCTCTATATTGCTCAGGCTGGCCTCAAACTCCTGTGCTCAATCAGTCCTCCTGCTTGAGCCTTCTGAGTAGCTGAAAGTACAAGAAACAACCAAAGAGCCATAATTCCTTACCTTTCTACCTCAGCCAGAAGGGGCTCTGCTAATTTTAAAGCAGCATGTACCCTCATTATTGCCCAGGCTGCTGCCCCTTACACATACTAAATAAAGTTTTCTTTCTAAAAAGAAACAAAATTTAAAAATTTAGAGTAGTATACCCCCTAGTGGGGCATGTTTATAGAGATGGTACAAACCTCAGCTCTGTGTTTTATCTGCTGTGTGAGCTTAGACAAGTAATCTCAAAAAGAGGCTAACAGTGGTCCCTTATAACTAGTATATACCCTCCAGTAGGACCTACATATCACATCCTACCATCTCCATTAGTAAATGTCAACCTATCTCTCAAGTCCAAATTCATCTAGACTATCAACCCCTCCAGCTCTACAAAATTTCAAACCCACAAGAAATAAAGCCAGGACCTTACTCCCCACATGAGCCTACCTCCAGGCCACAGCCAAGCTACTCTGTTCCTGACCTACCAATATTCTCAAGACTTTTCCACAATATAATATGTTCTTCCCTCTATTAAAATCTACCCCACCTGCCTTCTCAATTCTTTCACCTCCCAAATGCACATCCAACCATGAGACATAAAAGAGCTCTTCACTGGGGTTCCCATAAAAAACCTCAAGGATAATTTCAAAGATTCTACTCAGAACTCTTACCCAGTGCTTTGAACTCAAGTGACAAAACACTTTCTTCCCTTCCTCCCTTATATTTTGTGTTGCAACCCTTAAGCCACTGACTGGCTTCCTCCCACCTGGCCCTCAAGTTCACTCTCTCTTCCAGGACATTTTACAACATATAAAGGTGGTCAAGGAAGCAATAAACAGGTAATGAGCATACATGTGGAATTGCTTTATTAAAGTTGACACTAAGAAATGTTCCAAATACAAGGAAAGGGAGAAAGAATCTCAATCTCTCTCTCTCTCTCTCTCTCTCTTTCTCTTTCTCTCTCTCTCACACACACATATACAGTGGCACTATTTAGCCCAGGCTAGCCTCAAATTCATGATCCTATGGCCTATTTTCCAAGTGCTGGAATTATAGGGATATACTATCTCATCTAGCTAGATTTCTACCACAAGTAGTATTGAGACATTCAACTAGTTTCTTGTGGAGAATCTCACTCATGGAGTTGAGAATGAAAGACGTTTTGATAAGCATTAATAGTAACATAGAAACATTGGGAAGAAACTGTCCTATGGATAGAAAGATTTCTAAGACTAAAGCACAGAAAAGGCAAGATCTAAGAACTGGGATGTGTGACTCAGCAGTACAGCATCTGCCTAGAATCCTCCAGTGAAGGGCTGGGGCACAGCTCAGTGGCAGAGCTCTTGCTTAGCACATGTAAGACTAAGAGTTCCAGCCCCAGCACCACATCACACCACTACCATCATCATCTCACTCTCAACATGCCATACCATTTTCTCCACTGAACAAGAAAGCTAAAAATAAAACTTACAGGATTAATAACTTTCATCAATAACAATTACAGGAACAAACCAAGGCACAGACCTAACAGCAAACATGCAAATAGAAACAATTATGGTACAAGGGCTTCTCCCCCACTGACAGAATTGTGAAAGATTTTCAAACAACCCTCAAAATGTTAACCTCCATCCAATGCTGAGAGGTGTGCCTATGGGCACAACATTTTCTGAAAGCCATTAGGCAATCTGTATCCAGAGCCTCTGCCCCAGAAATTAAACTTCTGGAAAAATAAACCTAAAGAAACAAAGGATAAGGGAGGGGTGAGGGTCACAAATCTGGATGCAAACGGCAATGGTACCATAAAATTCTACATCCTAAAAGACAGACAAAATAGTTGAACCTTCACCAGGCCCTTACAGGGAACACCTGAGTCACAAGACCCTGGAGAGGGTACGATGAAGCCTGACCTTAATCTTCTACTCTCTCTTTCTCTCTTTTCCCCTCCCCTCTCCCTCTCCCTCTTCTAACTCTTTTATATTACTTATCTTTTTCTTCCTTCTCTTTGTGGGCACTGACCTGTAACTCCCAGTACCATCAGGTGGCTATCATCCACAATGAGCTTTTGATCAGAGAGACCTACAACGTTTCCTAAAAGTATGACATATTTCTGTTAGAGTACTTGATGACCCACCAAAGGTTAGTGGTAAGACCCTACTGCTGAAGACACCATATGCTGTTGACACGTAACATGGAGTGACATGGCTGGAAGCTGGAAGAGAGTCAGTCCCCAGACAGTCAGTGCGTCTAGTGCCAGAAGGTGCTACAAGTGCGACTGGGGGGAAATGACCAATATCTGTCATGGTCTAACCTAGTTAGCAGCAAATAACCTGTTGGGATGCTCACACAAGTTCAATAGTGGCACACAGCCATGGTGGGAAACCAACTGCTCTTGATTTGGCTAATGGTTCCCCTCAGTGGAACAGGACTCATAGCTGGAGCTGGGAAGCAAGTCAGAACCATATCCAAACATGAGCCTACTTTCAATTATCATGCTACCACCAATCATGGGCTACAAGAGGGCCTACACCTATTAAATTCTCTCTAAAAAAGTAATGGTTATCCCATTTGTCTGGGGCTAACTTTACTCTCCATTGGAGAATCTGCTTCTCTTTTTCAAATAGACGCAGATCCTAAGGAGAGAACCACCCCATCATACCTCAAAAGAGCCCCAGCTGAAACTAAGAATAATTGGAGAAACAACCAAGGGTGCTGTTTTCTTGGTGAACCGGATACCAGCACAAGGGTGAAGGAGACCGACACAGAGAACAATCAACTCCTACCAAATCAGATATCCAGAGACACAAAAGCCCCCAAGACCTCATTACTGAAGCAGACCTAAAATGAACCCAACATGGCTCAGTGAAATTTGCAGAAGAGGGGGCAGAAAGAATGTCAGAGCCACACCGTGGGTCATGATACACAGAGTCATTTCGTCCTACCCGTAACTGAGGGCTAGCCCCACAATGTATGACCCATATACCCCAACAAGGTGGGGCCAGAGGGAGGGGGGAGGACCAGGAGGAGGCTAACTGAGGCTAACAATGGTACCAACTTGACTGTATTCACTGACTACAAAACTAATTTTAAAAAATTAAAAATTAAAAAAATGAAAGGGGCTGGAGAAATGGCTTAAAGGATAAGGCACTTTCCTGCAAAGCCAATTAAGACTTGACCAAATGCAAGAATGAACTATGGGAAGCATCAAGAAAATCAAAACTCAAATTGAAATACCTCAAAAAAGAGATGGACATGATGCGAAACAACACAACAGAAAAAAAAAATCAAATAGAAATTATAAAAACCTCTCTAGGACCCCTCACTAACAGAGTTACTCATGTGGAAGACAGACCTCTGACCTGGAAGATAAAACAGAAGAAATTAATTGGGAGGCCAAAAGCTTTGCTAAGTTCAAAAAATCAAGTGAACAGAATACAAGGGAACTGTGGGACTCCCTAAAATGACCAAAGATCTAGATCATAGGTCTACCATAAGGAGAGGGAACCCAAGCCAGAGGCATAGAGAGCATATTCAACAAAAGTATTGAAGAAAATTTTCCGAATCACAGAAAAGAGAGGCCCATCTAGATAGAAGAAGCCCACAGAACACCAAACAGACAAGACCAAAGAAGAAACTCTCCAAGACACATCATGGTTAAAACTCTTAACAATGAAAACAAAGAAAGAGCAGAAAGAGAGAAACAATTCACAACATACAAAGGCAATCTCATCAGAATTACATCATATTTCTCAATGGAAACCCTGAAAGCCAAAAGGGCCTGGAATGGAACACTTCAAAGTCTGAAAAACTATGGCTTCCAACCCAAGCTACTTTACCCAGCAAAAGTATCCCTCATAAAAGATGGTGAAAGAAATATTTTCCATGAAAAAAAGTCAACTCTATGATTATAACCACACAATTCCAAACCTACAGAGAATACTTGAGGGAATACTCCACACACAAGAGTCAAATAACCAATCTCAAGAGGCAATAAGAAGATTACAATAACCAAAATAGCCCAGGCTCAAAACAGCACATAACACAAGACAAAACCAAACTCCATAAAACACCTCATCAGAGCAGAGTATAACTCAAACCTCACAGTAATAACCTTAAATATCAGTGGTCTTAACTCACCCATCAACAGACACAGGCTATCAGGATGGATCCAAAACTGGACCCTTCTATCTGCTGTCTTCAAGAAACCTACCTCACCACTACAGATAGACACCTCCTCAGGGTGAAAGGTTGGGAAATGATATTCCAAGCAGAAAGAGATTTTAAAAAATGGGTGTTGCTATATTAATATCTGATAAGATAGACTTCAAACCAAAAATAATCAAAAAGGACAAAGAAGACCACTTCTTACTCATCAAGGGAATGATCTAACATGGGCACATCACAATCATAAATCTATATGTGCCAAACACAGGTACACCACAGTATATAAAACAAAATCTACTCAACAATAAAACAGAAATAAACACCAACACCATCATAGTCAGAGACTTCAATACTCTGCTATCATCAATAGACAGATCATCCAAGCAGAAAATCAACAGGGAAATAACAGAGTTCAACAACATCATAGATCAACTAGACCTAATGTATATCTACAGAACTTCCCATCCCAACTCTATAGAATACACATTCTTCTCAGTAGCCCATGTAACCTTCTCAAAAAATTGGCCATATATTAGGCCATAAAATATGCCTTCATAAAGTCAGGAAAATTGAAGTAACTTCCTGCATCATGTCAGATCACAATACTTTAAAGCTAGAAATTAACATCAAGAGACACATCAAGAACTCCACCAGCTCCTGCAGACTAAACAACACACTTTAAAAAAAGTGAATGGGTCATGGAAGAAATCAAAAAAGAAATTGTAAAATTCCTTGAATTGAATGATAATAAAAACACAACCTACTAAGACTTATGGGACCTAATAAGGGCAGTCATAAGGGGAAAGTTCATAGCCCTCAATGCCTTTATTAGAGACAGAAAAAAAGGTGCCAATAACGTAGACTGCAGAAAACATAGCACTCTCAACAAACGGTGTTGGATAAATTGGATGACCACAGATAGGAAAATGAAATTAGACCCTCTAATTTCGACATACACAAAAATCAAGTCCAAATGGATTAAAGACCTCAGTATAAGACCTGAAACTCTCAACTACTAAAAGAAACACTAGGAGGCAATCTCCGTGATATAGGACTGGGAAAAGACTTACTGAACAAAACCCCAGAAGCCTAGGAAATTGAACAAAAGTTCAACCAATTGGATTTCATGAAACTAAGAAGCTTTTGCAAAACAAACATACCATAAGCAGAGCCAAGAGATTACTCATTGAATGGGAGAAAATATTTACCAGCTATATCACTGACAGAAGCTTAATATCTAGAATATACAAAGAACTCAAAAAACTAAACAAAAAATCAAACAACCCACTCCAAAAGTGGGACAGAGAATTACATAGGGAGTTCTCAGAGGAAGAATTATAAATGGCTAACATACACTTAAGAAATTGTTCAATATCCATTAGGGAAATGCAAATTAAAACAACTATAAAATTCACCTTACCCCAGTAAGGATAGCAAACATTAAAAAATCAAATGAAAACAAATGTTGGCAAGGCTATGGAGAAATAGGAACCCTCATTGACTGTTGGTGGGAATGTAAGCTGGTACAACCACTGTAGCAATCAATATGTAGACTCCTGAAAAGGATGAATATAGAGTTACCAACAGACCTTGTTATTCCCTTACTGGGCATTTACCCTAAAAGCTCCACATCTTAGCTCAGAGATATTTGCAGAGATGTTTACAGCTGCTCAATTCATGATAGCTAAAAACTGGAATCAACCCAGGGGCCCATCACTGGAAGAATGGATAACCAAGATGAGGTATATCTACACAATGAAATTATACTCAGCAGTAAAAAAAAAAAAATGACACATTGAAATTTGTAGAAAAAATGGTTGAACTTGGAACAGATTATTTTAAGTGAACTAATAAAATCAAAGAAAGATAATCATGGAATGATCTCACTCATTTGCAGTTCCTAACCTGGACCAGCCCAAGTTGCTAACATAACTGGATAGCATCTTGAGGCTTGGACAACAGGGAAAGTAGGACTTGGGCAGGTGGAAAATGGGGGGGGGGGGTCACAAAAATGAACCCAAGTTGAACTGGTACCATAGAATCCTATATCCTGGAAGTCAGACTGAAAGTTGCAACCCTCAAGAGGACCTTAGGGGAAGCACTTGAATTGAAGTGCCCTGGAGAGGGTGAGATGAAATCAAACCTCAAATTTCTCTTGCTTCCCTTTCTTCTCTGGCTTTTTCTTTTTTCTTTTTCCTTGGTGCTGGCCTGTAATTCCCTGTACTAGGATGTGGTTTACATCCACAATGAGCTGTTGATCAGAGAGACCTACTAGATCTCCCAAAACAAACAAGACAGACTTCTGTTAGAGTACTTGATTACCCACCAGAGGTTAATGGTAAGGTCCTTCTGCTGAATACACCATACACTTGTCTGCATGAACCATGCTGGGGCCTAGTTGGAATCCAGAGGAGAGCCAGTCCCCAGACAATTAGCCAACCTAGTGCTGGAAGGTGCTACATGAGCTACCGGGGGAAAGTGGCCAACATCTGTCTGAGCAATTCCAAAGTCTAAGTGACTCAGGAGCAAACAACCTGACATGATGCTCATACAAGTGCAATAGTGGTACACAGCCATGGTGGGTAACCCAGTGCTCTTGGACTGGCTAACAGATCCACTCACTGAAAAGGAAGCCATACCTGGAACTGGGAAACAAGTCGGAATCATATCCAGATAATGATTCTGCTTTCCATTGTCAAGCTCTTACTAACCTTTGACTATAAGAGGGTCTATACCCTTTTAATTCTCTCTAAATTAATAATGGTCATCCTATTTAACCGGTGCTGACTTCATTCTCCATTGGAGAATTTTTGTCTCTTTTTCAGGCAGGAGCTGGACCTGAGGTGATAAATAACCCAGTACACTCCACCCTGGCCCCAGGTGGAACCACAGAGTAATTGGGGAAATGAGCAAGAGTCCTGCTTTCTTAGTAAATCTGATATGAATACAAGGGTGATGGAGATAGATACTGAGGACACTCAAATACCTACCCAGCCAGAGATCCAGAGGCACCCATCACTGAAGTAGACTTAAAATGCTCCCAACATGGCTTAGGGAATTTTGTGTAAGAGGGGCAGAAAGATTGTTAGAGTCACAAGTTGGGTCATTTGGCACAGAGACATTCCCTCTCCCCCATAACTGACTGCTGCCCCCATAATGCATGACCCACAATCCCCATGGGGCTGACCTGCATCCACAACGAGGAAGGCCTCTTTAGAAAAGGAGAGGGGAGGAGGGAAAGGATGGTACCAACATGTTCTGTTCACATACAAAATATGTCCATATCTAATAAAAAATGTTGCTTAAAAAAAAGAAAATAGAAGATACTAAGATAACTCCTATTTATCACTCTTAACAAATTGTGACATACATATTTAGTAGTATTAGTTATAAATTTTATAAAAGAAGGAAATAATACATTCTTAACAATAGTCGTCATATATGGTTAGAGATATGCACTTACAATATTGCACTTACAAAGGTATTAATCGCAACACTACAAAACAAGAGAAAAAGAGGAAACATTAGCAGAACTCCTAAATACATCAAACAGAAAAAAAGAACAAAATGAAATGTTGACACATATGTCTTTGACATGATACTTACTACTCAATAGCTATAATTTGTACTATATGTTCTTATAATACAATGTAGACTACCTGATAAAAGAAAAAAAATCAGTAAATAAGTACATTCATGGTTGGAATAACATGCCTTATGAATGAGAAAACTGGACGGAGCAACATTTTTTAAAAAAACTTTATTTTTATTTATTTATTTGAGAGAGAGAGAGAGAAAGAGGCAGAGAGAGGGAGAGAGAATAGGTGTGCCAGGTCCTCCAGCCACTGCAAATGAACTCCAGATGCATGAGCCCCTTGTGCATCTGGCTTACTTGGGTCCCAGGGAATCGAACCGAGGTCCTTTGGCTTTGCAGGCAAGCACCTTGACCGCTAAGCCACCTCTCCAGCCCCTGAGCAAAAATTTTAACTCAATAAACTACAGTTAGCGTCTTTCGTTTTCAATTATTGATGTTTCACTTCCTGCTGAATTGACTAAAACTCATTACAAAGTATTCCCAAAAGAACATGAGGAAGGAGTGAAAGATAATTAGTCTTGGGGTTTCACATTTGGAACTGTCTCTTAATTTTTAACATAGTTCAAATATAATCAAAAGGATAAAACGTTTTCCTTTATAAATTATTTTAAATATTTTTTATTTATTTATTTGCAAGCAGAGAGAGGTAGAGAAAACAGAGACAGAAAAAATGAGCATGCCAGGGCCTCAAGCACTGCAAATGAACTCCAAATGCATGTGCCACTTTGTGCACCTGGCTTTATGTGGGTACTGGGGAATCAAACCCAGGTTGTTAGGCTTTGCAGGCAAGCACCTTAACCACTAAGCCATTTCTCCAGCTTCTCCATAAAATATTTGTAAAGCAAAATTTAAGTAGCTCTTAAGTGCAAGTATTTCTCTTCCCCCGCTCCAAAATCCTGGTGTATATTTGACAGCTTCTTATTGCTGCGACAACATATCTAGACCATATTGTTAGGACCAGTCCCAGCAATGATCCTACTTGCTGCCACTTATTCTCTGTATGGGTCAGTTTTCATTTTGGTGACAAAGTGCCTGAGAAAAAAATTGTAGTCTATGGTTTCAGACCATGGTCAGCTGGCTCTATTGGTTGGTTCCTATGGTGAGGCAGAATCCTAGAATAACATCATGGCAGTTGCTTACATGATGGTGGTCAGGAAGTAGAGACAGAACAGGCAAGGAGCTAGAATCAAGATAAACCTTTCAAAAGCACTCCCCTTAGTGATCTTCTTCAAACAACCTGGCCCTACTTCCAACTTTGTTTTTCACTGCCTCTCAATAATCAAATTATAAATCTACCAGTGGATTATTCATAGAGTAGATCAAAGGCCCCATCACTTCCCTTCCCTTCACTTCGCTGGGGTCCCACGTCTGAATACTGCTACACTTAGCTATGCCTTTTGGAGGAGTAACTCACACCTAAACATAGCATATATCAAGTACTTTCTTTTCTTTTCTTTTCTTTTCTTTTTTAATTTTGTTTTTTGAAGGGCCTCACTCTAGCACAGGCTGACCTAGAACCCAGTCTATAGCTCCAGGCTGGCCTTGAACTCACAGTAATCCTCCTACTTCAGCCTCCCCAGTGTTGGGATTAAAGACATTCACCACCATGCCTGGCTTGCACATAATTACTATTAAATAAAAATTTAGCCTTTTGAGCAAAAATAAATAAATAAATAAAAATTATAGGGAATAAAGAAAAAATAAGGATAAAAACTAAGTTGCATTTATTCACTATGCCTTACCTCTGAGTTCCTGATATGACGAAGTATGCCAGTTCAGGTACTATTCAGGATTCAGACCCACAGTGGACTTGTCTCCAAGGGCTCATCCCAGCCCTATCTCCTAACAGATAGTGTCTGTGAACAGTTATTTTCAGGTCCTCTACTTCTACTTTCTTAACAGTCAAAAAAGTTTGAAACTAATTTCCCTTTTGTAGGCCTGTTTCAAGATTTACAGTAGATCATAACTATCTTAATGTGATAGACAAATAAATGTTCAGCAGACGTTACCTCCTTTTTCTAAATTACCATTATTTCTATGTTGTTATAATAAAAATAAAGCTTGAAGGCAGGGAGATGGCTCAGAAGTTAAAGTTACTTGCTTTCAAAACCTGCCAGCCTGGGTTTGATTTCCCAGTGTAAACCCAGATGCAGAAAGTGGCACATGCTTCTGAAGTTCATTTGCAGTGGCAAAAGGACCCAGTTTACTCATTCATATTCTCTCTCTCTTTCTCTCTCTCTCTCTCTCGTTGCAAATAATAAAGTTAAATTTAAAAATAAAGCTTGGACTAGGGAGATGGCTCACAATTAAAGATGTTTGATTGCAAAACCTACCCACCCAAGTTCAATTCCCAGTACCCAAGTAAAATTAGATGAACAAAATGGTGCACGTGTATGGCGTTCCTTTGCAGCCCTAGTGTACTTCTCCCTCCCCCTTTTTCTCTCTATTCTTTTTTCTTTCTCCCTCTCATAAAATAAAAATAAAAAGCACAAAGTTGAAAAGTGCATTATTTAACAAACAGGGAATAAAGACTTGTGATGGTTAATTTCCATTGTTGAACTTGATTAGATTAAGAAACTCCCAGGAAATGGGCATGGTGGCATGTGCCTTTAATCACAGCACTCAGGAGGCAGAGGTAGGAGGATTGCTGTGAATTCAAGGCCAGCCTGGAGCTACAGAGTGTGTTCCAAATCAGCCTGGGCTAGACTGAAATGCTACCTCAATAATAGTAAAACAATAAGTTAATAAGAAAGAAACACCCAGGGCATTAATGAGGCATACCTTTGGGTATAGCTGTGACATTTCCAGAGAAGATTAACTGAAGAAGAAAGACATCTTAACTGTAGATAGTATCATCCTATAAGTTGCGGGTCTCAGACGGAGTAAAAATGGAAATGGCAGGAAGCCTGCTGAGGCCTGGTAGTTCTCTTTCTTTGCTACCTAGCAGGCACCACAGGCCAAAGCATGGAATAGCCAGGCCTTCCCACCATGAGGGTCTGTGGTCCTAAGAATGGTGAGCCAAAATAAACCCATTCTCTCTTACATTGGTTTGTCTCAGGTATTTGGTCACAGGGACAAAAGAAAAACATCCAAGGCCTCTTTTCTTTTTTAAATTTATGTATTTATTTATTTATCAGAAAGAGAGAGCGAGAGAGAGAATGAATGGGCATGCCAGGACCTCAAGCTACTGCAAACGAACTGCAGATGTATGTACCACCTTGTGCATCTGGCTTACGTGGGCACTGGGGAATTGAACCCAGGATTGTAGGCTTCATAGGCAAGTGCCTTAACCACTAAGCCATCTCTCCAGTCTCTCCAGCCCTCTTTTATTTTTTTTTTTTAGAAGTTGGGTTTCACTCTAGTCAGACTGACCTATATAGTCTCAGGGTTGCCTTGAACTCATGGCGATCCTCCTAACTCTGCCTCCCAAGTGCTGGGATTAAAGGTGTGTACCATTATGCCTGGCTTTAGCCCTCTTATCTCTTTTAAACACTTTATGACTTCAATAGATTTTAAGACAACTTAAACCAAAACTTCAACTTGAAACTGAGGGCAAAAGCTTTTTGCTTAGTTATTTTCATATTTAAATTGTATCTATAATATTTTAATGGGCTATCACTGAATCCCAGATTTCTTCTATTTTAAAATTTTTTCAGGGCTGGAGAGATGGCTTAGCAGTTAAGGTGCTTGCCTGTGAAGCCTAAGGACCCATGTTCTACTCTCCAGATCCCACATTAGCCAGATGCACAAAGGTGAGGCAAGTGCAAGGTCTCACATGCTCACTAGGTGGCACAAGCATCTGGAGTTCAACTGCAGCGGCTGATACCCTGGTGCATCCCCCAAGATCTCTCTCTCTTTCTCTCTCTCTCTCTCTCTCTCTCTCTCTCTCTCCTTACCTCCCTCCCTCCCTCCCTCCCTCCCTCCCTCCCTCCCTCCCTCTCTCCCTCATACCTCAGCCACTCAAATGCTGAGATTAAAGGTGTGTGTCTGGTTTTATGCAGCTTTTGTGTCCGGCTTAGGTAAGTATCACTTAACGATAGGAGATCAAATGCAATGACTAAAGTGGAATTTTTTTCTTTAATTTATTTACTTCTCTTTTCCTCCTTTCCCTATCTCTTTCCTTTATCTCATTCATTTATTTTTTTTCCACATATACCCTAAGTAATGTCTATATCATGAGCTAGCAGCAAAACTGGCTGACAGTGTCATCTATATGGTAATGATTTTACAGGCATCAAAGATTAATTAATTAAACAGTCATGAAGTCTTGGCAATGGGTTCAGAGTTCCTGAGGACAGGCAATGTGTGGCAGGATCAAATTTCTTTCAAGGAGGCCCAGAGAGGCCACTGTGTGAAGTTGTGAAGATGAAGGCTGAGTTGTACTGGAGAACCCAGAATGGTGCAGATGCCAGGACCAAGGAAGATCTGCTGAGGAAAGCACAGGGTGGAGACAACTCAAGGGAGAATCTGTGCATGCTGCAGGAGCAGAACTGGAAGAGCAGAATGACCCAGCTCTGCGGAGCCCAGATGATTTCATCAAGAGCCCCAGATGCCAAATATGGAGCTACAGGATTTGGTATACTCTGCAGAATTTGGGTCTGGTTTTAGTGTGATCTTCCCTTGCTAGGCTCCATTCCTCTCTTTTATAATGGGAATGTTTATTCTATGCCATTGCATATTGAGTCTGTAACTGTTTATTAATTTTATAGGGGCTTTCAGTTAAACAATTTCTTTGAATCTCAGAAGTAACTTTGGACTTTTGAACAATGTTAGAACTGTTGAAGACTATGAGGCAATAGAAGCTGGAATGAAAGCGTTTGGCATCATGAGATGGCCATGAACTCCAGCTAGTAATGCTTCATGAGAAGGTTGTAGAACTTTTAGGGAAAAAAAAAGCCTTGCTGAAGGAAATAAATCACTGGGGGTAGGCTTTGAGGCTTTATAGTCCAGCTCACTTCTTACTCACTGTCTGCTTCCTGCTTGTTTCCATGCCTTCCCTGCCATGATGGACTGCATCTCCTGGAATTGTTTAGAAAAGTAATACAGATCCTGATTGGGTGATTTTAATACCCTACTTTCATCTCTAAATCAGTCATCCAAGCTAAAGGCAGCATAGAAATCAGAGTTAAACTACACAACAGATCAAATGGACATAACAAACAGCTATAGAATACACCATCAACAGAAAACAGGACACATATTCTCTCAGTAGTAGGGAACATCTCTAAAACAGACTATACAAGGCTTATAATTAAGTCTTAACTAAAACAGAAGAATGAAAATAATCTATTGTGTATTATCAGATCATAATGGAATAAAACTAGAAATTAGTATCAAGAAAAACTATAGAGGGACTGGAGAGATGGCTCAGTAGTTAAAGGTTCTTGCTTGTAAAGCCTGATGGCCTGGGTTTGATTCCCCAGTATTCACATAAAGCTATCTGCACAAAGTGGCACGTGTCTAGGGTTCATCTGCAGTGGCAGGAGGCCCTAGCATACTCATTCTCATTCTATCTCTGATCCCTCTCTGTAATAAGTATAAAACTATTTTAAGGGGGCTGAAGTTAAGGCCCTTGCTTGCAAAGTCTAACAACCTGAATTCAATTCCCCAATACCCATGTAATGCCAGATGTACATGGTAGTGCATGCACAGTTCATTTGCAGTGTCTGGAGCCTCAGTGTGCCCATTTTCTTCTTTCTCTCTCTCTCTCTTCCTCTGTGCCAGGTGTGATAGTGCATGCCTTTAATTCCAGCACTAGGGAGGCCAAGGTAGGAGAATCACTGTAAGATTGAAGCTAGCCTGAGACAACATAGTGAATTACAGGACAGCCTGGGCTAAAGCAAGACCCACCTCAAAAAATACCTTTTACAAAAAAAAAAGTAAAGGTCAGGGGCTTGGAGGGACGGCTCAGCAGTTATAAACACTTGCTTGCAATTCCTGAAGGTCTGGGTTTTATTCCCCAGCACCCACGTAAAACAAGGTGCAAAGTAGCATGTGTCTGGAGTTCATTTTCAGTGTCACTAGTCCCGGGCATGCCCATTCTCATCATTCTCTCTCTCTCTCTCTCTCTCTCTCTCTTTCTCTCTTTATGTCTGTCTCTCTACTTACAAAGAAATAAATAAAATTAATAAATATAGGTCAGCCTCTCAACTCATTTTTTAAATAAGGAAAACCTATAGAAACTTCACAAATATATAGATTCTGAACAATATACTTTTGAATGACACTGGAGAAATCAGGGAGGAACTTTAAAAGATTCTGGAAACAAATGAAAATGAAAGCACAACTTATGAGAACCTTTGGGTTACAACTAATGCAGTTCTTAGGAAAGCTTATAGCTATGAATACTTACATTAAGAAATTGAAGAGTTCTCAAATAACCTAATGATGTGCCTCAAGACCTGACAAAATCAAGAAAAATCCAACCCAAAAGCAGTAATTCGCAAAAATAATAATAATAATAATAATAATAATAATAATAAAGATCAGGGCAGAAACTAATGAAAGTAAGAATTAAAAATACATAAATTTAATCAAAGAGTTGGTTCTTTGAAAAAATAAACAAAATTGACATTTATCCAAACTAATCAAAAGAAAGAGAAAACTTAATAAAATTAAGATGAAAGGGGGGTGCATTAGGCTGGGAAGATGGTTCAGTGGTTAAAGGCACTTGCTTGCAATGCCTGATAGCCCAGGTTTGATTCACCAGTATCCATGTAAAGCCAGATGCAAAAAGTAGTCCACATGTCTGGAGTTTGTTTGCAAGGGCAAGAAGGCCTGACATACCATTCTATCTCTCTCTCTGTCTCCTCTTTCTTACTCCTTGCAAATAAATAAAAAGAAAAAGAAAACAAGAGTGTTAATACAGATCCCAATGGAACTCAGAGAATCACTAGGGAGTAGTTTGAAAACTTATATTCCAAAAATGCTGGAAAATATAAAAGCAATAGGTAAATTTCTAGACACATATGACATATATCAAAACATATCAAAATTAAACAAAAAGGATATAAAAACTTAAACATATCTACAAATTGCCAAGATTGAAGCAGAAGTAAAAAGCCTACCAACAAGGAAATGTCTAGGACCAGATAGATTCACTGCCAAATTCTACTAAACTTTTAAAGAACAGATAACACCAATGGTCCTCAAACCATTTCATAAAATAGAAAGGGAAGAAACCTTACAACATCCATACAAAAACTGTGTAAGGACACAAGGAGAACAAGGCAGTTCACAGAGGAAGAAATACAAATGGCAAACATACATGTAAGAAAATGTTCATCATCCCTAATCATCAGGGAAATGCAAATTAAAACTACTATGAGATTCCACCTTAGCCCAGTAAGGATAGCAAACATCAAAAAATCAAATCCAAACAAATGCTGGCAAGGATGAGGAGAAATAGGAACCCTCATCCACTGTTGGTGGGAATGAAAGATGGCACAACCACTCTGGATAGCAATATGGGGACTTCTAAAAAAAACTGACTATAGAATTACCAACAGACCCAGTTATTCCCTTACTGGGAAAAAAAGTTCCATACCTCCGCTCAGAGAAATTTGCTCAACCATGTTTATAGATGCTCAATTCATAATAGCCAAGAGCTGGAATGAACCCAGATGTCCATCATTAGACAAATAGGTAACTAAGATGTGGTATATCTACACGATGGAATTCTACACAGCAGTAAGGAAAAATGACACAATGAAATTTGAAGAAAAATGGATGAACCTGGAACAGATCATTCTCAGTGAACTTACCCAATCACAGAAAGATAAACCGCCACATAGTCTTTCTCATCTGCAGCTCCTAACCTGAATCTACCCAAATTGCCGACATACCTAGCAAGCATCTCAAGAACCGGACAATAGGGTGGGTGGGGAGGGAGCGGAGATGCAAAACTGGACCCAAAAGGCAATGGTATCATAAATCTCTACATCCTAAAAGACCAAATGGCTGACCCTCCACCAGGCCCTTAGAGGGAACACCGGATTCACAAGGCCCTGGAGAGGGTATGACAAAAACTATCCATTATCTCCTCCTATTTCTGCTTCTCTCTCTCTCTCCCTTCCTCCCTCCTTCCCTCTTCTTTCTCATCTCTCTATCTCTTTTTTTTTTTTTTTTAACTTTTAGTTGTTTTATTTTGAAGGCTAAACAAGGCACTCACATTTTGGACCCTCTTCTTACCAGTCACACGTGAAAGGCTACTTACTCATATATAAGAAGGCAAGGAGAAAAGATATGATTGTCGAAAGGGAACATGAATCCCCACATAAATTATCTTACAAAAATAGCACGCTTACTTTTTTACTTTCTTACTACTTCTCTATCTCTTTTATATCATTTATCCTGTTCTTCCTTCTCTTCTTGGGCACTAACCTGTAACTCCCAGTACCAGCAGGTGGTTGTCATCCATAATAAGCTTTTGATCACAGAGAACTACAAGGCCTCCCAAAAGAAGACAGATTTATGTCAGAGCGCTTGAGGACCCACCATAGGTTAGTGGTAAGACCCTACTGCTGAAGACACTATACACTGTTGGTATGTATCATGTAGCGACATGGCTGGAAGCTGGAAGAGTCAGTCCCCAGACAGTCAGTGTGTCTAGTGCCGGAAGGTGCTACATGAGCTACTGGGGGATAATGACCAATATCTGCCCAAGCAACACGTTGTCTAACCTACTTAGCAGCAAACAACCTGACGTGATGCTCATATAAGTGCAATAGTAAAAAAAAATAAATAAATAAATAAAAAATAAATAAAAATTTTAAAAAAAAGCCGGGCGTGGTGGCGCACGCCTTTAATCCCAGCACTCGGGAGGCAGAGGTAGGAGGATCACCATGAGTTCGAGGCCACCCTGAGACTCCATAGTGAATTCCAGGTCAGCCTGGGATAGAGTGAGAGCCTACCTCAAAAAATAAAAAAAATAAATAAATAAAAAATAAAAAAAAAAATAAGTGCAATAGTGGCGCACAGCCATGGTGGGAAACCCACTGCTCTCGACTTGGCTAACTGATCTGCTCAGTGGAACAGAACCCATAGCTGGAGCTGGGAAATAAATCAGAACCATATCCAAAAATGAACCCGCTCTCCATTAAACTCTCTCTAAAAAAAAAAAACAATGGTTATCACATTTACTTGGTGCTAACTTTACTCTCCGTTGGAGAATCTGCTTCTCTTTTTCAGATAGACCAAGATTCTAAGGACAGAACCACCCCATCATGCCTCAAAAGGGCCCCAGCTGAAACTAAGAATAATTGGGGAAACATGCAAGAATGCTGTTTTCTTGGCTAGCCGGGAACCAGCACAACGGTGAAGGAGATAGACACAGAGAACAACCAACCCCTACCAAACCAGATATCCAGAGACACAGAGGTGCCCAAGATCTCAACATGGAAGCAGACCTAATATGAACCCAACATGGCTCAGGGAAATTTGCAGAAGACGGGGCTGTAAGAATGTCAGAGCCACACGTTGGGTCATGACACACAGAGACATTTCCTCCTGCCCAAAAACTAAAGGCTAACCCCACAGTGCACGACTCATATACCCCAAAAAGGAGGGTCCCTATGGAGGGGAGAGGACAGGGAGGAGGCTAACAATGGTACCAACTTGACTATATTCACTGACTACAAAAATTTTTAAAAATAAAAATAAAGAACTTTGCTGTTGCTATTGTTGTTGTTTGGTGGGTTTTTTTGGTTTATTTTATTTTATTTTTTTTCATTTTTTTTCTTTTTTTCTTTATTAGTTAGTTTTGTATTCAGCAAATACAGTCAGTTTGGTACCATTATTAGGCTCATCTGTGACCTACCCCCTCCCCTTGACCCCTCCTTGTTGAGGTATATGGGTCATGCATTGTGGAGTTAGCCCACAGTTATGGGTAAGATAAATGTCTCTGCATATCATGACCCAACATGTGGCTCTGACATTCTTTCTGCCCCCTCTTCCATAAAATTTCCCTGAGTCATGTTGGGTTCACTTTTGGTCTGCTTCAGTGATGAGGTGTTGGGGGCCTCTGAGGCTCTGGCTCACTGATTTGGTAGGAGTTGATTTTTCTCTGTGTTGATCTCCTTCCCCCTTGTGCTGGTATCCGGTTCATCAGGAAAACAGAACCCTTGCTTGTTTCACCAATTTTACTTAGTTGCAGCCGGGGCCCTTTTGAGGTATGATGGGGTGGCTCTCTCCTTAGGATCTATATCTATCTGAAAAAGAGAAGCAGATTCTCCAACGGAGAGTAAGTTAGCACCAGAACAAATGAGATAACCCTTACTTTTTTTTATAGAGAATTTAATAGGTGTAGGCCCTCTTGTAGCCCACAACTGATGGTAGCTTGATATTGGAGAGTGGGCTTATGTTTGGATATGGTTCTGACTTGTTTCCCAGCTCCAGCTATGGGTCCCGTACCACTGAGGGGATCAGTTAGCCAAATTGAGAGCAGTTGGTTCCCCCCACCATGGCTGTGTGCCACCACTGCACTTGTGTGGGCATCACAACAAGTTATTTGCTGCTAAGTAGGTTAGACCATGCATTGCCTGGACAGATATTGGTCATTTTCCCCCAGTCGCCCATGTAGCACCTTCTGGCACTAGACGCGCTGACTGTCTGGGGACTGACTCTCTTCCAACTTCCAGCCATGCCATTTTATTTTGCATGTCAACCACATAAGGTGTCTTCAGCAGTAGGGTCTTACCATTAACCTTTGGTGGGTTATCAAGTACTCTGACAGAAATCTGTCTGTCTTTTAGGAAACCTTGTAGGTCTCTCTGATCAACAGCTAATTGTGGATGATAGCCCCATGCTGGTTCTGAGAGTTACAGGTCAGTGCCCACTAAGAAAATGAAGAAAAAGATAACTAATATACAAGAGTTAGAGAGAAGAGAGAGAGAAAGGGAGAGGGAGGGAGGGAAGATGTAGAAGATTAAGGTTAGTCTTGATCCTACCCTCTCCAGTGTCTTGTGGTTCAGGTGTTCCCTGTAAGGGCCTTTTTTGTTTTGTTTTGTTTTGAGGTACGGTTCAGGCTAGCCTTGAACTCAGAGTGATCCTCCTACCTCTGCCTCCCAACTGCTGGGATTAAAGGTGTCCACCACCATGCCCAGCAAAAACAAAGTAATAAAGTTTTATTAACACACAACAACACCATGTGTTTACATCTGCATATGGCTGCTTATCTGTTACAATGGTAGAGTTCAGTACAGTTATCTCTTACCTATCTGAGGTCTCACTTCCCATGGTTTCAGTTACCCATAGTAAACTGTGATCTGAAAAACTAAATGGAAGACTCTGGTAATAAACAACTCATATGTTTCTATTGTACACTGTTTTCTGTAACACAATGAAGCCTCAAGATGTCCCAGTCTGTCCCACTTGAAATGTGAACCAACTGTGTTCATCAAATCCACATTATATATGCTACTCTCCCATGAGTCCATTAAGAGCCATTTTGAGTATCAGATTGGGTATCAAGATATAATGATGCTTGTGTTCGCATCTGTGTTTTACTTAATAATTTCCTGAAGCTCAGAAGTAGCGTTGCTTGCAAATTATTATAGAATATTATGACTGCTCTATTTTATTAGTTACAGTTGTGAATCTTTTCCCATGCTTAACTAATAAATAAAACATTATCACAGGACTCTATGTATTAGATGAACATGATAATATAGTACATTATGGTGTATTCTATCCATTGTTTCAGAAATCTACCAGGATTTTTTTTTAATTTTTAGTTTTATGTATGTGCATGGTGTCCATGCATGTATGCATATTCACATGTGTGTGGACATGTGTGTATGCATGTATGTGGAGGCAAGGTTGATTTCGGGTATCTTCCTCAATTTATCTCCACCATATTCTTTGAGACAGGGTCTCTCTGAACCTAGAGCTCATTAATTTGCCTAGAGCCACTAAGCAGGTAAGCCCCAGGAATCCTCCTGTCTCTGCCTCCCTGGTGCTGGGATTACAATCACACATGGTATTGTCTTAATGTATGCACTGGGATCCAAACTCAGGTCCCCATGCTGTGCAACAAGCACTTTACCCAGTATGTCACCTTGCAAGACTCATTTTTAATGTGTGTGTATGCTTATGCATGTTCATAAGTGTGAGGGTAAATGTGTGTGCAGGTGTATATATGTTTGTGTACATGTACATATGGAGGCCAGAGAACAACCTTGGATGTCATCTTCAGGAACACTATCCACCTTCTTTGAGACAGAGTCTATTAGCATAGAACTTAGCAATTTGGCTCACCTAAGGTAGCAAGCCCCAGGAATTTACCTGTCTCCACCTCCCTAGTGCATGGATTACAAACATGTGCCACTATGGAAAGCTCTGTGTGTGTGCTGTATGGACGTGTATGTGCCCATGCAGTGCCCCATGCACTTGCCTGTGTTGGGGTAGCTGGAGCAGAACATCAGGTGTCTCCCTCCATTATTCTTTCTCTCATTCTTACTTAAGCTAGAGTCTCTTACTGATACTAGAGCTTGCCATTTAAAAAAAAAAAAAAAAAAAGCTTTAGTGATTCTCAGATCTCTGCTCTGCTACCAGACTGGGATTACAAATGTGTGTGGCCATGCCTGCCCAGCTATTTATGTGGGTTCTGGGGATCAAATTCAAGCAGTCTCTTGGGCCTCTTTAGGCCCTCATGCTTACACAGGAAGTGCTCTTAACTGCTGAACCATCTGTCCAACACTTTTTTTTTTAACGTATATGCTAGGGATCAAACTCAGGTTCATGTTTGTGAGGCAAACACTTTATCAAGAAACCTATCTCCCTAGCCCGATCCCCCATAATGCTGATGTATATCACTCAGAGACAAGGGGGAAATGACTGAATTTAGAACAGATTGCAGGGCTTTCAAAATCTAAAGCACTTATCTTTTACAGGAAACATATGATGCCCCTAAGGTTAGTGAATGCCAAGAATGACTTAGCAGGACACTGTTCCTGACATACCTTTCTGGCAATGACTGTGAGTCCAGCATCGCTCCACAAACTGCCCGTTGATGACAGTGGCAGGGCAATTGGTCTTGCCCTTGGCGGTGCCAGGACAGATGTCACCACACTCCTCGTTATCATCTTTGTTAAGTACGATGTAATTATCCTCCACAGAATCCAAGATTCGGGACCAGTCGATGGTAGCCAAGTAACATAGCTCATTGTTTTTCTCAATGCGGACAGACCCTCGGGTGATGTTCATCAGATTGTAGAGACCGAGCTCCTTCAGGTGAACCATCTCGAAGATGACCAGAGCATAGTTGAAGAAGAGGCGGGAGCCACGGATGACAGTGAGGTTGGGGAATAGGTCTTTCAGACTTTCCAGTCCGTAGACCCGGAAAAGCAGCAAATAGTCAGTGATCATGATGAGTTTAGGGAAACTGAGGTCTCGGAAATCCTCAGGTCTTGTTTTGAACATCAAGAGGATCTGCAAATGGCCTTCGATGACTGAGCAGTTCTCCAGCTCATGCAACCTGGTAAGGTTGTTTCGAATATCCATACCAGGGCACACTGAAGAAAAAACAGCAGAAATTAAGACAGGTGAGCAGATTTCCAAAAGAATCTAAGTCATCTTCCCACAAAACACCTGCACATCCCTGATAATGGCCACACCATTCACAATGGCCAAGATATGGAACCAGAGCTGGAGAAATGGCTTAGCAGTTAAGGCACTTGCCTGCATAGCCTAACAACCCAAGTTCAATTCCCCAATACCCATGTAAAGCCAGATGCATAAAGTGGTACATGCATCTGGAGTTTGTTTGCAGTGGCTAGAGGCCCTGGTGTACTCATTCTCTCTCTCCCTCTGTTGCTCTCTGTGTGTTTGTCTCCCTGTGCCTGCAAATTAATTAATTAAAAATAAAAAATTATAAAAAGTTACGGAACCAGCCTAGATGTTGCGATGGTTCATCTCAGCTGTCAACTTGACAAGATATAGAATCACCATGTAAACAAATCTCTAGGACTGTCTGTGAGGGAGTTTCTAGATTAGGTTAATTGGGGTGTGAAGACCCACCTAACTATGAGCAGCATTATTTCAGGAGCTGGGATCTTGGACTGTACAAAAAAAAAAAAAAAAAAAAAAAAGACAGCTAACTGGACAACAACATTCATCTCTTTCTCTGTATGTCCTGACTGCAGATGCAATGTGACCAGCACTGCTTCATGCTCCTGACTCCATACCTTCCCCTCCATGGTCGATTGTAACCTCTAATGGTAAGCTGAAATAAACCCTTCCTTCCTTAAGTTGCTTGTGGTCAGGTTTTGGTCACAATAAGAAAAAAAAATAATATAAATGCCTATCCACAGATGAAGGCATAAAGAAAACACACACACACACGAGATATCATCTGTAGTCAAATGGTTGGAAATGGAGACTATGTTATGCAAAATAAGCCAGATTCATAAAAACAAAGATCATGGTTTCAGAAAATATGGTATGCTGGGTATGCTGACACATGCCTGGAATCCCAGCATTCTGGAAGCCAAGGTAGATATAAAAATATATCAAATGAGGAAAGAAGAATGTTTCAGAGAGAGAGGAAATTAAAAGGAGGTATGGAAGAATTAAGGGAGGGTAATGAGGGTAAAAATAATGATAAAGGGATGGAGAGATGGCTTAGCGGTTAAGCGCTTGCCTGTGAAGCCTAAGGACCCCAGTACGAGGCTCGATTCCCCAGGACCCACGTTAGACAGATGCACAGGGGGGCGCACACGTCTGGAGTTTGTTTGCAGTGGCTGGAAGCCCTGGCGCACCCATTCTCTCTCTCTCTATCTGCCTTTTTCCCTCTCTCTTTCTCTCTCTCTCTCTCTCTCTGTCACTCTCAAATAAATAAATAAAAATGAACAAAAAAATAATAATGATAAAAATTACCTCTTCACTCATATGGAATCTAGATTTAAATATATAAATATGAATACGAAAACCGAAGCGGGGGGGGAGGGGCGGCTGGGGAGATGCCTCACTGTATAAAGGCACTTTGATTGCAAAGCTGCTGGCCCAGGTTTAGTTCGCCAGCTACCCACATAAAACAGGATACAAAAATGGTGCATTCATCTGCAGCAGCAAGAGGCCCTGGTGTGTGCATGCACACACACACACTCACACATACACACGTGCAGTGTAAAAAATAAATAAATAGAAAAGGGACTATAAGAAAGGAAGGGCCTGGATGGAAGAGAGGGGAATAAGAGAATGGGGGAGAAAGAAAAACAAAGATTTATTTACTCTCAGACACAGAATCTAGATATAGGCCAAGAATGGTGGTGCACACCTTTAATCCCAACACTCAGAAGGCCAAGGTAGGAGGATCACTGAGAGTTTGAGGCCAGCCTGAAACTACATAGTGAATTCAGGTCAGCCTGGGCTAGAGCAAGACCCCACCTTGAGAAATCCAAAAATAATAATAATAATAATAAATATTTTTTAAAAGACTCTAAGCCGGGCTTGGTAGTGTGCACCTTTAATCCCAGCACTTGGGAGGTAGGAGGATTGCCATGAGTTTGAGGGCACCCTGAGACTACGTAGCAAATTCCAGGAGTTCGACTGCAGTGGCTGAAGCCCTGGCATGCCAATTCTCTCTCTCCCTCTCTCTCTCTGTAAAATCATGTGTGTGTGTGTGTGTGTGTGTGTGTGTGTGTGTGTGTCTGTGTGTGTGCAGACAGATTCAGGTTCACTGAGATAAACTTCCAGACCAGGCACAGTTATGGAGGAAGGGATTTATTTATTGAAGCTTACAGATCCAGGGGAAGTTCCATAATGGCAGAAGAAGCTGGCCTGCCTTCACAGGCTCAAGCAGACAGAGAGAGAAGCACAAGCCTAAAGCCAAAAGCCACAGCACACTTCAGGAACTCCTGCTAGGCACACTTTGCATATCTTTAGGTTGAAATCTGAAACCCACCACCACACCTTAAGATCCACCCAGTGACACTGCCTCCAGCCAGGTGGCTGCAGATGCAAACTATAAACAACTGAATATATTGGTGGCCATCTATTCAAACTACCACATTCCACCCCTGGCTCCCAATACATTTATAACCATCACACATTGTAAATTGTACTCAGTTCAATTTCAAAGGTCCCCACAGTCTTGACCAATTTAAGATATTAAGACCTATAAAATCAAACAAGTTAAACACTTCTAACATATAAAGGCACAGAGTAAACATTTTAAACTGGTATAAGGCATAGCAAGGAGAGACTAAAACAATGCAAACTCAACCACCATCAAACAAACATCAAACTTCTGCAGTTCAAGTCCAATACAACCAAAGACTGACAGTCTGACAGTCTCCAGATTTTCCAATTCCACCCCTCCAGCTGGCCAGAGTAGTCAGGGAACACTTCCATCTCAGGCCAACAGTGCGCTCTATGGTATATCCAAAACATCTTGAGGTCTTCATGCAAACCATGGTCCATCTTCCAAAGGCTCTTTCAGCCTATCAGGGCATCAGGCCCTACCACATGCCACATCTCAGCAGCAGCTCCTGGAACCATGTGCAATTCATGACCACTGCTCCCATTTTTCATGCTTCTGAAACCAATACCAGGTGTGCAGGACACAGCCACATTCTTAATTCACAGACAAAATAAATCATAACCTTGAAAAGCAGGTTCCTTCTCCAGTCAACTCTTTCCAAAATTGTTTGCATTTCTATGATAGTCTTTCCTCAGGCATCCTTTCCATGGTAAAGCAATTGGACCATCTTCCTTTAAGATTGCTAATGTGTTTGACAATAGCAGATTCAATAACCTAAAACCAGTCTCAGTGCCTGTAATTTTAACTTGTTTGAGGTTTTCCAGCTTAAAATCTTAAATCTCTCAGTCCAATGTGTCTAGCCAAACACATCAGTCCATTACAAATTGATCAAACTCTCTGGGCCTGGGCAGCAGGACGCAGCCAGCCCTTATGCCAGCAGCCCAGTTCCAACAAACTCCTCTGCAGTCTTTCCTTCCCCTTAGAAAGCTCATAAGACAAACCTCGAAGTTCAATGCTGTCTGCACTTAGCATTCTCAGACTCTCATCAGAATAGTCCATAAAACTTGGCTTACCACTCCAGAAGACATGCCATGAGTTTGAGGCCACCCTGAGACTACATAGCGAATTCCAGGAGTTCGATTGCAGTGGCTGAAGCCCTGGCATGCCAATTCTCTCTCTCCCTCTCTCTGTAAAATCATGTGTGTGTGTATACACATGTATATATTAAAACACATTATTTGTATGCTAACTGAAAAAGGTAATTGGAAAAAAAAGAAACAGGGCTTATTTTCCATCTTACTGATTGTAAGACTGGGGACAGTGCTGCAGTAACAAGGAGTGTGCAAATATCCCTTCCATATACACATTTCATGTGCTTTGGATACATGCCCAGTAGAGGATCATGTCATAGTTCTATTTTCAGTGCTTTGAAGAAACTTCATACTGTTTCCATAATGGCTATGCAAACTGACATTCCCATAAACAGTATGTAAGCATTCCTTTCTTCATATTCTCACCAGCATTTCTTATTCCTTAACTTTCTGACAACAGTCATCATGCTAGATGTTCATCAGTGAATGAATTGAGAAAGAAAACATGGTGTTCTGGGCATGGTAGTGCATGCCTATAATCCCAGCACTTGGGAGGCTGGGGCAGGAGAACCATGAATTTGAAGATCCCCTGGTGAGTCCCTGTTTCAAACAAAAAATAGCAAAGAGAGAAAGAGAGAGAGAGGAGGGGAAGGAAGGGAAGAGATGGGAGAGGAGGAGGAAATGTGATGGATATACACAATGGAATGCTATTCACCAATAAGGTAATAAAGTTCCTGCCTGAAATCCCACAGTGAGGGGATGGGGGCGTGATTCAATGGTAGGGTGCTTGTCTAGCATGAAGAAAGTCCTGGACTCAGCCTTCAGCACAGGAAAAGGAAGAGGTGCAAGAATTAAGGATAGTGCCAGCTTCACAGTCATGGGACATGGGTTCCACATTTCAAATTCTCCAGCCAGTCCGGATGAACAGCTCTCCCTGGGAAAGACCCATGTATATTACTTTCAAAAGGCAAAGAAAATGATCCCAACAGGTCTTGTTGGAAGCCTTAAAATCATCACCTTGACTACTGCGATGCAACTGAGTCCACAGGATTACAAAGGATTAAGTAACCCAGCAGGTGAAAACGGGGATAGGGTGCTGCCCCCCTCCCAAGCCTGTTCCAGTGTGGAGGATCTTCTGGAAATGACTGATGAGAATAAAGGTGTTTGCATCAGAAACAAGACAAGAAAAGCTTAATGTATTTGTTTAATCAATTCTCCCACCTCCAAGGCAGCCGCTTTCTGGCCAACCCTCCAGATGGTAATCAAGGTCCAATTACCTTTACCTGGATGGGGCCACACCTTCCCAGGGAATCTGATCTTCCTGCTGCACAAATCTCAAAGTGCTCATTCTCCTGAAAGAGAGTGCCTCCCAAGCTCCAACTTCCTCCATGGCTACTGATGACCTTGTGCTTCTCCCTCACAGTCTCAAGGTTCCAAACCCCCTCCATCCCTGATCCACACTAAATGGTCACTCTTCCATACAATTCTAATTCCCTGGCCCCTCTCACATGACTGGTCACATGACACAGGCAAGAGCTTTGGAAGTGGCTGCCATTATTACATGTTCAGTTCATGTCAACTCTGTTGATGTTTATTCCTACAAACAATAACAGATAACTCTAGGTTAATCTAACTCTTACTTCCCGTTTCTTTTTCTTTCCTTTATTTTTTAAAATAGGCCTCACTATGTAGCCCAGGCTGGCCCCTAATTCACAATGTCCCCTCCTCAGTCTCCCAAGTACCAAAACTATAGGTGTGTACCATCACATCCTACTTAGCCTCAGGCCATTCAAGTCACCTTCTCCAGCAAGTATCTCTGATTCCCATTCTTGAGAATACCTATCTTTGGATCTTTTCCTTCTCCTAGTGGTCCTTATCTGTCAGTTGATATTTCAGAATCAAAAGTGTGTGTGTGTGCGTGTGTGCGTGTATGTGTGTGTGTGTGTGTGTGTATCTACAGTGTATGCACATGTGTGCACAAATGCACGTAGACCACCACATATGGGGGCCAGAGTAGAACGTTGGATGTCCTCCTTCATCACTCTTCCATGTTTCTTGAGATGGAGTCTCTCACTAAACTTGGAGCTCACACTGTTGGGGGGTGGGGGTTAAACTGGCTGGCAGTAAGCCCTAGCATTCCTCTCTGCCTCCCATAGCACTGGGGTTATAGGTGGGCATGGCCACGCCTGGGTTTTACATGGGTGCTCTGAGATCAAACTTAGGTCCTTGTGAATATATAAGTACTCTTACCCTCTGAGCCATCTCCCAGACCCCATAATCAAACCCTGGCTTTATATGTGTAAATCAACCTAAGGTCAGCAGGCTTTGCAAGCAAGTGCTTTTATCCACTGAGGCACCTCCCAATTCCAAGGAAATTGAAGAACTTTTTTTTTTTTTTTAAATTGTTTATTTAAGAAAGGAGGAGAGAGAGGGGGGATGAGGCAAATAGAAAGAATGTGTGTGCCAGAGCCTCCAGCCACTGCAAATGAACTCCAGATGCATGTGCTAACATGTGCATCTGGCTTATGTGGGTACTGGAAAATTGAACCTGGGTCCTTAGGCTTTGCAGGCAAGCACCTTAACCACTAAGCAATCTCTCCAGCCCCTGAAGAACTTTTTAAAAATATTTTTATTATTTGTGTATGTTTGTGTGTGTCAGCATGCCAGGGTGCCAGACACATGCACCACCTTTTAAGTCTGACTTTAAGTGAATACTGGGGAATCAAACCCAGGATGACAAATCTTGCAAGCAAGCACCTTTAAAAGTGAGGTGAGAAAAAAAAAGTGAGGTAGGGTCTCACTCTAGCTCAGGCTGACCTGGAGTTCACTATGTAATATCAGGGTGGCCTCAAACTCACAGCAATTCTCCTATTTCTGCCTCCCAAGTGCTGGGATTAAAGGTGTGTGCCACCACGCTGAGCTTTAAAAGAAATTTTAATGCATTTATGTATGTGTGTGCATGTTTGTGTGTGTATGTGTACATAGCTGCATACAACTAGTGTCAGAATCAATCTCTTTAGGCCTCTTAAACCTGAAATTCACACTGATGCTGAGAGGGAGGGAGGGAGAGAGAGACAGAGAGAATGAATGCAAAGAACACCTATCAACTTTTTAGAATGTGGAAAAATGAAAACCAGACATGACCGTGATTCAAAGATTAGCATGGTGTAACACATCAGAAAATGTGAATACAAACATCAAGATAGTACTTCATCCCCACCAGATGGACACAGTCAGGAAGACAGACAATAATAAGTATTGGCAAAGATTCAGAGAAATCACACTTCCATACTTTAGTGTCAGAAATATAAAAATGGGGTAGCTATTTTGGAAAAATGGCCCAAAGGTTAGTTTCTCAAAATATTAAGTGTAGAACTGCAATTCCATTCCTGTATACCAAACAAAAATGGAAACATATATCCACACAAAGAACTTGTATGCAATGTCCACCCAAATATCCAACATGGGATACAAACATCCCATGATATACAGAAATAAGATTGTGGACAATCCATACAAGGACAGAAGTCCTGACACACACTATGATGTGGGTGAACCTTGAAAATATACACGTAATGAAAGAATTGGGCACAAAAGAGCTGGAGAGATGGCTTAGCAGTTAAGGCGCTTGCCTACAAAGCCAAAGGACCCAGGTTCAATTCCTCAGGACCCATGTAAGCCAGATGCACGAGGTGGCGTGTGCATCTGGAGTTCATTTGCAGTGGCTAGAGGCCCTGGGGCACTCATTTCTCTTTCTCTCTCTCTCTTTCTCTGTTTCAAATAAACAAAAATACTTTTTAAAAAATCTTTAACAGGCCGGAGCAATGGCTTAGCAGTTAAGGCACTTGCCTGCAAAGCAAAAGGACCCAGGTTTGATTCCCCAGGACCACATAAGCCAGATGCACAAAGTGGTATATGTGTCTGGAGTTCATTTACAGCATCAGAAGGCCCTGGCACACCCATTCTCTCTCTCTCTCTCTCTATCTCTCTGTCTCCCTCTTTCTCTCTCTCTCTCTCAATTAAATAAATAAAATATTTTAAAAAAGAATTGAGCACAAAAGGCCACAAAGGGCATGATTCCCTTTATATAAAATAATAAAAGCCAAGCACTTGGGAGGAAGAGGTATGAGGATCGCTGTGAGTTCAAGACCACCCTGAGACTACCAAGTAAATTCCAGGTCAGCCTGGGCTAGAGTGAGACCCTACCTGGAAAAACCAAAAAGCTCAGAATTGACAACTCCACAGAGAAAAGAAGCAGATGAGTGATTACTGGGAGCTGAAGGAGGACGGAGATTCTTTGCAAGATAATGAAAACATTCTAAAACTGACTTTGGTGATGCCTGCCAACTCTATAATAAGCTCAAAAAAAAAAAAAAAAACCACAAAGAAGTGCACACTTCAGTGGGAGAATTGTACAGCATGTGAATTCCACCTCACAAAAGTTATTGTAAATAAGAACTAAACAGCTCTAATTGCAGGAGACAATAAAGAATTGCTTCACTTTTTATCTCTGTTGACTCTAACTCATAACTCATTAAAGCCTTATGTGTCCCTTTTAGTTGAAGACAGTAGAACTGTTAGGACAAACAAATACCCAGGGGAAGTCAGGAATGACACCAGAACTGGATGTTAGAACTCCTGCTGGCTTTTTCTACTTCTAGATGGGAACCAGACACTTCAACTTTTTTAAAATTTTTATTTATTTATTTATTTATTTATTTATTTATTTGAGAGAGAGAAGAGACAGATTGGGAGAGAGAATGGGCATATCATTTGCTGCTGCAAATGAACTACAGATGTATGCACCACCTTCTACATCAGGCTTACATGGGTCCTGTGAAATCAAACCTGGGTCCTTAGGCTTCAAAAGCAAACTCCTTAACTGCTAAGCCATCTCTCCAGCCCCACTTCAACTTTTTAACAACCAGTACCTGATTCACAGGAATGCAGAGAGGGTAGAAAGTATTAAGAACCCAGTGACAGCTAATATTTTCTCAGTATTTTGGCCCATTCTCCAATGCACATTCTCTCACTAAATTCTAAAAATAATCCTGTTGGTCCCTTCTCCATACCCATGGTTTTGTTCTGATCTTTGATTATTTACAACAAGGTCTCTCTACATATCCCAGGTGTGGCAGATACCTTCTAGTTGCTGGGTGGGACCTGAAGAATGACACCTAGGATTATCCACTGGCCTCCACTTATAAGGATTCATACATGTATACATACATCTCTCTCTCCCCCTCCCTAGACACACACACAAACACACACACACCTCCTATGTGACAAGCACTCTCCATATGTACACAAAAGAATGATAATAATATTAATAATCATAAAACCCTGTTGCTGGTCACCATGTCAGGCTCTCCAGAGCAGAAAGTACATAGGGTCTGTCACACTGAACAGAGCCAAAATAGAATACTTATAATCAAAACAGAATGATTTATCAGCAAATGCTAGATCAAAGTTGCAAAAATCTGAGAATTTTAATGAAAGCCATCTTGGAAAGTGTCCTGTTCCATGGTATGGTTTGGATGTGAAATGTTCCCCATAGACTCATGTGTTGGAACACTTAGTCCCCAGCTGGTGGCCAGGTTTGGGAAGGTTGTGAAACCTTTAGGAGGTGGAGCCTTGTTGGAAGAAGTAGGTCACTGTGGGTGTGCTTTGAGGTTTTATAGCCTGACTCCCCCTCCTTCCTATTTGTCCTTTGTTTCCTGACTCTGGTTGTAATGTGACCAGACTCCTGTTCCTGATGTCTTGCCTTCTCTGCCATAGTAGAATGTATCCCCTGGAAACAATGTCAGAATAAACTCTTCCTTCTTTAAGTGGCTTCAGGTCAGGTGTTTGTCCCCAAGAGTAAATAACTAATGCACATGGTTTGTTTCACTAAAGTAGCAAGGGAGATTTGCTGGGGGTGAAAAAGGGGAGGAAGCTTTAGTGTGCTAAGAGCTGAATATTTCTGCTTTCAATCATCAATGTTCCCATCCTTAGTCACAGCTTTCTTCAAACACCACTGGAAACCTATTCTGGGGCCCAGGCATTCTTTTCTGCATTCTTTCCACTCTTAAAATTGCTGCCTTTTAAATTCAGGGGGTCCTGCCCCAACAAGTCTTGAGCTCAGGTGTGGGGTCACCTCCCTTAACAGTTCAGGGCACACAGGTCAGGGCTAACAGATCTGGCTTCTCACAGCAGCACTACCTCCTCACAGCTGTGTGGTGCTTGGTCACATCCTCAAGCTCTCTGTGTGTCTCATGCTCCTCACTTGAACACAATAGCATGGCAAAGCTTTGAAGAATATGTGAGGCCAGGCACAGTGGTGCACACCTGTGGTCCCCAGGTATGAAGAACAGATGAGGGCCTGACATGGTGGTGCCTACCTGTAATTGCTGGATTCAGGAGGCTGAGGCAAGAGGACTGTGAGTTTGAAACCAATCTGGGCTACATAGCAAAACTGTATCTTAAAATAATAATAAAGTAGAAAGGAAAGAAGGGAGTGCGGGAGGGAGTGAGGGAAGGAGTAAGGAAGGAAGGGAGGAGAAAAAGAAAACATATCAAGCATGATAGCTCATGCCTGTAATCCCAGAACTCAAGGGGCTGAGACATGAGGGCTGCCACAAGTTAAGGCCAGCCTGCATGACATAGCTCTATTGCTGGGCCATGCCCCCAGTACCTCACTGATGGGTACTAAGCAAATATTCTACTGCTAAGCCACATATCAGTGGAGATTCCAGGCAGGTGCTCTACTGCTGAACCTCACCCCCCAACTCCTCACTTGCAGATTCTAGGCAAGTGTTAGAACACTAAATCATGACTTCACCCCAGTATTTTCCATTTTTTAGGCAAGACACATTTCTTGATCTATTCAATTCTACTCTATCAGCTATTCAATTATACTTTTGTAGCTACCATGAGCACAAAAACAAATGAGTGAAACTATTCCCAAAAACCAAGTAAACAAAATTTCATTTAGGGCTGGAGAGATGGCTTAGCAGTTAAAGCACTTGCCTGTGAGGCCTAAGGACCCAGGTTCGATTCCCTAGTACCCATGTAAGCCAGATGCACAAAAAGGTACATGCATCTGGAGTTCGTTTGCAGTGTCCAGAAGCCCTGGCATGTCCATTCTTTCTCTCTCTCTCTCTCTCTCTCTCTCTCTCTCTCTCCACCTCTGACTCTCTCAAAAAATAAATAAAATATTAAAAAATAAATAAATAAATAAATAAAAATTCATTTAGAGACATTGCAAACTAGGTGTTTAGCTCAATGCTAGAGCATGTACCTATCAGAATCAGTAAAAACCTCCACCTTAAGTCAAAGCAGGGGGAAGAGCAATGGAAGGGGGCACCTCACATTCCCCCTAGCCACCACAGGTGAACACACAGGGCACTTCATGGGCACATCCCATGCTTGATTTGTTCATCCACAGAATGTGCACACAGCCCTGTATGCAGATAATGAGGATCCAGGCAAGACGAGCCTATACCACATTAGAGGGGGGTAACAAAGTCAGAGGGAGCAGAAAACCTCAGATCTTGTACTGTAAGAAAACAGTAGGTATCAAGTGGGCAAGAGAGGGAAAAAGTACATTTAGAGACAAGAAATGCATGCAAAGCTGGAGAGGCATGAAGAATGGGGAATACCAAACATGTACAGCTTCCCTGAAAGAAGCCAGCTTAGGAGCCAGGTGAAGAAACTTAGTGTAGGGTAACCAAAATAGGAAAGGAGAAAACTCAACTCTGGCAACAGGATGGAGCCTGCTGTAATTAATCGTTGTCTGTCCTAGGGGAAAGGAAGGAGATATAAGAATAGAGCCGGGGGGTGGGGGGACTGGAGAGGTGGCTTAGTGGTTAAGGTGCTTGCCGGCAAAGCCAAAGGACTTAGGTTCAATTCCCCAGTACCCATGTAAAGCTAGAAGCACAAGGTGGTGCATGCATCTGAAGTTCATTTGCAGTGTCTAGAGGCCCTGGTGTGCCATTTCTCACTTTCTCTCTCTCTCAAATAAATAAATAAATAAAATATTTTTTAAAAGAGCAGAGGCAATGCTGGAAAGATGGCTCAGAAGGTGGCCAAGCAAGCATGACAACCTGAGTTTGGATCCCCAGAAACCCAGGTAAAAATGCCAGGCATACTTATGCTTGTCTGTAATCAAAGGAGGATCCCCAGGACATGTTGGCTACCTAGTCTAACCAAATTGGTGAGCTCTAGGTTCAGTGAGAAACCTTGGCTCAAATAATAAGGAAAAGGGGCTGGAGAGATGACTCAGTAGTTAAAGGCACTTGCTTGCAAAGCCTGCCTGATGGTCTGGACACAATTCCCTGGTACCCACTTATAGACAGACATACCAAGTGACACTTGTCTGGAGATTGTTTGCAGCAGCAAGAAACCCTGGCATAACCATATTGCCCCACCTCAAACAAATATTTAAACAGTAACAGTAATAAGATAGAACCCAATTGAGGAAGACACATGGTATCAACTTCTGGCCTTCACACACACATGCACACACATGTATGTTTGCCCATACATGTTCACACATATACACATTCTTTTTAAAAAAATGCAAAGAGAAGAGCCAAAGGCAGACATGGTAGTGCACACATGGAATCCTGGCACTTTAAAAGCTGAGGCAAGAGGATTGTGAGTTCCAGGCAAGCCTGGGCTCCACAACATTAAGAGACAGAGAGAACAAGAGAAAGGGAGGATTCCAGAATCATCCAAATACAGCATCTTCTACAAACCCTTTTGAAACTCGGGGGTATTGAGTTCCTCTAGTCAATTGCATGGTTTTGTAATTCTAATATTCATCCTCCCTGCTATTTCAACACCCAGGTTTCCACACACAAACAGGGGCCATACAAAATCTCTTTCCTTTGTAGAGTGGACACACAATAGACCAGAGGGAAAGCCAAGAAAACTTGCAAGACCAAAAAGACACTGTGTAACAGGTGACACTGGGAATGTGCCACAGGAAACACTTTAGAAATATCTCACTTAAACCATCTTTTTCCTGACCTTACAGAAAAGCAGACACAAGCCTAAGAACAAATGGGCAACAAGAGGCCTCAGGAAGGCAGCCAGAAAGCAGGCATGCTCCTGCAGTATACAGCCCTCCTGACTGAGTGCTACCTTGCTGCAGACTCAAAACCACAGCTTACAGAAAGCACCTATGTTTTCCACATTCTCACACAGGAAAGAAAAGAAATGACACTATCACAACCACAATAACATCCTGCTTGCTACTCCTGAGCACAAGACAAGCATGTGGATAAACCTGAGTCCATTTCCTTAAGGAACTCAAAACAACAACAACAACAAAAAAGCCACACTTAAATTAAAAATTAATCCTCCTTGGACATAGTGGTACATGCCTTTAATCCCAGCACTCTGGAGGCAGAGGTAGTAGGATCACTGTGAGTTCAAGGCCAGCCTGAGACTTTATATAGTGAATTTCAGGTCAACCTGGGCTAGAACAAGACCCTACCTCAAAAAAAAAAAAAAAAAAAAAAAAAAAAAGAAAAGAAAAGAGAGAAAGGAAGGAAGGAAGAAGGAAGGAAGGAATAAGGAAGGAAGGAAGAAAAGAAGGAAAGAGCAAGCCAGGCATGGTGACACACACCTTTAATCCCAGCACTCAGGAGGCAGAGGTAGGAGGATCACGAGTTCAAGGCCACTTTGAGAATACAGAGTGAATTCCACGTCAGCCCGAGCTAGAGTAAGAGCCTACCTCAAAAAAAAAAAAGAAAAAGAAAAAGAAAGAAAGAAAGAAAGAAAAGATTCTTTAAAAAAGAAAAAATTAATCCTCATTGGAGTTGGGGAGATAATGGCTCAGTGCATAAAGACTCACACACAAGCATAAGGACCCAAATTTGGATCTGTGCTCACATGTAAAAAAGTTGGGTGCCAGGGTCTAGAGAGATGGTTTAGCAGTTAAGGTGCTTGCCTGCAAGGCCAAAGGACATAGATTTGATTTCCGAGTACCCACATAAAGCCAGATGCACAAGGTGGTGCACGCATCTAGAGTTTGTTTGCAGTGGCTAGAGGCCCTGGTGTGCCCATTCTCTATCTGCCTCTTTTTCTCTCTCGTTCTCTCTCTCAAATAAATAAATAAATAAGGTTGTTTTTTTTTTTTTTAAGTTGAATGTTAAGGCTGGAAGGATGACTCAGTGGGTAAGAGTGCTTCCCACACAAACATGGGGGCCTAAGGAGGCCTGAGGGGGACGGTGACCACCCAACACTCCCGTTATCACATGTATTCTATTACTTTCTCTATTTACCCTTCCATGGGTCCTCTTCCTTCCCTCTCATGACCTCTTCTAGTTTCATGACCTTATAAGCACACATAGCAGCTGAGGAGACACTCAGCACATAAAGCTCCTGCTGCACAAGCATGAGGACTGAAGTTTGAATCCTCAGTACCCAAATAAATACCAGGTGGACTCATCTATAATCCCATGCTTAGAAGGCAGACAAGGGATTCCCAGATCAAGCTAGCTCTCTAGACTAGCCTAATTGACAACCTCTAAGCTCAAGTGAAAGACCCTGCCTCAGTAAAGAAAGTAAAGAACAACTGGAAGACACCTCTGGCCTCTGCACATGTACATATATACACATGCACCCATACACATGAGAACACACACAATACACACAGAAAAAAATCAGGAACATAAATATAAACAGATAGACAAACACAATATGTAATTTTAAATCTGTCCCCACATATAAGATAAAATGTGGTATTTGTCTTTCTGAGTCTGGTTTATTTCATTTAACATGATGATTTCCAGACTCGTCCATTTTCCTACAAATGTCATGATTTCATTTTCACTATGGCTACGTAAGAGTCCACTTTTATATGTTCCACTTTTATATGTACCACTTTTATATCCATTCATCAGTTGGTAGACATTGAGGCTTGTTCCCTTTCTTGGCTACTGTGAAGTGAAGAACAAAGAACATGGATTTGTAAGTATCTCTGAACACCCATATTTTCAATGTAAGACACAGTATCCCTAAGACTTCAGCCAGCACTAGGTTTAGGGGCCTTTTTTTGTAGTGGCTAGAGGCCCAGGCACACTCATTCTCTTTCTATCTGCCTCTCTCTAATAAATAAAATATTTTTTAAAAACCAGGTCACCAGCAAAAGCTAACAAATACAACAATAAATGCATGACACAAAAACAGCAGCATAAGCCTTCAACATGAAGCCTCCATGAATCTGCACAGTGTGAGCTAAAGAACATGGTGTCTCCTTGCTTGCCTGCAAATTCAAGGCTCTAATTTTTCAAGTGTCCTCAAATCCACAAAAATGCCATGAAGATTATTTTAGGGTTTACAAATAACTTTTAGCAACTAAGGGGTGAGTGAGGGGCTCCAGCATGTTTGGGGCCTGTGAACTTATACCACCAGATGAGGTGCATGGCATGTTTGGGACCTGTGCACTTGGGGTACGTGAGGGGTGCCAGTGTGTTTGGGGCTTGTGCACACACACCAGAAGAGAGGTCCTGGGATGTTTGGGGCCTGTGCACTTGGGACTGAAGAGTTGCTTGGGGTGTTTCAGCCTGGCCAGCAGTGGGTAAGGAAGTGCTGATTGCAAGCATGTTTGGGACCTCATTCAGGGAGGTCCCAACAACTTCTCCAAGCTTGGAGACCACACATTAGACTGGAATTCCCAAATGGCCAAGCCTGTGGCTGCAGCCCTAGCACCCACACACTCTTGGAGCAGATTGCATAGCAAAGGCCAGCTGTGGGGTAAGCGTGGTAGCTGTTAACTTAGAAAGCAACCACACCACCTCAGGTCAAAGCAAGCTGCCTGTCAGGACTGAGGCATCAGCCCAGTGCCCCCACAGAACCCCAGCACAGATCACACTCCAAAGTCCTCAGACAGTAAATAACACTAGGAGAATTGAGCACTACCTTGACAGCAAGCAAGGAAGCAGGCTAGGGCTACACCCTGACCCACCTGGAGGTGACACACACAAGGAGGACCCCACTTAGACCATAGGTCACCCAGCCCAAGCAAGCAGGCAGACAACCGCCCCACACTCACCCCCTTAACCAAAGCTGACCTGGTAATACAACTCAGGGGCATCAAGAGAAACAAGGACCTCACTCTCATCACAACAGGTCAAACTAGACTTGGGCAAACCCCAACACAAAACAAACAATGCAGGACATCAAGTCAACATATACCCACCACGAATGCCTAGCCTCTTATTGGAAGACTCCAATGAAAACACAGAGGATACTCCAGAAATAGTATTCCACAATGAAGACACGCTAAATGTAAACAAAAGTAATGAGACTATGAACAAATAATGGATGACAGTACCATAAGAAGTTCACCAAAGAACCAATGCATAAATGAAATGCAAGAAACACATCATCAACAGCACATAGCTCTCACTTCTTGTCAACATAATAAAAGGAAAGTAGAGAGATTTCATTAGACAGATAAATTATTTGAACTTGAATCAACAAACAGATGACCTTAACAACCAGTGGATCTTAATGAGAAAATGATCAAATTCAGATATGAATTCCAAGAAACAACAAAAAAGTCAAACTAGGACCTGAAAATGGAACTCAATAGAGGGATACAAATGATGCAGAAAAATACAGAGAACAAAAATCAAATAGCCCTCTTAAAGCCAGGCATAGTAGCCCATGCCTTTAATCTCTGCACTCAGGAGGTCAGTCTGAGCTAGGAGACCCTACTTCAAAAAATAAAAATAAAAATAAAAACAGTTTGGAAACCAAATAGCCCTTTTAAAAGCCTCCCTGGAAAGCCTTACCACCAGAGTAGATCATATGGAGGACAGAATTTCAGAACTTGAAGACAAGACAGAGAAACAGGATTGGGAATCTAAAACTATGGTAAATTCAAAAACTATTATAGACTTCTGCTTAAGATGGCGGCGTAGGTACCACGCGAAGCAGCCTAGGGGGGGTAAAGCCAAAAAAAAAAAAAAAAAAAAAAACGCAGCAAAATACAATTTTACTAAAAAGTTAGGTGAATAGCAAATTGAAACGGCAGCAGAGAAGTAGGAGAGATCCAGAGCATCCAGAGCCCACACAGACAAGCAGGAACAGCACCCACAGGTCTGCGGAACACGGTGGCGGGCGGCCAGAAAGCCGCCAGGCTCAGCTTGAGCCGCAGGAAAAGAGAGGTGAGGGGATTTTCCACTCACACCGGAGCTCTCCACAAACTCAAGAAACGTGAAGGGAGAACGGCAGTGAACAACAGAGGAGCATATCACAAGGTAGAAGAACACATGGAACAGCGGGCAAACTACAGCAGCATCGGCAGCCTCCCCTCCCCCACCGCCAGTGCCGGGCTCCAGTGAACAGAGCAACGGTCCAGGGACCCAGCCACGCCAACTTGAACCAACACCTGGACCCAAGCATGAGCAGAGGTACTGGGATTACACCAGGAAAGGGTCTCACCTGGACACAAGCTGACTTGGAACCCTCAACAGATCAGAAATCTTAACCTCCTTGGTGTCAGGATTAAGGCTGTGGGTGGGACACCACACACCCTAAGGGACAGTTAGAGGATCTGGTTGTCATAATACCTACTCTTGGATAAATATTCTGAGCTGTTTTTTCACTGAAAGTGTACAATGTTTAATTGAACTTCAGAATCTTTATGTATTTGACTCCACTCAGCCTACTTGAATACTCTCATAGCAGGCAAACCCAACACCAAGGGTCACTTTTGTAGATACTCTGATAGTCTTGAGAGCCACACCTAACGCCTTAAGCTTCTACCCTGAAGTTACATAACATCAGATTGACTGATACATCTAATAATACCCAGCTAACTAGAAAATCCAATCATTAAATAATCCAGGATGCAAAAATATATACATTATAACACAAGAAACAACAAAATCAAGACAATATAAATCCACCAAAAAGTATTAATGTATCAGAAATGACCTCCAGTGACAACGAGTTAGAGGAAACGCAAGAGAAAGATTTCAAAAGAATGATTATAAATATGTTTAAAGAAGTCAAAGAAGAAATCAAAGGAATGAAAGAGGAAATCAAAGGAATCAAAGAAAACACAGGACACCAATTTAATGAAATAAAGAGGTCACTACTAGACATAAATAAGGAAATAGAAATAAAGAAAAACCAGTCAGAATTACTAGCAATGAAGAACACAGTTAATGAAATAAAAAACTCTGTAGAAAATCTCACCAGTAGAATGGATGAAGGAGAGGACAGAATATCTAAGCTAGAAGACCAGGTGGCAGATCTAATACAGTCCAACAAAGAGAAAGACAAACTAATAGAAAAGAATGAGTGGGAATTTCAAGATATTCGGGACACTATGAAAAGATCAAACATAAGAATTCAGGGCAGCCGGGTGTGGTGGCGCACGCCTTTAATCCCAGCACTCGGGAGGCAGAGGTAGGAGGATCGCCATGAGTTCGAGGCCACCCTGAGACTCCATAGTGAATTCCAGGTCAGCCTGGGCTAGAGTGAGACCCTACCTTGAAAAACCAAAAAAGAAAAACCAAAAAAAAAAAAAAAAAAAGAATTCAGGGCATAGTAGAAGGAGAAGAATTTCACTCCAAAGGCATAGTAGGCGTCTTCAACAAAATCATAGAAGAAAACTTCCCCCAAAATGGGAAAGAGGTGCCAATGCAAATACAGGAATCCTTTAGAATACCAGCCAGACAAAACCTGGAAAGAACCTCTCCTCACCATATTATAATCAAACTACCAAACACACAAACCAAAGAAAAAATATTGAAAGCAGTCAGAGTGAAAAATCAAGTTACTTACAAAGGCAAGCCTATCAGGATTACAGCAGATTACTCAACACAAACTTTAAAAGCCAGAAGGGCGTGGAGTGATGTATTCCAAGTTCTGAAAGATAACAACTGTCAACCAAGGTTACTTTATCCTGCGAAACTATCCATTCAAATAGATGGAGAAATAAGGACATTCCATGACAAAAGCAAGCTAAAGGAGTATTTGAAGACAAAACCAGCTCTATAGAAAATACTTGAAAGAATCCTCCATGCTGAAGAAAAAGAAAAGCACACATATAAGGAACCAGGCAAAAACAAACAACACTCAAATACTAATTAACACAAGAGAGCAAAGGTAAAACCGGAAGAACTACAAAAAGATGGCAGAAATGAATACAAACCTTTCAATAATATCTCTTAAGATCAACGGCCTCAATGCTCCAACCAAAAGGCATAGGTTTGCAGACTGGGTTAAAAAGCAGGATCCTTCAATTTGTTGCCTCCAAGAAACCCACCTCTCTACAAAGGGTGGACACTGTCTTAGGGTGAAAGGTTGGAAAACAGTGTTTCAAGCAAATGGACCTAGAAAACAAGCAGGGATTGCTATCCTAATATCTGACAAGATAGACTTCAATCCAACATTAGTTAAGAAAGATAAGGAAGGTCAGTTTATATTGATTAAAGGCACACTCCAACAGGAGGACATTACAATCCTAAACATATATGCACCTAACATGGGGGCCCCCAAATTCATCAAATAAACACTATTAGAACTGAAGTCACAGATAACACCAAATACAGTGGTAGTGGGTGACTTCAACACCCCACTCTCATCAATTGACAGGTCATCCCAGGAAAAAATAAACAGAGAGGCATCTGGACTAAATGAGGTCATAGAAGGAATGGACCTAACAGATATATACAGGACATTTCATCCAAATGCTGCAGAATATACATTCTTTTCAGCAGCACATGGAACATTCTCTAAAATAGACCATATATTAGGACACAAAGCAAATCTTAACAAATACAGGGAAATTGAAATAATTCCTTGCATTCTATCTGACCAGAATGGAATCAAACTACAAATCAATAGCAAGAAAGCCTATAGAGCAGACACAAAATCATGGAAATTAAAAAAAGTAAAATGATGGGGGCTAAAAAGATGTCTTAGTACTTAAGGTGCTTGCCTGCAAAGCCTAAGAACTCATGTTCAAATCGGTCCAACATAGCCAGACACAGTGATGCAAGCACGCAATGTTGCACATGTGCACTAGGGGGTGCACATGTCTGGAGTTCATTCACAGCAGGCTGAATGTCCTGGTGCACACCCATTTTCTCTCTCTGTTTCTTTCTCTCTCTCAAAATAAAATAATAATAATAACAATAATAATAATAATTTATAATAATAATAAACCGGGCATGGTGACACACGCCTTTAATCCCAGCACTTGGGAGGTAGATATAGGAGGATCACCATGAGTTCAAGGCCACCCTGAGACTACATAGTGAACTCCAGGTCAGCCTAGGCTAGAGTGAAATCCTACCTCAGAAAATAATAATAATAATAATAATAAAGTAAAAGGATGGAAGATGATATGCCATACTGACATTGGCCACAAGATAGCTGACATGATTATATGTTAAAGTATATTTCAGAGGAAATACAAGGACAAAGAAGGCAAATTTGTAATAATAAAGGTATCAGTCCTTATATGAAGTAAAAACTGATGGCATATTTGGAGATAAAGAAAAATATAAAGTGTGTCTACAGTCAGACTTTTAATATTCTCTGCAATAAAAAAGTTGACATAAAATAAGCATGTAGTAGACTGTAGTGACACTACCAACTTATTGGACACATAGAAACCAGTTGGATATTTACCTGTCTAACATCAATAAAATATATAGATACTTTTCAAATGCATGCAGAACATTTATCATGATAGACCATATGAGAACTATAGTTTGGATCTTGAATATTCATCAAAGGCCCATAGCTTAGAGGATTGGTGCCCAGGGTGATGCTAGTGGGAGACACTCTGGTCTTTGGATCATTGGGATTATGCCTTTGAAGGAGATTGTGGGGCACATTCTCTTCCCCTTCTCTTCTTTGCTTCCTGGCTCCCATGGTGAGCAGTTTGGTTCTACTACACATTCCTACCATAATATGCTACCTTCCCACAGCTGTAATGCAATGGAGAAAATCAGTTGACTTGGAACTTATGAAACTGGGAGTCAATAAGTCTCTCCTCTTTGTAATTTGATTATGACAGACACTTTGTGTGAATGACATCTGTTTGCCTCTTGGTCCAGACAGAGCTCTAGGACCTACTTTGAGCCTGAGAAGCATTGATGAGGAAGAGGGACTTATCTACCCACAAATGGGATGACTGACCTCTTTTCCACAAGACCTAGTTAACTTTTAGTCCCAAAGTGCTGTGTTGAAGGTTAAAAATTATTCCAGAGTCTCCTAAGAGTCCATCAGTGAAGTGACTTAAAGCGAACCCAACATGGCTCAGGGAGTTTTGCAGAAGAGGGGCTGAAAAATTGCTAGAGCCACAAATTGGAACATTATGCACAGAGACATTGCCTCTTCCCCATAACTGATGGCTGTCCCCACAGTGCACGACCCACAATACCCATGGGGATGATTGGCATCCCCAAGGAGGAGGGTCCCTTTGGAGGGGGGGAGGGAGTGAGGGAAAGAATGGTACTAACATGTGCTGTTTACATACTGAGTATGTCCATAACTAATAAAAAAAAATGTTTCTGACTCAGAAAAAAAACTATTATAAACAGAATATGAGGGAATTGTGGGACATACTAAAAAGACCAAATATCCAGATCATGGGCATACAAGAAGGAGAAGAAATACAGGCCAAAAGCATGAAAAACATCTTTAACAAATTACTGAAGAATTTTTTTCCACTGTTACAAAAGAGAGACCCATTCAAATACAAGAAGCTCATAAAACACCAAATAGACAGGACCAAGGAATAAGCTCTCCAAGGCACATCATAGTTAAAGCTCTTAACAATGAAAACAAAGAGAGAGTGCTAAAAGCAGCAAGAGAAAAACAGATCAATATATGCAAAGGTAATCCTGCCAGAATTATCTCTGATTTTTCTTTTTTGTTGTTTGTTTTGGGGGATTTTTGTTTGTTTGTTCTTCAAAGTAGGGTTTCACTCTAGTCCAGGCTGACCTGGAATTCACTATGTAGTCTCTGGGTAGCCTTGAACTCATGACAATCCTCCTACCTCTGCCTCCTGAGTGATGCGATCAAAGGTATGTGCCACTATGCCCAGCACCAGTGATTTTTCTATGGAAAATCTAAAAGCTGAAAAGGTTTAGAATGGAGTACTCTAAACCTTGAAAGACTACAGCTGCCAACCCAAGCTACTATACACAGCAAAAGTATCACTCATAGTAGTAGGGGAAAGGAAAACACTCCATAATAAAAGCAAGCTCTAAGCCGGGCGTGGTGGCGCACGCCTTTAATCCTAGCACTCGGGAGGCAGAGGTAGGAGGATCGCTGTGAGTTCAAGGCCACCCTGAGACTACAGAGTGAATTCCAGGTCAGCCTGGACTAGAGTGAGACCCTACCTCAAAAAAACCAAAAAAATAAAAAAAAAAAAATAAATAAAAGCAAGCTCTATGAATATATGAACACAAAGCCAACCCTACAGAGAATACTTCAGAGACTACTCCACACACAAGAATCCAACAACCAACCTCAAGAATCTACAAGAGGGAAAAACAATAACCAAAAATGGAACAAGTTGGGTATGACTGCACATGCCTTTAGTCCCAGCAGTCAGGAGGCAGAGGCATGAGGATTGTCATGAGTTCAAGGCTACCCTGAGACTACATAGTGAATTCCAGGTCAGCCTGAGCTAGAGTGAGACCCTACCTTGAAACGCAAAAAAAAAAAAAAAAAAAAAAAAAAAAAAGAGGAACAGACGCAAACATGTATAAAATTCAACATACCACCAAAACCTGCAAAGTCTTCACTATGACAGAGATTAAATTGCACTTCACAGTTACAACTCTAAGCACCAATGATCTGAACTCCCCGATCAAAAGACAGGCTAACTGGCTGGATCAGAAAAATGGATCCATCTATCTGCTGTCTACAAGAAACCTACATCACTGTCAAAAATAGACACCTCCTCAAGATGAAAGATTGGAAAACCACCTTCCAAGCAAATGGAAATAAATATCAAGCAGGTGAGGCTATAGTAATATCTGACAAAATAGCCTTCAAGCCAAAAGTCAAAAGAGATAAAGAGACTCATCAAGGAAATGATCCAACAAGAGGATATCACAGTTACAAACATATGCACCAAATATAGGTGTGCCACATGTTATAAAGCAAAGTCTACTTGACAACAAACCAGAAATAAATAAATCCCAATACCATCACAGTAAGAGACTTCAATACCCCACTATTATCAATAGACAGATCACCCAAGCAGAAAATCAGCAGGGAAATAATGGACTTTAACAATACCTTAGACCTAACAGACATCTGCTGAGCATTCTACCCTAATTCCACAGAATACACATTCATCTCAGCAGCTCATGGAACCTTTTCTAAAATAGATCACATTTTAGGGCATAAAGCATGCCTCCATAAATTCAGAAACAATGACATCACTGACCATAAAGCATTAAAGCTAGAAATTAACAACAAAAAAATACAGAAAGCGCACCAACTCATGAATATTAACAATAAATGTGTCATGGAAGAAATAAAAAAGGAAACAGTACAATTTCTAGGACTGAATGATAATAAAAACACATCATACCAGAATTTATGGGATACAATGAAGGCAGTCCTAAGGAAAAATTTCATAGCACTAAATGCCTTCATATCAAAGACATAGAGATCCCAAATTAATAACTTAACTATCTACCTACAGGTGTTTAAAAAAAAAAAAAAAGAAGAATCTAATGCTAAGAGTTCTAAATGCAAGGAAATAATCAAGATCAGAGCAGAAATAATGAGACTGATAAACCCCTGGCTAATCTGACCAAAAGAAAAAAAGAGAAGTCTCAAATTAATAAGACCAGAAATAAAAATAAAGAGGTTATAACTGACACCAATGAAATTGGAAGAATAATAAGGACATACTTTCAAAACCTCTATTAAAAAAAAGAATAATCTGGAAGAAATGGACAAATTTCTATACACATACCACCTACCAAAACTAAACTCAGGGCACATAAACTTCCTAATATATCACTTCAATTAAGATTGAACATGTAATCAAAAACCTCCCAACCAAAGAGTCCAGTACCTGATGGATTCCCAGCTGAATTCTATCAAACCTTCAATGAAGAACTAAAACCACTTTTTCTCAGGTTATTTCACATGATTGGTAAAGAGGGAATGCTCCTGAATTCCTTCTACAAAGTCAGCATTACTCTGATAGCAGAACCAGACACAGAACAAGAAAGGAAAATCATAAACCAATGTCCTTGATAAACCTGACACAAAAATTCTCAATAAAATACTGGTGAAGTGACTTCAAAAGCATTATCCACCTTAATACAGTAGGCTGCATTCCAGGGATGCAGAGATGGTTAAACATTGGAAATCAATTAAACGTAATGCAGCACATAAATAAACTTGAACACAGGAACCACACGATCATTTCAATAGATGCAGAGGCCTTCAACAAAATACAGCCTCACTTCATGATCAAAGTGCTAAAGAGACTAGGGATGGAAGGACCACATCTCAACATAATAAAGGCTATCTATAAAGCACCTAAGGCCCAAATCATACTGAATGGGGAAAAACTTGAGGAGTTCCCATTAAGATCAGAAACCAGACAGGGTTCCCACTCTTACCACTGCTCTTCAACATAGTTTTTGCAGTCCTTTCCCAAGAAATAAGACAAGAGAAGTAAAAGGGATACAAATTAGAAAAGAAGTCAAAGTAGCACTATTTGCAGATGACATGTATGGTGGTTTGATTCAGGTGTCCCCCATAAACTTCAGTGTTCTGAATTCTAGGTTCCCAGCTGATGGAGATTTGGGGATTAATGTCTCCTTGGAAGCAATGTATTGTTGGGGCAGTCTTATGAGTATTATAGCCAGTTTCCTCTTGACAGAGTTTGGCACACTCTCCTATTGCTATTGTTCACCTAATGTTGGCGAGGAAGTGATATCCACCCTCTGCTCATGCCATCGTTTTCGCCTGCCCTCATGGAGCTTCCCCTCAAGTCTGTAAGACAAAATAAGCCTTTTTTTCTGACAAGCTGCTCTTGGTTGGGTGACTTCGCCAGCAATGCGAACCTGACTGCAACAACATGATTTTATACACAAGTGACCCAAAAGACTCCACCAAATAACTTCTAAAGGTAATAAACTCTTTCAACAAAGTGGCAGGTTACAAAATAAACATGCAAAAATCAGTAGTTGGGCTGCAGAGATGGCTTAGCCATTAAGGCGCTTGCCGGCAAAGTCAAAGGATCCAGGTTTGATTCCCCAGTATGCACATAAGCCAGATGCACAAGGTGGCACATGCATCTGGAGTTGTTTTGCAGTGACTAGAGACCCTGCCACATGCTCTTGTTTGTGTGTGTGTGTGTGTGTGTGTTTTCTCTCTCTTAAATAAATAAGTAAAATATTTTTTAAAAATCAGTATCCTTCCTATATGCCAAAGACAAACATATAGAGAAAGAGATCAGCAAGGCTATCCTATTTTCAATAGCCACAAATAAATAAATAAGTTGGAATCTTGCTAATCAAGGAAGTGAAAGACTTATACAATGAAAACATAAAAACACTGAGGAAAGAAATTGAGGAGGACATGAGAAGATGGAAAGACCTCCCATGCTCATGGATCCCAGTTTGATTCTCCAGGACCCACTTAAAGCAGATGCACAAGGGGGCACATGCATCTGGAGTTCATTTGCAGTGGCTGGAGGCCCTGGCACATCCATTCTCTCTCTCCCTCTCCTCCTCTTTCTCTCTCTCAAATAAATAAATAACATAAATAAAAAAAACTCAATTGACTCAAAAAATGGGGCAGAGAACTGAACAGAGAACTCCCAAAGGAAGAAATGCAAATGGCCAATATTTATTTAAAGAAATACTTAACAGGGCTGGAGAGATGGCTTAGCAGTTAAGGTGCTTGCCTGCAAAATCTAAGGACCCCGGTTTGACTCCCCAGAACCCACATAAACCAGATGCACATGGTGGCACATGTGTCTGTAGTTCGTTTGTGGTGGCTAGAGGCCCTGATGTGCCCATTTTCTCCTTCTCTCTCTCTCTCTCTCTCTCTCTCTCTCTCTCATAAATAAATAAAATTTAAAAGCAACAAATGATCAGGGCCATCAGGGAAATGCGAATTAAAACAACTTTGAGATTACATCTTACTCCAATCAATATGGCAATCAAAAAATCAAATGACAACAAATGTTGACAAGACTGTTAGAAAAGAGGAACCCTCAATCACTGCTGGTGGGAATGCAAACACGTACAACCACTATGAAAATTAGTATGGAGATTCTTGAAAAAGTTGAAAATTTATTTACCATTTGACCCAGCTATTCTACTCCTCGGTATCTATACTAAAGACTCTATTCTCCACTTTGAAGACCCAGATGCCCACTGACTGATGAAATGGATAATGAAGATGTGATACATTTACACAATGGAATTCTACTCAGCAGTAAGGAAAAATGAAGTAATGAAATTTGCAGGAAAATTGATGGCTTGGAAAATATCACTCTAAGCAAGGTCACACAGTCTAAGAAAGACAAACATCACATTTTTTTTCTCATATGTGGCTCATAAACTGGACCAGCAAAAGAGCCAAAAAGGAAGTAAGCATTAGGACTATGTGCATATAACTAGAATGAGACCAGTAAAAAGAGGAACCAGGGAGTTAAGAGAAGGGTTACCAGACAAACCAGTAGAGAGAAAGAATATTAGAGTGGGAGGGAGGTTCAGAAAAAGGGAGGGTGGGGAAGGGAACTACAAAAAAACCAAAGGCTAAAGCAGTCATCCCAATAGGAACCTTCTACCTGGAAACCAGTATACAAGATAGAACACCCTATTAAGAGAGATACATGGACCAGATCATAATACCCAGTAAAAGCTTAAGCCTTAAACCAGAGGCTCTGGCTTGTGGATCCCAGGGCCAGATCTGGGTTAACCCCCACAGTAAGCATTTGGCCAGAGTGATCTGTGTTTCCCAAAACTGCAGGCCTTTGCCAACCACTTGGTTACCAAACAGAGGTAAAAGGTAAGACCCTATTGCTGAAGACACTACAGGCTGTCATCTCAGAACACCAAGAGACAATATGGGAACTGAGAGGAAAGCCAGGCTGCACCTGGCAAACCCTAATGGTGCTGGAAAGTACTATGGGAACTACTGTGAGACAGTGGTCACCAACAGCATGAACAAGCAGGAAACCCTGCAAGCCACACAATCTACCACCTAGACAAGGAGTGCACACTGTGCAATAGTGGCACACAGCCTTTGTGGGTAACCAACTGCCCTCCAATTAGACAAGAGGTCCACTCAGTGTAAGATAATTCATAACTGGTACTGGGAAACAAGTCAGCACCCCATGATTAGGAAAATCACACTGCCCAGAAAGAAGCCCACAATGTTCCCTGTACAAGCCAAATTGTCTCTCAAGCTCCTAGGCATATCCCCTTAATCAAAGCTGCTCTCACCCTAGGTTGGAAAATCTGTTTTATCTTACAGACAGCAGAGATTGCTAGGGAGATTCAAGACCCATCAACACAAAAAAAAATCCAAAAGCTCACAACAAGATGTGCCACCTCTACCACATTTACTGGGGTCCAGAAGAAACTGCAGAGAAAGCAGTAATTTGAGTATTGTTCCCAATACTAGCCCAACATCCACGTCCAGGAAAATAGCAACAAACACTGTGGTGAACCAAAACATATCATAACAGAAATACAGAGAAGTCAACATCAACTGATAACACACCTGACAAGTCTCAGGAACTGTTGTGGAAGAGGGGACAGGAAGATTATGAGCCACAAAATAGGTAGAAGCAACCAGAGGCACAGCTCCCCCCAAGAGACAGAGGCCCTAATTACCCCACAGTGAATACCAACATCCCTACTAAGAAGGGCTCTCAGGGAAATGGGAACCAGGGAGGGGACATACTACAATCTATGTTAAAATATTAGTTAATTTAAAAGACTATTAAAAATTTCAGTTTTAAGACTCTATTAATCCAATTATAAGATTTTTTTTGTCTGGAAAAAAACATAGAGATGGAAAACAAATCAGGTATCATGATAAAAAGGCAGAAGCCAGGCATGATGGCTCACACCTGTAATCCTAGCACTAAAAAGGGAAAGGCAGAAGGACGGTCCCAAGTTCAAGACTAGCCTGGGCTACATAGTGAGATCTTGTTTCAAAAGATGTATGTGGGCTGAGCGTGGTGGCACACACCTTTAATCCCAGCACTTGAGAGGCAGAGTTAGGAGTATCCCTGTGAGTTCGAGACCACCGTGACTACAGAGTAAATTCCAGGTCAGCTAGAATGAGACCCTACCTCAATCCCCCCCCCCAAAAAAAGAGCACGTGTGTGTGTTGTGTGTGTATGCCACGTGTGCACACACCATAAAGATATCACGGTAGATATAGTATTTGCATCCTACACAAAATGAGGACATGAATTTGATCACCAGTACCATGTAAAAATGCCAGTTGGGGTGATGCAAGCCTATAATCCCAGTGCTGGAGAGGCAGATACTGGACCCTTGGGGCTCACTGCCTAGTAAGAGCCTGTCTCAAAAACTGATAGGTAGCATTCTTAAACAATAACACCTAATGTTGTCCTCTGGCATCCACACATATGTGACACATGTACCTGCACAAATACAAGTGTGCATGCATACATATCACACATACATACACATAAAAATAAATACATGTTTTAAAAATGATAAAAGGATATATTTTGCATCTAAACTGTACATTATATTTCTCAGAGAATCCCTGAGCAAGCAGCAAGATTTATTGTTTTATCTTCTAGAAAGAGGAGTGATAAAAATAACTAGATGTGTTTGCTTTCTCTTCTTGTCTCTTTGCTATTTGGGTGGCGGGGGGGTTGAACCCAGGACACAGGCTAGGCACACTCTCTATTTTTAAAAAATATTGTTTTAATTTATATATGGGGGAGCAGTGCCAGGACAACTCACCACTACAAACGAATTCCAGACATATGCACCACTATACTTGGGTACTGGGGAATTGAACCCTAGCTGGTAAACTTTGCAATCAAGCCTGTTTAACCACTGAGCCTTCTCCCCAGCCCATACTCTCTACTTAAACACATCTGCACTATCGTAAAAATCTTATGGGAAGACAGCTAAACCAAAAGAGAAACTCAACCTTGCAAGGTTAACCATATTCAGAAGTTTTTGTTTGTTTGTTTGTTTGTTTTTTGAGGTAGGGTCTAGCTCTAGCCCAAGCTGACCTGGAATTCACTATGTAATCTAAGGTTGGCCTTGAACTCACATCAACCCTCCTACCTCTGCCTCCCAAGTACTGGGATTAAAGGCTGTGCACCAGAGACAGTCAAATTTACTATATGTTCATTTTAAAAAGAAACGTTTCTTCAAATGTTAAGAAGACACACACTAAATTCATTTTCCTCTTGAAACAGGAATGGAGTTGTGTAGGGGACAAGAGTTTGAAGGGACATTTTTGGAGTTACTTCTCTATACTCTTGTATATGTGCAGGTACAAACATATACAAATGATAGACAAGCAGACAGTTATATAGATAGGATTGGTAGGTAGGTAGGTGGGTAGATGGGTACATATATATATGGATCAATAAATGGATTGATGGAAGACACACAGATAACTAGATACAGAGAACCATAGCCATACAGACACTATGGCTAGGTAGACAGATAGATAGATATATAATATATTGGATGAATGCATGCATAAATATATGGATATACAGATGATAGATAATACAATAAGAATGCATTTCTTGCTATTATTCTAATTTAAAAAATACAACTCAATTGCAAAACAAAAGCCACCCTGCCCCCACATATTTCCTTAATGGAAATTAAAACAAGGAATCTTGAGAAAAAAAAAATCCACAGCATACCCCACTTCCTTTTGGGCTCCAGAGACAGGTTGATAAGAGAACATGCCTGGGTCACAAATCCCAAGATCACATGGGCTTAAGGAAAGAGGGAAGAATATTGCTGCTATTTCCTCACTGTTACCCATATGTACTCAGGACAACAAAAATGTAAAATTTTTTACATGACTTATAAAGAGAAATACACTGGACTCTTGGGTGTTTTATTTCACTTGGTTCATTCAAGCTGCACCAGAGACCAAGGCATGACTTCACAAATCAGCTTTGAAGAAGCATAGTCCACTTGGGAGGCTAAGAAAAGAGGACCAGAAAGTTAAAGTCATCTTTGGCTATGCAGTGAGTTTGAGGTCAGCCTGGGCTACTTGAAACCCTGTCCCAGCAAAAAGAAAAAAAAAAGAGAGAGAAGGGAGGAGGAGGAAGAACAAAAGGGTAGACAAAGAAGGAGAAGGAGGGAAGAAAAATGAAGGATGAAAACAAAGATAAAGATAAGGAAAGGATAAGATAGGGATAAGGAAGAGAAATAGGAGGGGAGAGGAAGAGGAGGAGGGAAAAAAGAGAAAGGCAAGAAGAAGGGGGGGGGAGGGAAGAGAAAGAAGCAGAGGAAGGAGAAAAAGGAAGCAGGAAAAGGAGGAGGAGAAAAGTCCAGAGGGCTGACAAGCAAGACCCTGTCTCAAACAAGGTAGAAGATGAAGACCAACACTCAGAGGGCTCAATGAAAAAGAACTTAACAACCCCACTCAAGGCCCTAGGCTTGAATCCCAGCACCTCAAACAAAAACAGTACAACCCAGATCAGGGTTCAGCAAACTCTCTGGGATAACGGCCAAAGTATAAATATATGTTTTGTTGTTACCACTTAACTACTTAACAACAGGGCACAAAAGTAGCCCTGGAAGGGAAATAAACAAATTGTAGTGGCTCTGCACCAACAAAACTTTATTTAGATAAACAAGCAATGGAATTTGGCATAAGCACCACAGTTTGCTGACCCCCTATTTGTAGATGGAGCCAGAGCAGATATAAATGACACAGTGGGAAGGGAAAAGGTTAAAGGAGAGACCCCTAACCCCCTGTCCTGCCCCAAGAAGAGATGGCCAAAATCCTAGCCCAGGTAAAGGGAGAAAACAGAATAGAACATGGGAATCCAGGCACAGTGTAAACTTTCCTGGAGATTTTTGCCTTCAAAAGGGAGGGAAGGACAGAGCAGTGTCAAACAGAGGGGTCACTAGGCCAGGTTGAAGAAGATGGGATGAGAGGTGAGGGTCACCTTGAGAGATAACTAAACACCATAAACAGAACAGTGACTGACATACAGCAAGAGTGATAAGGGTGACCTTGGGGAAGAAGAACAGGAGGACAGGTCTCTAAGGAGTAATGGGGGCTGGGGAAATGGTCCCATGGATAAAAATACTTGCTGCATAAGCCTGACAACTGGAATTTAGATAACCAGGACCCACATAAAAGCCAGGCAAAGTAGCACAAGCATCTGTAATTCCAATGCGCTTACCTACAGCAATGGGAAGCAGAGTTAGAAATATCCTAAAGGTCATGGCAGTTGCAGTGGAAATAAAAGAGAGAGAGACAGACAGAGAGAGAGAGAGAGAGAGATTAAGAAAAGAGAGGGCTGGAGAGATGGCTCAGCAGTTAAGGCATTTGCCTGCAATGCCTAATGACCAGGGTCCGATTCCTCAGTAACTAGGTAAAGCTGGATGCAAAGGGTAAAGCAAGAAATGGTGAACAATAGGGTTGACAGTGTACTGAATCTCTGCAGGCTAAAGTACATGGGTACTGGGGACGGGACTCAGGTCTGACCAAGCCATCTCCCCAGCCCTAGAGTCATTTTCCATTGTCCCAACTTGGGGACAGTGAGATGTTCCTGACATCAGGAATGCTTCTCAATACTCCACAGTGCCCAGAACAGTCTCACAACCTAGAATTAGCCAACCTCAACTACCAAGGCTGAGAAGGGAGAGCAGTCAAGACAGAATGGGATAAAGTGAGGCCCTCCAGAGGCTCATCTCTAGATGAGGTCTATGAATAAGAGTGGGGCAGGGCAGGGGATGGAAATAGGCAAGTCTCCAGAACAGAAGTAAAGTTAGCAATAACTACAAAGAGCTGGGATGAACATCTAACCAAACATAGTTTTATGGAAGGAAGGGATTTATTTCAAGCTTACAGATCCAGGGGAAATTCCATCAATGGTGGAAGAAGCTGACTCCCGTTAATAAATCCAAGCAGAGAGAGAAACCACCAGCAGCCAGCAAACACCAAAAAGCAGCAAACAGGGACCCTGCCAAGCTCAAAACCTCTCTGCATACCTCTGGGCTGGAATTCAGACCTACCCCCACTGACACACCCCAGAGTCTGTCTGCTAGAGGGTTGTTGCATTCAGCTTTGCATTGCTGGCAGAAAACACCCAACCAGCAGCTCGAGGGGGAAAAGGGTTTATTTTGTCTTACAAATATGAGGGGAAGCTCCTTGGTGGTAGGGGAAACAATGGCATGAGCAGAGGGTGGACATCACCTCCTGGCCAAAATCAGGTGGAAAATAGTAGCAGCAGAGAGTGCCAAACACTGGCAAAGAGAAGCTGACTCCAGGAAGCTCCAATTCCCAAATTGCCACCAGCTGGAGACCTAGCATACTGAACACATAAGTTTATGGGGGACACCTGATAAAACCACATTCCACCCCCAACCCTATAAACTGAAAACCATACGTGATGTAAAATGCAATACTTTCAGTCCAACTTTAAAAGTCCCCATAGTTTTTATCAATCCCAACAATATTCAAACATCCCCATAGTCCAAGATCTTTTAACTGATATAAAAGTACAAAAGAAGGGGCTGGAGAGATGGCTTAGCAGTTAAGGTGCTTGCTGACAAAGTCAAAGGACCCAGGTTCGACTCCCCAGGACCCATGTAAACCAGATGCACAAGGTGGCGCACACATCTGGAGTTCATTTGCAGTGGCTGGAGGCCCTGGCCTGCCCATTCTCTCTCTCTACCTGCCTATTTCTTCTGTATCTCTCTCTCTCTCTCAAATAAATAAATAAATAATTTAAACAAAAAAAGAAAAAGAAAAAGAAAAAAGAAAAAAGAAAAAAGAAAGAAAGAAAAACCAAAAGGGCACAGAATTAACATTCACACTGAAAAAGATGGTACTGGGCCTGACAAGGAAAAATTGAACCAATACAAGATTTAAAACAAACAGAGCAAACATCAAATTCTTTTGCTCCAAGTCTGATAACTCTAACCAGTGACAAGTCTCCAAGTTTCAGCATCCTAACCACTGACAAGTCTCTGGAGTTCCAATTCTGCTCCTCCAGCTAGGCTACTCATAGTCCTGGAAAACTTTATCCAGTGCTGGCATCTCTCCTTAACAGCCATCTCATATTCCTGGCATCACCACTGGGCCTCCACTGTAACCCATGGTTCATTCTCATGGCTCCATCAGGCCTCCATGCAGGTAATCCAACAGGCCTGCTTCACAATGCCCATGGCCATTTCCAAAAAAACAAAACCATGTTGCAAATTCAATGACTGTTTCTTTCCTGCATTTGTTATACTCCATAGCACCAAGTGGGCAACCAACTTGTTAATCCAGAGAGGAATAAAGCAGACTATGAAAAATAAAACATTCCTTTGGCATTCAGGGCCCTTTAAGTCTGAATTCTTAGTGCTTTCCCAATGCAGATTAGCTGGCCCAATCTCTATGGTTGTAATCTCTCAAACAACTGTAGCTGAACAGGCAGCAGTTTTGGCTCAAAGATTTAATTTCTTTCTGTGCCATATCCATTTGCTCACACCAGTCCATTTCTATGCAATGCAACCCTGCAGAAGTTGTCAGGACACAGGCAAAACAGTACGTCTCTCATACAAACTACTGTTAGCCCAGTCCAAGCAAAGCTTTTTATTTCCCTTATAAGCCAAACCTCACAGTCCATAGCTCTTACTGTATTCAGGTCTTTCAACTCTGACCAGAATAGTCCATAAATCTGTACAAGGTGTCTCTTAAGGCCATGGTTTCAAATCCTTCCACATTCCTCCCTCAAATCAGTCCCAAAAGGCCAAAAGCCACACAGTCAGTTTTCTCACAGCAGTGACACTACTTCTCAGTACCAATTCACTGTCACAGTCAGCTTCATGTTGTTGGCAGAAAACACCTGGCCAAGAACAACTTGTGGGAGGAAAGAGTTTATTTTGGCCTACAGACTCGAAGGGAAGATCCATGACAGCAGGGAAAGTGATGGCATGAGCAGAGGGGAGACATCACTTCCTGGCCAGCATCAGGTAGACAACAGCAACAGTAGAGTGTGCCAAAAACTGGCAAAGGGAAGCTGGCCATAACACTCATAAGCCCACCCCCAAAAATACACCCACTCCAGGAGGCTACAATTCCCTAATTGCCACCAGCTTGGGACCTAGCAGTCAGAACACATAAGTTTATGGAGGATACGTGAATCGAACCACCACAGGACTGGCGGTGCAAACTTAATTTTAATAAAACATCTGAGTCTATGGGGGCCATACATTCAAACTATCACAGTGACCTAAGAAATGAAGAGACCCATGAAAGGGAAAGTCTCATGCCCATTAACTCACTCAATACCCCTCCCCAAAGCTCCCAAAACTCTGAAGTTTCCTACTGAAAGTCACCTGACACTGCCTTAAGTTTTCAGACTTGGCAATGCTCAAGAGCAATCTCGGCTACAGCTAGCCTGACCCTGGGGTAAATGGAAATTCAGCAGAGCAATAAGCCCCCATGAAAGAATGAATTGGGGTGGCATGTTCTCCATGACACCTCCCCAAAATAGGGTGCTAAGAAGATGCCTCGGCAGGTAAGAGTGCTTACTACACAAGCATGAAGACCTCAACCTTATCCCTAGCACCCAAGTAAAAGACCCAGGCACGGCTGTGCATGCCTATAACTCCAGCACTGACAGGGACAGAGACGGGAAGATGACCAGGGCTCCCTTATCAGCCAGTTTAACTGAAAAATTGGAAACCACAAATCCAGTAAGAAAATCAGTCTCAGGGAAACAAGGGGAAAGAACAATAGAGGAAGACACCTGACATCTTCCTTTGTCCTCCACATCATGTGTACGGAGTACACACATTTTGGGTCCTTTGACTTTGTCAGCAAGCACCTTAACTGCTAAGCCATCTCTCCAGCCCCTTCTACTACATACTACATACACACCAGAAAATAAGTTTTTAAATACTCTTTTAAAAATTGCACTGATTTCCCCCAACCCTCCATCCCAACCAAAGTGCCCTGTTGATTGATGTCAGAGATTAATGATCTGAAAAGTTATTTGCCCCTCCCTTACCTCTGAGAGGCATCAGATCTCATTTATCTGATAGGATAGTTAACCATTACCCCAAATCAGGGGTGGGAAGGTTACAATCTAAAATAATAAGCCTTCAGCCACTGCCTCTTCATCTGTGCCTTCCTTACCTGTGAAAACCTTCTCTAAAGGGTGTGGTGTGAACTCACTGAGATCATATGTGCTATGCATGGAGACTTGTTTCCAGAAAACATTTCCTTGTGTGTGCGGGCATGTGCATGCATGTATTTGTACAGGTGTACATGCACAGATCTATATGTGTATGGAGTTCACAGAACAACCTTGGGCGTTTTTCCCCAGGTGCCATCCAACTTTTTTTTTTTAGATTGGGTCTCTCACTGGCCTGGAGATCCCAAATTAGGCTAGCTGGGCAGCAAGTTTCAAGGACCTTCCTGTCTCTGCCTCTCTAGCACTGAGATTAGAGCTACATATCACCACACTTGGCTTTTTACATGGGTTCTGGGGATGGAATTCAGGTCTTCAGGCTTGCAAGACAAACTTTTTTTAACAACTGACCTATAAGCCAGGAGTTTCTTAAGACAACAAAGCTGTACACACCCCAGTGGCTCTACCACTTGCCCCATTCAGGAACAAATATTTACTGAATATCTATCATGTGCTATGTACAGTTCTAGGCTCTAGAAATGTTCATGGTAAATTATAACATAAGCCCCTGCCCTTGTGGAAACTGTATTATGCAAAGGCTTGGTAAATACATTTACTGAGTCCTCAAAGTCCAGCCACAGATCAACAATTACCAAAGCTACAAAGATAACCACACCCACATGGTTGCATTCATGTGTGTGTGCACACATGTGCACGCACACACACATACACAAGGCCTAGTATATGTCTAACAACTGATATAGAATTTTCTTAACAAAAAAAACAAACCACCACCCTTCAGTGAGCTCCTTCTCTATACCAGATCCTCAATGCCTTTGAAGACACTGTGCAATCACCAGAACCATTCTGCAAATTCAGGTCCCTCAGCTCCAAAGCCTATGTAGTCTCCAGGAGCTGCTTTGAGGTCAGGAAATTTAGGACCTTCTATTCCTTCTCTGCCTGACCCCTTCCTCATCGTGATCAATTCTCTTTTATGGAAAAATCTGAAGCACTACCTCAACAGATTTTTTTTTTTTGCATTTGTATGTGTGATGGGTGAGTGCATGTGTATGCATGTTCATATATATATGGGTGTATGTATAGGCCAGAGGTTGAGGTCAGATGTCTTCCTCCATCACTCTCCACCTTATTCTTTGGGAAAGGGTCTCTCAATAAACCTAGAAGATCACAGATTCAGCTAAACTAGCTAGTCAGCAAGCCCAAGGGATCCTCCTACCTCTACCACCCCAGGGCTGGGGTTATAGGAGCACATCACCAAGCCTGGCTTTTATGTGGGTACTGGGAAACTTCATGCTTTCATGACAAGCACTTTACCCACTAAGAAATCTCCCCAATCCTCAACAGACTTTTTGTTGTTGTTTTTCACAAGTTAGGGGCTCACTCTAGCCCAGGCTGACCTGGAACTCACTCTGTAGTTCTAGACTGGCCTCGAACTCACAACAATCCTCCTACCTCTACCTCCTGAGTGCTGGGATTAAAGGTGTGGACCACTCCCCCCGCCTCAAGAGATATTTTTAAAACAGGGCTTCAGAACCACCACGATGGGAAAGCCAATCTATATTCTCCTTCAGTCTTAGTACCACAACTGGAAAGGACAGAGCTGAAGGTTTGGAGTGGGGTCTGAGTAGTATAAGGGGGAACAGCCAGCCATGATTACAACCAGACACAAGGAGATTCAAGCCCTCACTCTGGAACCAGTGAGGTCTATCTATGCCTCAGTTTACTCCTCTCGGAAATGGGTAAACAACAGTATTAGCCTCCAGGGGGCCACTGCAAGGTTCCAGAGAGACCAGCCAACCAGCCCAAAGGCGTGCAGCAATTATAATTATACTAATCTTGATGAAAACTTGCCACTACTCTAGTACAACTGGGGCGGCGGAGGCCAAAGGCCTGTAGATTTTGCCTCTAGACATGAGGCCACGAAAGCTTAAATCCAAGGAAGGAAGGGAGGGGTCTCTACCTTTCACCACCAGTGGGACACTCTGGGCTTTAGCGCCAAACCATATGTGTTTAGGCGCTTGGCTACCTGAAGCCATCCTGACCCAGTGACCCCACTTCCTGGCCCCCTACCGCACATACGACCGAGAGAGGACTGGAGTCGTTCCTGTCTCAGCTAGTAGGCTGGGCTAGGTTCAGAGACACGAGGGGCAGAGGCGCAGGCGTCAGGGCAGGCACTGGGGCAAGGTTCCTCAGACGCGGGTCGGGCACGCGGGGCGCAGAGCCGCAAGCACGGCGGGCAAAGGCCAAGGTCAATGGCTTCCTCAGATCCAGAGCCACCCTTGGAAGGCCCACCGCTCCTCCTCCCTAGGGAAAGGATTGTTACTCCGTAGAGGGGGTTCTGTGTTGTCTTGGAGAGGGGGCTGCCCAACCCACTGCGGTGCTCACCTCCCACTTCTGGGTCCATTCCCTTCCCCCACTCACCCTCTCCGGGATACAGGTGGCCTGCAGCGCCCACCAGCAACGCGGCAACCGCCACCAGCAGCAGCTGCGTAGCCGGCGCCCCAAGCCGGTCCCCGGTGCCCATGGCTAAGAGAGCGCGGGATCCCCGAGGATCAGAGGGCGCGGCGCAGGCCCTCGGGGGACATACTCCAAGGTGGTCGCTGGAGGGACACTGGGGACCGTGCGGTCTTTTCTCTTCCACGCTGATGGTTCCCAAGCCGCAGTCCCTCTGGAGAAAGGGCCCTGGAAGCAGGCCCAGAAGCATTCAGCGGGCCGCGGCCGATCCCAAAACGTTGGCGCGCCCAGGGGAAGGCGGCGACGACCCCCCCCTCCCGGTCACTGAGGCCCGGTCCTGTCCGTAGATCACAGGATGCGAAACTCCGAGCTGTAGCGCTCCCGGGCTGCCTAGCTTCTTCCTGGCGACGCGCGGCTTCTCCGCGCCCCGATCTGCCGACTCTAGGACAGAGGGACGCGCGGACAGGCGGGCGGGCACCTGGGCTCGAGGAGGCGCGGGCAGCAGGCGGCGGGCGGACGGCGGGAGCCAGAGCTACACAGGCCCGTAAACAACGCAGCTCGTCAGCTGGGCCCAGTACGGACAGAGGGAAAAGGCGGCGCGGATTAGGGATCGGAAGGGACTCTGCTCCTGGGAGAGGCCGGCCTTAGGGACAGAGAAGCCCGACCGCGCAGGAAGGTGTGGCTTAGCCCTGCCACGCCTAGCCTACCGAGGTCCTGGCGCTGGCCCTGGCACCGGAAGTCTGGGGCACATCCTCGCTAAGGGAGTACCCCAAACAGGCCCGAGATTCCAATCTCAGAGCCCAGGGATGCCCCTAGATTCCTACCTGACTCAGGCACCCCAAACTAACCCGGTATTTCGATCTAAGAGGCTGCAGCAACCCCAGATGCTCCTCTTAACTCAAACAGTCCTAGACTCCCATCTCAGAACCCAGTAGCACCTGATCGTCAAACTGCCCCAGTATTATCCTGATATTCCAGTCTCAGATCCCGGGGGATGTCCCAGATGCCTCCAGGTGTGGGATCCAACCAAACTGATTATTCCTTTACCCTCTTTGCTATTTGATCCCTTTGGGGAATTTATTTCAATTATTTATCTTTTTTTATTCCTGGCACTGTTTTGACATTCCCTTGGAATTTTGCAGCCTAGGTGATTAACGACGCTTTACTCTCTTTACCCTAGTTGGGACCCAGCTAAGAGCTAGCAGGTGCCTCAAAGGGCCGTTCCAGGAGTGAGCTCTTGGCCAGTGACCAACATCAGGTCCCTGGGGATGGCCAGGTGTCCACAGCCCCGTGCAATCTTTGGATCCTGGGTTCCGTGGTTTAGGCCCCTCAGAGCAGTCCGTGGTTTCACTGACACAATGAAGAAAGGATAAGTAGAACATTCCAGTGTTTCCAAAAAGCAAAGGAGATGAAGTTAGAGACCTCAGATAGGTCTCACATGGGCACCTGGAATTTCAAAGCGCACACCAGTCCATAAGCAGGTGAATATCTAGGTCATGGTCCTGGTCGACCTACTTTACTGAAGAAGGGTGGAAACCTTAGGTATAGAGGAAAGGCAGAATACAAAGTGAATGCTGTTCTGCTTCCCTTCACCTCCCAGGTCTTCTGGGACTGGGAGTGACTAAGTCGGTGTCTTCTTCCCAGGTATCATGGGTTTGACAATGCCTTTCTACCAAGAACCTGCAAAGGAAATAAAACGATCCAAGAAGGCGCCAATGTATTTTCATTCTTCCTCTTGTCATTAAACAAATAGTTCAAGCAGGGTGTGGTGCACTCCTGGTATCCCAGCACTTGGGAGGCTGAGGCTGGAGGATCGTGAGTTAAGAGTCCAGCCTGGACACATCACAAGTTTGAGAGCTCTAGAGTGAGACACGGTCTCAGAAATAACAGACATGGTGATATGTTTCTGTAATCCCGGCACTTGGGAAGTAGAAGCAAGATGATCAGGAATTCAAGGACAGCCTGGGACACAGCAAGCTCTGTCTTAAAAAAAAAAAAAAAAAAAAAAGATTTGCCACAGCACACCTCTTCCTGACTCAACACTTTGTCCCTGTCTTGCCCCCTTTCACACTTCATCTTAGCTTTATCTTTCAACTCCAATGAACTTTCTTTTTTTTAATTTTTTTGTTCATTTTTTTTAATTTATTTGAGAGTGACAGAGAGAGAAAGAGGGAGAGAGAGAGAGAGAGAGAGAGAGAATGAGTGCACCAGGGCTCCCAGCCACTGCAAACAAACTCCAGATGCATGCGCCCCCTTGTGCATCTGGCTAACGTGGGTCCTGGAGAATTGAGCCTCGAACCAGAGTCCTTAGGCTTCACAGGCAAGTGCTTAACCACTAAGCCATCTCTCCAGCCCTCCAATGAACTTTCTTACCTGACCAAAGTTTGAAACCTACCCCTTCACACACACACACACACACACACACACACATACACACACTCAGTTCCTTTGTTCCCTTCTGCAGTCACTTTCACCTCATGTTTATTCCTACCTGAAATTCTTATTATTTTGCATGTCATCTCCTCTCTCCTATGAAGGTATAAATTTTATCAAGCTTGGGGTTAGAGAGATACTCAGTGGATAAAACACTTGCCAGACAAGCATGAGGACCTGAGGTCAACCCCCCAGAACACATGTAAATGCCAGGTGAGTATGGTGGCCCACGGTGGCCCAACTGTAATCTCAGAACTGGGGAAGCAGAGATAGTGGCTCCTTTAGGCAAACTGGCTAGCTATACTAGCCAAATCCGTGAGCTCTGGGTTCACTGGGAGACCCTAACTCAATAAACAAGGTGGAAAGCAACCAAGTAAGACACCCAATGTCAACCTCTGGGCTCCATATACACAAGCGTGAGCACACACACACACACACACACATGCCCACATACATATGAATACACACTTGCACGTTTAAAAAGGTGGGGCTGGAGACATGGCTTAACAATTAAGGCTCTTGCCTGTGCATCCTAAAGACCCAGGTTTGATTCCCCAGTACCGATGTAAATCCAGATGCACAAGGTGGCACATGCATCTCAAGTTTGTTTGCAGTGGCTAGAGATCCTGGCATGCTCATTCTCTCTCTCTTTCCCTCTCTCTCTCTCTCTCTCTCCCCCATTTCTCTTTCTCTGTCAAATAAATAAAATACCCTAAAGGAAAAGAAATCTTATCAGTCTTGTTCACTCCTGACTTATACATTGGTTAATAAGGTATGCAAAATAAACTTGATCCATTTCCTTGTAGAGCAAACAGTAGGGGAGGAAGGTGCTATGTGTGTTATGTGTCATGTGTTAGACATTGAGGGAAGTGGGTATATAGGGAAGCATTTGTTCAAGAAGTAATTTTGAGCTAAATCTAAAAGGAGAGGTCAGCCAAGAGAAGCCTCAGGGAAAATGCCCCAGTAGAAAACATGTGCAAAGGCCCTTCTTGAAACAGAAACAGGTACTGTCACTATAGAAAAGAAAGAGGAGAAACTGAAGCCATGTGCAGGAACAAGAAGGTGCAGTTGCTCAAACATCCCATGTGAAAATTTGTTCACTTATTTTTTGTTTGTTTATTTGGTTTTGTAAAAATGGAGCTACCATAGAGTTGACATAAAAGGTCTGACATGATCAAATTTTCTTTCCAATATTATACCACTATCCCCTGAGTGTGATTATGCACACTACAATTACAGCGCTAAAGAAGCTGAGGCAGGTGGGGTAGGGGGTCAGAAGGCCAACAGAGTTTTCTTCCTCAGCTACATAGCTAGTTGGAGGCCAGTTTGGATTACATAAGACTCTGTCTCAAAGCAGGGAGGGGGCACACTGGGGAGATTACTCAGTGATTAAAGATGCTTGTCTGCAAAGCCCAATGGCCAGGATTTGATTCCCCAGTATCCATGTAAAGCCAGATGCAGAAAGAGGCACATGTGTCTGGAGTTTGTTTGCAGTGACAAAAAGCTCTGGTATACACATTATTTTCTCCACCTCTATCTCTTCTTGCAAATAAAAAATATTTTTAAAAACTAAGACAGACATGGTGGTGCATGCCTTTAATCCCAGCACTCAGTATGCTGAGGTAGGAAGATCACTGTGATTTCAAGGCCAACATAAGACTACATAGTGAATTCCAAATCAGCCTGGTCTAGAGTGAGACCCTACCTCAAAAAAACAAAATGAAATAAAACAAAAAATTTAAAAAACCAGGGCAGGGCTGGAGGGATGGTTTAATGGATAAGGTGCTTGCCTAATAATGGGGCACATCTGTCTGCAAGACACAGTAATGGGGATTTGTGCTGAGAGCTGCATCATTAGAAGGTCCTGTTCTTGTGCAAACATCAAAGCATATTTGTACAAACATAGATAGTATAGCCTCCTACCTACATGAAATATATACTACGTGCATGTAATTCCTAGGGTACAAGCCTATGTAACTTGTCTGAACATTGCTGACAATTTCCTTTTATAATTTGTTTTTAACTCTTTATTGATAATTTTCAAGCATGCACATAGAGAATTTTGATCATTTCCTCCTACCTCTCCTGTCACCCTTCCACTGAACCCCTTCTTTCGGATTAGTCCCTCTTCTATTTTGATGTGTTGGGTGGGGGAATTTTTTAAGGCCAGGTCTCACTCTAGCTCAGACTGACCTGGAACTCACTCCATAGCTCCAGGCTGGCCTACAACTCACAGTGATCCTTCTACCTCAACCTCAAGAGTGCTGAGATTAAAGGGGTACACCAACACACTCAGCTTTTTTCTTTTTAAAATTATTTTTCTTTTTGGTCCTCCTTCCTCATCCATATCAAAATGTTGATAAGCCCAGTATTGTGCAGACAGCAACAGTCATGGAGGGGTCATGAATGCACTAGCCACTTCATGTCCAGAAGATAGTGTTCCAAAGCACTCCTCCCCATCCCTTGACTCTTATTCTTTCTTCCCCCTCGTCTACATTGTTCCTTGAACCTTGGAGGGCAGGCTTTTCTTTTGGTGATTTCTTTCCTGTGTATGGTAGTTTTAATGTATGGTCCTACAGACTCAGGCATTTTATTAAAATTGAGTTTGCTACTTAAGCCTCTAGCAGGCAGATCCTTGCTACAGGAGGCACATCACTGGGAACGGATCTGAGTCTAGCCCTAAGGTATGTACGGAACAGTTTGGAGCTCTGCAGTCAAATGCTCTACCACTGAGCTATATCTCCTAGTTTGGAGCTCTGGCTGTTGAGCTTCTTATTGCTGGCAGCTGTCTTCTCTGCTGAGGATTCTGAAGTAAGCCAGCCTCTTCTGTCATTGCTGGTGTTTCCCTGGTATTTGCAATCCTGAAATAAACCCTTTCCTTCCATTAGCTGTTTCTGGTCCAGTTTTTGTCCCAACAAAGCAAAGCTGACTGCAATAATGTGTGCATTGTATTTTGATCTTATAGACCCCCATTACCATCTCTTATCCCCCTCCCACTCAACCTTTTTTCTTCCCATTGTACCACTGAAAAGAATGACTCCCCTCCCCCAGCAGCCATTAATTTTATTAGCTTCTGGGGGGGTGGAGCCTCATACACCCCATCATCCATTACATAATATTGGCTGGAATACTGACTGTTCTCTTACTGTAGCATTTATCTGTACATCTAAACATTAAAAAGGTGGAGTAGAGGGGCTTGGAGGATAGCTCAGTGGATAAAAGGCTTGCCCCACAAGCATGAGTACCAGAGTCTAGATCTTCATCACCCACCCACGCATGGCAGATCACTCATGTAATCCCAGAATTAGGGAAGTGCAGGCATATAGAATCTTGTGCTTCACTGGTTAGCTAATAGAGCAGAATCAGTAAGCTTTAGGTTCACAGAAACCTTGTATCAAAAGTTAAGGTGGAACCAGGTGTGATAGTGCATACCTTTAATCCCAGCACACAGGAGGCAGAAGTAGGCAAGACCCTACCTCCAAATAAACAACAAAAAAATTAAGGTGAAGAGCAATTGAGGAAGACACTCAACATCAAGTTTCACACAAACACAATCATGTATACCCACACACAAGCATGCCTATACATGTATATAAACACATCACACACACAAAGCACAATAGAAGTACTTGGAAAGTAGAACCTTACACCCACACACATGCACATGTACTCACCCACAAACACACCCACATATGTGCATGAACACAACACATACACACACACACACACACACACACACAGCACAGCACAGTAGAAGTACCAGGCAAGCAGAACTTTACTGCCCTCCTATAATCTCATGGGACCAACCCTCAGACATGCAGGGTAGCTTCAGAGTAAGGAAAGGTGCTATGTAGCCCAGGCTGGTCTGTAACTCAGTCCTCCTACTTCAGCTTCCTGAGTGCTGAAATTACAGGCCTGCACAACCAAACCAGGAATAGTATTATTTTGTTATTGTTGTTAATCCTATGCAATTTTTTGCATATATGCATATGCATGTGTAGTGTATGTACATCTGTGTGCAGATGCATGCACCCCATGTACATGGGTATGGAGAACCGAAAAGAATATCAGGTATCCTCCTCCATCACTCATCTGTGTGTTTCTTTTTTTTTAATTTTTTTGTTTATTTTTATTTGAGAGCAGCAGAGAGAGAGAGAAAAAAAGGCAGAGAGAGAAAGAGGAGAGAGAGAGAATGGGTGCACCAGGGCTTCCAGCCACTGCAAACGAACTCCAGACGCATGTGCTCCCTTGTGCATCTGGCTAACGTGAGCCCTGGGGAATTGAGCCTCAAACTGGGGTCCTTAGGCTTCACAGGCATGCGCTTAACTGCTAAGCCATCTCTCTAGCCCCTCATTTCTGTGTTTCTTTAAGACAATGTCTCTCACTGAAACTGAAGCTACCACTTCAGTCAGACTGGCTAATCAGTAAGCCTCAGTGAGTCGCTAGTCTCTGCTCTCCATTGAACTGGGTTTACAGGCATGCGTGGTGCTGGGGAATCAAACTCAGGGCAAATCAGGCCCTTGTGTTTGTGCAACCAGCGTTCTTACCCATGGAGTCATCTCCTAAGCCCTTATGCATTTTTTGTTTGTTTGTTTGTTTGCACATCAAACTTCTCTACTTCTGAACTACTCACTCACCCTTGTGGAGCTGTTTGCTATGTCACTAAAGCAAGAAATCAAATTGATTTATTTTATTTGCTTATTTACATGTGAGGGAGTGGATGGGCACTCCAAGGCTTCTTGCACAAATGAATTCCAAATGCATGTGCCACTTTTTGCATCTGTCTTTACATGGGCACTAGGGAATCAAACTGGGAAAGCAGGCAGGCTTTGCAAGCAAGACCCATCTTCCCACCCCCTTCAAATGTAGATCTTTACCACTACATTGTTATGGAAGCCTGGTGTAATGCATTATGTTTAGGTGAGAAAATCATGGTACAAACTGATTTCAGTCAGTAATGAATGGTGGTATTGTTGTGCCAAGTCCCCTGACCAGGAGCCAAGACCCCCGGTCACCCAGGAGTCACCCAGAGAACCGCCACAGAAGCCAAGACACTCAAATGTAAAAGCAACAGGTTTCTTTATTGCAAGCCTAGGCCTGGGCCCCATCCCTACAGTCTGACACAGCAGTAGTAAGGGAAAGAGCCCCTTCCTTTTGGGGAAAGGGGTTCATATAGGAATTCAAACAAAGAAGTAGGGGCTAGATACATGATTGGTTGATTTAAACAGTTTTGATTGGCTTGGGGTTTCAGCGGGCAAAGTTGGGGGCAGGAGCTAGGGGCACTCCAGGCAGATGAGGTAATCTCCATTGTGATGGGCTAAGTAAACAGTGGTATTTTACGACTTTTGAAATGGAGATTCCTCAGTTTATCTAAGCACGAGGTCAGAGGCCGGAGGTCTCCTCATTGGAGTGTTTCTGCAATGCCCTTGAAATGGAGATTCCCCAGAAACTTTAGGGAGAAAGGCAGCAATTTAGCAAGCAAGCAAGGTTTACAGAAGCAGAGGTCAGCACATTAGCCGGCTAGTTTTCTATCTAAGTCAGGCCTGGCCCTTTTTACTTAAAATGGTTATATTTGGCCTTTCAGTATAAAGCCCCAGAATTAAAATGAGCTACAATCAGGAGGCCAAGGGTTTAGGGCCAACCTGATCTGCATAGCAAATTGTAGGTGAGCCAAAATGACACTGCAAGGCCCTATCACTATCATATACATGTATGATAATGAAAACAATGGAAAAATAAACAAAAGGAAGTAAATATTAGCCAGATGTAGCAGTGCATGCCTTGCAATCCCTACTACCCAGGAAGCTGAAGCAGGTAGTCCGCAAGTTCCAGGCCAGCCTGAACAACATAGCAAGAGCTCTGTCTCAAAATATAAAATGTAACAATAATATTATTAAAAAATAATGGGTCTGAAATGTGAACCCAGTGTAGAGCACTTGAGTCATGTGTGGCTGTAAGTTAACTCCTCAGTATCATACAAAAAGAAAAAAAAAGGACTTCTGGTCAAGATGGCATCCGCCTAACCACGCTGCACCTCCCAGGGAAGGAAAGGCAAGACATTGAGGGTTCATTGGGTCTTCTAGGGGTGAGCAGACTCTAATAAACCTTCAGTGGGAGGGCACAGAGGAGCAAAAAAGGGAATCTGCTCATTCCCACACTCTCAGGTAGCCTCAGTCCTCCAATGCCCTCAAGCAGCCACCCTAGCCATAGTCCCAGCCACAGGTTCCTCCTGTACTAACCACAGGCAAGGGGACCCAGGCCATACCTCCATGCTTGCAAATTCCTTCCCACTTGCAGCCACCCCCCAACCCCCGTGCCCATACCCAGGCCAGTAGGCTAACATCCCCCCTAGAGGACCTCAATGCGCAGGAACTGCCTCCCACTCACCGCCAACCCCCACCCATGTGTGGGAACCAAGGCCAACAGGCTAGTGTCCCCCCACAGGCATTCCTGCCACCACAGAGCTCCACAGGAGAACTCTGCTACCACCCCACCCCACCCCGGTGTGTAGACCCAGGCCAGCAGGCTAGGGTTCCCCCAGCAGACCTCCATACAGGAACACCATCCCACTTGCTGCCACCGCCCCCCCCCCACTCCAATGTGCTGACCCAGGCCAGCAGACTAGCATTCCCCTAGGGGACCTCCTCATGAACACAGTCCCACTTGCTGCCATCCCCCCCCCCTCCCTACGTGGACCCAGGTCAGCAGGCTACTATTTCACCTCTGCCACCACCAGGGACCTAGCAAGCTAGGATTCCCCTCTCCCTAGGCTCTCCCACCATAGAGGACCTCCACCCCCACCCCGGCCTCAGTGTGTCACCTGACCCACTGCAGTCCCATATCCCTGCACTGTCCTGTCACAGGACCCGGAAGACCCATCCATCCCCTGCTACAGGGTTCCAAGGGACCTGCTGTCCCATCCCTTCACCCTTCAGCATCACAAAACCACCACACGTTCTCATCCTCCCCCATCCACAGCCCAGCTGCAACACCAGTCTCCTTTGTCCCAATCCCCCACCCCCTTGTGCCCTTGGGCCACCTGACCAATCAGTCCCATACCACAAATCACAGAACAACACACCCCTACATCAGGTCCCTGGTCCCCCCACTGGAGCCTCACAAGCTCCTTCCCTCTGAGAAGGCAGGCCCAGTTGCCAACAGAAGCCTAGTGGAAGCAACCATATAAGGAGTTTCCTAGGCAATTGGCCAAAGGTCATAGGGTTATGGGCAAAGCCTAAGTCTTATCTAAATGTCCAGGTATTCAGTGCTTGGAGATGGAGTGACCTTACTTCCTGAAAATCTCAGGTCCAAGATTTTGTCCAGGGGTCCAGGCTCACTATGACCCCCAAGAATGGGGGGGAGGATCCTGGCTTACTGCAACCCCTGAGAATGGGGGGAGGAGCTCCCCTGCCAGTCTGGTTCCTGAGATATGATCAGCATTTCAGGCTGCTGCAACCTCCCTATAGCCTGGGGCCTTTGTGTCAGATAGCTTAGGCTTGCTTTAACCCAGGGACCTGCCTATGTCTGTAAGGTAACCCCATTAGAATTGCTTCAGACTTCTCAATGGAAACTGAAAGCCAGAATGTCCTGGAATGGAGCACTGCAAAGTCTAAGAACCCATGGCTCCCAACCCAAACTACTCTACCCAGCAAAAGTATGCCTCATAATAGATGGTGAAAGAAAAACTTTCCACAATAAAACTCAGCTTTACAACTATATGAACACAAAGCCAAACCTGCAGAGAGTACTTCAGGGAATTCTCCACACAGAAGAATCAAATAATTAACCTGAAGTGCCTACAAGAAGCAGATCACAATAGCCAAACTCAGAGAAGGCACAAAAAAACTACAAAGTCCAAGAAAACACCAAACCACATAAACCACCATGATATGGCAGGGATTGAATCAAACCTCACAGTCATTACGCTAAATATTAACGGCCTTAATTCAGCCATCAAGAGACATAAGCCTACAAGGTGGATCAGAAAATTAGACCCCTCAATCTGTTGTCTTTAAGAAACCCATCTCATCTCCTCAGAGTGAAAGGGTAGAAAATGATATTCCAAGCAAACGGAAATAAACAAGCAGGTGTACCTATAATACTATTGGATAAAATAGACTTCAAACCAAAAGTAATCAAAAAAGACAAAGAAGGCCACTTCCTACTGATCAACAGAACGATCCAACAAGAGGATATCACAATCATCAATCTATATGCACCAAACACAGGTGTATCACAATTCATAAAACAAAAACTACTTGACAGCAAAACAGAAATAACCACTAACACCATCATAGTTGGGGACTTCAATACTCCACTATCAACAATAGATAGATCATCCAAACAGAAAATTAACAGGGAAGTGAGAGAGTTCATCAAAATCATAGATCGATTAGACCTACTGGACAGCTACAGAACATTCTACCCCAAATCCACAGACTACACATTCTTCTCAGCAGCCCATGGAACCTTACATAAAATAGAGCATATATTGGGTCATGAAGCCTGCCTCATATATTTAGGAAGATTGACATAATTTCCTACATAATATCAGCTCACAATGCTGTATTGCTAGAAATTAACAACAAAAGATGTTCCAGGAATCCCACCAGCTCCTTAAAACTGAACAATACACTTTCAAACAATAAATGGATAGTGGATGAAATGAACAATGAAGTTACAGAATTTATAGAATGAATGACAATGAGAACACATCATACCAAAAGTTATGGGATACAATGAAGGTTCCCTGGGGAAAATTCATAGCACTAAATGCCTTCATAACAAAGACAGAGAGATTCCAAATCAATAACCTAACTACCCACCTAAAGGCACCAGAAAAGCAAGAAGAATCCAACCCAAAAGCTCCAGATGGAAAGAAGTAATTAAGATCAGAGCAGAAATTAATAAATTGGATACTAAGAAAATGATTTAAGAAAATTGATGAAACAAAGAGATGGTTCTTTGAAAAAATAAACAAGATAGATAAAGCCCTGGCCAATTTGATCAAATAAAAAAAAAGAGATGCTTCAAATTAACAAAATTAGAAATGAAAAAGGAGAGATCACAACAGACATAAGTGAAATTGGGAGAATCATCATAACTTATTTCAAAAACCTCAACTCCACAAAATTGGATACTATGGAGGAAATGGATGAATTCCTGGACACATACCACCTACCAAAGCTAAACTCAGAGCAGATTAATCTCCTAAATAAATCTATCAAACCCATCAAGATTGAAAAGGTAATCAAAAGCCTCCCCAAAAATAAGAGTCCAGGACCAGATGGCTTCTCAGCTGAATTCTATCAAACCTTCATGGAAGAACTCAAACCAATCTTCCTCAAACTGTGCTACACAGTTGGAGAACAGGGGAAGCTCCCCAACTCCTTCTATGAAGCTACTATCAGCCTAATACCAAAACCAGGCAGAGATGCCACAAGAAAACAAAACTATAAGCCTATTTCCCTGATGAACTTAGATGCAAAGATCCTGAACAAAATCCTCACAAACCAAATTCATCAATACATCAAAAGCATTGTCCACCTTGATCAAGTAGGCTTCATCCCAGGAATGCAGGGATGGTTCAACATATGGGAATCTGTCAATGTAATACATCACATAAATGAGCTTAAACACAAAAACCACATAATCATTTTGATAGATATAGAAAAGGCCTTTGACAAAATACAACATCACTTCATGATCAAACACTGGAGAGAATCAGCATGGACGATTTATATCTCAACATAATGAAGACTAAATATAAAGCTCCTAAAGTCCAAATAATACTTAATGGGGAGAGACTGAAGGAATCCCCATTGAGATCAGGAACAAAACACTCTCACTTCTGCTCTTCAACATACTGCTGGAAGTCCTAGATCAAACAATAAGACAGGAGAAAGAAGTAAAAGGGATACAAATTGGAAAAGAAAAAGTTAAATTAGCCCTATTTTCAGACAACATGACTGTATATGTAAGAGACCCAAGAACCTCCATCTCCAAACTCTTCAAGGTGATTAACTCTTTCAGCAAAGTAGCAGGATACAAAATCAATGCACAAAACTCAGTGGCCTTTCTATATGCAAAAGACAAAGATGCAGAGAAAGAAATAAGCAACATTATCCCATTTTCAATAGCAACAGTAATAACAACAAAAATACCTTGGAATAACATTAACCAAGGATGTGAAAGATTTATACAAGGAAAACATAAAAACACTCAAAAAAGAAATTGAGGAGGACTTAAGAAAACGGAAAAACCTCCTATGCTCTGGGATAGGCAGAATTAACATTGTGAAAATGGCAATCTAATTGTAGCAGACAGCTTCAGGTGAGTTGAGATGAACTTCCAGTCCAGGCACAGTTATGGAGGAAGGGATTTATTGAAGTTTACAGATCTAGGGGAAGTTCCATAATGGCAGTTGAAGCTGGCCTGCTTTAACAGGACCAAACACACAGAGAGAAGCACAAGCCTAAAGCCACACAGCACAGCACACTTCAGGAATTCCAGCTAGGCACACTTTGCATATCTTTGCAATTCATGACCACTCCATGAATTTTTCATGCTTCCAAAACCAATACCAGGTGTGCAGGACACAGCCATATTCTTAATTCAGGAATGAAATAAATTGTAACCTTGAAAATCAGGTTCCTTCTCCAGTCAACTCTTTCCAAAAGAGTTTGCATTTCTATGATAGAAATCAGGAATCCTTTCCGTTGTTTTAATGTAAAGCAGTTGAGCCATCTTCCTTAAGATGGCTAATGTGTTTGTAAATAGCAGTCTCAGTAACCTAAGACCAGTCTCAGTGCCTGTAATTTTAACTTATTTGAGGTTTTCCAACTTAAAATCTTAAATCTCTCAGCCTAATTATTTTTAGCCAAGCACATCAGTCCATTAAAAATTTAACCTTGATCAAACTCTCTGGGCCTGGGCAGCAGGATGCAGCCAGGCCTTATGCCAGTATCCCAGTTCTAACAAAGTCCTCTGCAGTCTTTCCTTCCACTTAGAAAGTTCATAAGACAAGCTGTAGTGGGGTACAGTGTTGCACAAGCAAGACTCACAAAGTGCTGGGAGTGAACTGATGCACCAGGGCTGCACATCAGAGTGCAGAATCTCTGAAAGCAGCCCTGAACTACTTGGAGTGTCAGCTTTTATTGAAAAAAAACTACAAAATGTTTAGCACAAAAATAGGATGGGAGTTAAACTATTAGTCACAATTCACATGTGGCAGTTACAGCCATAAAAGTAATTCTAAACATAGTGGGGAATTTGGTGCATCTTCGAAGAGGAAAGGGAAGACAGAAAGAGAGAAAGAACAAATGAACGAAAGAAAGAAAGAAAGAAAGAAAGAAAGAAAGAAAGAAAGAAAGAAAGAAAGGACTTGTGAACAGCTCTGTTTGTCAGTTATAGGAGGTGCCTGGGAGGTGTGAAGTAGGTCTGTCACCAGGAGTCACCCAGTACCCAGCTTATTTGCCCTTAAGGAGTTTGCTTAACAATGCAGGCCCTGGATAATGCTATTCACATGAGCAGAGCCTCCTGTTTACCTGCCATTTGCTTCCTACAATGAAGTGACTTCTATTTTTCTCTAGGCTAGGTATAAAAAATGTAGACAAATATAACATTTTGTTCTCTTTACAAAGCCTCCAAGTTCAATACTGTCTGCACTTAGCATTCTCAAACTCTCATCAGAATAGTACATAAAACTTGGCTTACCACTCCAGATGGCATCTTCAGTTGCAAGCACCAAGTCCATGCCCATTCTTCCAAAATAAAAATTCCAGAAGACCAACATCCACATGGTCAGATTCACCTCACCCCACTTCTGGTACCAACTTCTATAGCAGACAGCTTCAGGTTTGCTGAGATGAACTTCCAGACCAGGCACAGATATGGAAGAAGGGTTTTATTGAAGTTTAGAGACCCAGGATGTGGTAGTTTGATTCAGGTGTCCCCCATAAACTTAGGTGTTATGAATGATAGCTTCCCAGTTGATGGAGATTTGGGAATTAATGTCTCCTGTAGGGAGTGTATTGTTGGGACAGGCTTATGGGTGCTATAGCCAGTTTTCCCATTCCAGTATTTCGCACACTCTCCTGTTGCTATTGTCCACCTGATGTTGTCCAGGGGGTGATGTCCACCCTCTGCTCATGCCATCATTTTCCCTGCCATTCTGCAGCTTCCCCCTCAATCCTGTAAGCCAAAATAAACCTCTTTGTTTCCCACAAGCTGCTCTTGGTTGGGTGATTTCTACCAGCAATGAGAACCTGACTGCAACACTGGGGAAGTTCCATAATGGCAGAAGCTGGCCTGCTTTCACAGGACCAAACACAGAGAGAGAAGCACAAACCAAAAGCCACACAGCACAGCACACTTTAGGAACTCCAGCTAGGCACACTTTGCATATCTTTAGATTGAAATCTCAAACCCGCTACCACACCTTAAGATCCACCCAGTGACACCACTTCCAACTAGGTGGCTGCAGATGCAAACTACAAACTAATATAACAGTGAATATACTGGGAACCATCTATTCAAACTACCACTCTTGCAAAAGGCAATATACAGATTTAATGCAATATCACTCAAAGAAATTCCAACATATTTCTTCACAGAGATAGAAAAAAATGATCTCAAAATTCACATGGAATGGCAGAAGGCCACAGATATCCAAGCATATCCTCAGCAAAAGAAACACCTCTGGAGGCATCATCATACCTGATCTAAAGCAAAATTCAAAGCCATAGTAATAAAAACAGCTTTGTATTGGCATAAAAACAGGATTATAGACCAATGGAACAGAGTTGAGAACCCGGGCTTTGGGTCAAGTAACTACAGCTACTTGATATTTGACAAAGACCCTAACAATGTAGGCTGGAGAAAAGACAGCATCTTCAACCAGTGGTGCTGGACAAACTGGACAGCCATATGCAGAAAAATGAAATTTGATCCACACATCTCGCCATGCCTAAAAATCAAGTCCAAATGGATCAAAGACATCAATATAAGACCAAAAACTCAGCTACTACTGGAAGACAAAAACTAGGAGGAACTTTCCATGATATAGGTATGGGAAAACACTTACTGAACAAAACTCCAGTAGCTCAAGAACTTAAACAATCACCCAAACATTGGGATCTCATGAAGCTGAAAAGTTTCTTCACAGACAAACATACAATAAACAGAGCCAATAGATTACCCACAGAATGGGAGAAAAAAATTGCTGCCTATCCAACTGACAGAGGCCTAATTTCTAGAATCTACAAAGAACTCACAAACCTAAACAATAAAAAGTCAAACAACCCACTCACAAAATGGGGCAAAGAACTGGACAGGGAGTTCTCAGAGGAAGAAATACAAATGGCATCATCCCTATCCCTCATTAGGGAAATGCAAATTAAAACAACTATGAGATTCTACCTTACCCCAGTAAGGGTAGCAAACATTGAAAATCAAATGAAAACAAATGCTGGTGAGGATGTGGAGAAATAGGAACCCTCATTCACTGTTGGTGGGGATGTAAGATGGTACAACTACTATGGAAAGCAATATGGAGACTCCTTAAAAGGATGACTATAGAATTACCAACAGACCCTGTTATTCCCTTACTGGGCATTTACCTTAACAGCTCCAAACATCAGTCCAGAGAGATTTGGTCAACCACGTTTATAGCTGCTCAATTCATAGTAGCTACGAGCTGGAATCAAACCAGATGTCCATCATTAGATGAATGGATAACCAAGATGTGGTATATCTACACAATGGAATTCTACACAGCAATAAGGAAAAATGACACAATGAAATTTGAACAAGAATGGTTGAACCTGGAACAGATCATTCTCAGCAAACTTACCCAATCACAGAAAGTTAATCGGCGCATGGTTTTACTCATCTGTGGCTCCTAACCTGAATTAGCCTGAGATGCTGACATACCTAATAACTATCTCAAGGACCAGACAATACAGAGGGTGGGGTGGGAGGGGAGGGCAAGGGTGGGGTTGGGGACACAAAACTGGACCCAAATGGCAATGGTATCATAAAATTCTACATCCTAAAAGACAAACTAAATGGTTGAACCTTCATCAGGTCCTTAGAGCCAACACCTGAATCACCAGGGCCCTGGAGAGGGTAAGATGAAGATGAAGACCAACCTTAATCTTCTCTCTCTCTCTCTCTCTCTCTCTCTCTCTCTCTCTCTTCCTTCCTCTTCTCTCTCTTTTATGTTACCTATCTTTTTCTTTCTTCTTTTCCTTGGGATTGACCTGTAACTCCCAGAACCAGCATATGGGTAACATCCACAATGACCTGTTGATCAGAGAGACCTGCAAGGTTTCCTAAAAGAAGAGAGAATTCGGTCAGAGTATTTGATGACCCACCAAAGGTTAATGGTAAGACCCTACTTCTGAAGACACCATATGCTGTTGGCATGGAACATGGAGTGACCTGGCTGGAATCTGGAAGTCAGTCAGTCCCCAGACAGCTAGTTTGTCTAGTGCCAGAAGGTGCTACATGAGCGACTGGGAGAAAATGACCAGCATCAATCCAAACAACTTGTGGTCTAAAGTACTCAGCAGCAAACAACTTGATGTGATGCTCACACAAGTGCAATAGTAGCACACAGCCATGGTGGGTAACTAACTGCTCTTTATTTGACTAATTGATCTGCTCAGTGGAACAGAATTCATAGCTGGAGCTGGGAAACAAGTCAGAACAATATCCAAAAAATGAGGCTGTTCTCCACTATCAAGCTCCCACCAATCGTACAATTGGCTACAAGAGGGCCTACAACTATTAAGTTCTTTCTAAAGTAATAATGGTTATCTCATTTTTCTGGTGCTGACTTCAAGCTCCGTTGGATAATATGCTTCTATTTTTGCATATGGACACAGAATCTGAGGAGAGAATCAGCCCATCACACCTCGCCAGGGCCCAAGCTGAAACAAAGAGTAATTGGGGAAATGAGAAAGAGTGCTACTTTCTTGGTGAACCTGGTACCAGCACAAGGGTGAAGGAGATAGACACAGAGAACACTCAACTCTTACCAAATCAGATATCCAGAGACACAGAGGCTCCCAAGACCTCATCACTGAAGCAGACCCAAAACAAACCCAACATGGCTCAGGGAAATTTGCAGAAGAGGGGGCAGAAAGGTTGTTAGAGCCACAAGTTGTGTCATTATGCACAGACACATAGTTATTTATTTGATAGAGAGACAGAGAGAGAGAGTGAGAAGGAAAGAAAGAAAGAAAGAAAGAAAGAAAGAAAGAAAGAAAGAAAGAAAGAAAGAAAGAAAGAGGCAGATATACAGAGAGAGAATGGGTGTGCCATGGCCACTAGCCACTACAAATGAACTCCAGACATATGTACTACCTTGTGTATCTGGTGTTATGTGTGTAGTGGGGAATCAAACCTGGGTCCTTTGGCTTTGTAGACAAGTGCCTTAACCGCTAAGCCATCTCTCCAGCCCCTTCATCTTATTGAGATAATATCTGTTGCTGGACCTAGAGTTTACTGATTCAGCTAGACAAGCTAGCCAGCAAGCCCAGGGATGCTCTGTCCCCAACTCCCCAACCCTGGGATTTCAGGTACACACTTTTGGCTTTTACTTGGTGCTGGGGATCCAAACTCAGGACCTCAAACTAATGCAGCAAGTGCTTAACCCACTGTGGGATCTCCCCAGCTCCCATTCAAATAGTTTTCATTTGTCTTGTATATTAGTCAGGGATCTATAGAGGAATAAATTGTATTAAAAAGAGAATTTATTGGACTAGCTTACAGTAGCCCAGCAGTAACAGTCTGCAGGTCTGAGAGTCAAGGAACCCATAGCTGCTCAGTCCACATGGCTGGATGCCTCAGCAGTCCCAATCTAGCACTGAAGGCCAGATGCTTCCTGGAGAGCCGCTGGTCTTCAGTCCATGCTGGAAAGTTGAGGAAACTTGGTTCCAACTATGACGAAGGATGGTTGGACAGGATAGATGCACATGCAAGTGAAGGCATTCACCAGCAGCAGCACTGGCAGCCAAGTGGGAGGAAAGGGCTCTTTTCTCTCAGAGCTTCCTTACATAAAGCCTCACCTCTAGGGCCACCTGCTCTGGAGAAAGGGCTCCCTTCTTCAGTCAATCCTTCTGGAAGCAACCTCAGAGACCCACCCAAGAGGAGTGTCTGTGGATTCCAAATCAGGTAAAGTTGGCAACAGAACATCACCATCACACCTTGTTTTGTCTTTATTGCACCCCTATGAATCTTATATATCAAAAAGTAAGCATGAGCCGGGCATGGTGGCACATGCCTTTAATCTCAGCACTCGGGAGGCAGAGTAGGAGGATCGGGTGAGTTCGAGGCCACCCTGAGACTCCATAGTGAATCCCAGGTCAGCCTGGGCTAGAGTGAAACCCTACCTCAAAAAAAAAAAAAAAAAAAAAAAAGTAAGCATGATAGCCTGAAATTCTCTCCTTTTTATGGGCTTTATTTCCCCCTTTTCGAAACTCTGGGGATGGGCCTTGAATACTTACGCTGTGTGCTGTCTGTCTGCTGTGCTCCCTGGGGTTGTATTTCAAAACATCCACAGAGCTCTCTTATTTTTAAAATCTCTAGCTTGATTAAAGTTTGTTGTGTTTTTTAAAAATTATTTATTTATTTACTTGAGAGTGACAGACAGACAGAGAAAGAGGCAAATAGAGATAGATAGAGAATGGGCACCCCAGGGCCTCCAGCCACTGCAAACGAGCTCCAGACGTGTGTGCCCCCTTGTGCAACTGGCTAATGTGGGTCCTGGGGAGTTGAGCCTTGAACCGGGGTCCTTAGGCTTCACAGGCAAGTGCTCAACCGCTAAGCCATCTCTCCAGCCCATTTGTTGTGTTTTTTATTGATTTTTTTTATTTTTAAAAATATTTTTAGCTGGGCATGGTGGCGCACACCTTTAATCCCAGCACTCAGGAGGCAGAGGTAGGAGGATTGCCGTGAGTTCGAGGCCACCCTGAGACTACATAGTGAATTCCAGGTCAGCCTGAGCTAGAGTGAGACCCTACCTCAAAAAATATATTTTATTTTATTTACATATTTGAGAGAGAAAGAGACAAAGAGAGAGAAAGAGAATGGGTGCACCATGACCTATAGCCACTGAATATAAACTCCAGATGCATGTGCCACCTTGCGTATATGGCTTTACATGGGTACTGGGAAATTCAACCTGGGCCCTTAGGCTTTGCAAGCAAGTGCCTTAACTGCTGATCCATCTCTCCAGTCCTTTGAAATTTTGTATTTATTATTTTTATTTTGATTGGTGTATATTCATTTTACACGGTACTGGTTTTCATAAGAACATTTTCATCTATACACATATTTAATAACTTTGAGCATATTCCCGTGCTATATCCTCTGCTTTTTCTTTTCTCATTTCTCCCTCTCTGGCTAGTCCCCTTTTTTCCTTAAACAATATTGCTTCTGCTTCAGGTTATGCATATACACATAATTTTATGTATCTACATATCCATACATGCATACAAATGAGAGAAAATATGCAATCTTTGTCTTTTTTTATATTGACTTAGTTCAACTATGATTATTTATTTATTTTTGCAGTGCCAGAGGTTGGATTAGGACGTTATACAAAATAAGTAAGCACTGTACCATGGAGGTGTAGCCTCAGCTCTCTCTTCACTTCCTGAGTAACTTGGATGACAGGCTTATGCCACTACACCAGACCTGGCTTCTCTCTCTCTCTCTCCTTCTTTCTCTCTCCAATAATCTCAGGGCAACCATCCATTTTTTTTCTCTTAACTTTTTGTATGCAAGCACATTTAATCACTGGGAAATCTCTCCAGCCCTGTTTAACTTCTTACTGGCTACCTCCATACATGTACGCAATGTACCCTGATCATAATCCCCTGATCTAATCCATTTCTAATTAAATTATAATTAATTTAAAATTATTTTATATTATTTCTGACAATTTCATGCATGTATGTAATGTATTTTGATCTTATTCTTCCCCTTCCTTAACCCTTCCTACTTCCACTAAAACACTTCTTCCCAACCTCCCAAGCACTCACCTTCCTACTTTGATACATATGGTGTGTGTGTGAGAGAGAGGCAGAGACAGAGACAGAGACAGAGACCTACTGAGTTTTCTTAGGGTTGCTATGAATGTGGGTCAGGGATTCTTTTCAGTAGTATGGGCAACACCAGTGGCTACAGCACTGAAGAGCATGAGTTTCCCTCCCCCAGCAATGATTAACTGTCAATATTCCTTCACAGAGTGGACTGAGTCTTGTCAGTCCCTCCTCCACCCATGATAGAATGTTGATGGGCCCAGTTTTGTGCAGCAAATCACAGCAGCTGTGAATTTATGAATGAATTTATGAATAATAATGTAATAATAATTCTGGATAGAAGACAGCCTTGACAGCCCTCCTCTCCAAAACTCAGGTTCTCACATTCTTTCTGCCCCTTCCTCCAGCAATGTTCCCTGAGCCCTAGAGTGGATGGTTTAGATGTTCTGTTTAGAGCTGAGCACACAATAGCCACTTATTCTCAGCACTTTCACCAGCTATATAACACAGGAATTCATAATTTTATGTATTCTAGATTTTTCCTCCATCCACAATTACACTAACAACTGCACAGTGGGTTTTCTGACTTGGATACCTGGTAGACATGGTAAATCAGAAAATCCAACTGCTGGGGTGAAGCTCAGTGGTAGAGTACTTACCTATCATGAGTGAGGTTCTACCTTTGAGCCACAGTATCAAAAACAATCAAACTTTAAAGAAAATCATTGTGTTATGTGAAATTTTATCATTAAAATAATTTGCAATACAACATGGGTAAATAATGGAAAAAATCTCCATAAACTCCATACCATGAATGACTGTGTGTGATTGTGTGTGTGTGTGTGTGTGTGTGTGTGTGTACATGTGCTATATGCATGTGTGTGCAGATATGCACACCTCCTGTGCACATGTGCAGAATCTAAAGAAGGATGTTGGCTCTTCAACTGTATTAAGACAGAGACAGAGTCTCTGGACAGTCTCTCACTGAACCTAGAGTTCCCCGTTTTTCTATTTTACTGGCTGATCAGTGAGCCCCAGTGATCTTCCTGTAGCCACTTCCCACAGCATGGAGTTGAAACCTGTGTGACCATGTCTAACTTTTACATGGAGGCTCAGAATGAAACTCAGGTTCTCATGCTTGTGCTGCAAGCAGTCTTACCCACTGAACCATCTCCCCAGACCACATACCATGACTTTTGAAGAAAATGATGAGCTTAAGCTAATCCTCATTCCCAAAATATATATTATTAAAAATGAGGAATTCGGGCAGGAGAGCTGGCTTAGTGCTTAAGGTGCTTGACTGCAAAGCCTAAGAACGCATGTTTGAATCTCCAGATCCCACATACCCAGACGCACAGTGATGCAAGCTTGCAATGTTGCACATGCCGACAAGGGGTGGGGTCATGCATCTAGAGTTCATTCACAGTGGCTGAAAGGCACACCCATTCTCTCTCTCTCTTTCAAAGATAAAAGTTAAAAAATGAGGAACCATATAAATGGGACACTTATTTGTACTGTTTTGACTTGTTAGTTGGTTAGTTTGGTTTTTTGTTGTTGTATGTTGTTGTTAAGACACACTACTGCTATGTAGCAAAAGCTGGCTTTGAACTTTCATTCTTCCTACCTCATTTTACTGAGTACTGGAATTACATGCTTGTGCTCCCATTCCCATCCCACTTGTGTTAAAAAGAGAAGGTAGGCTGGGGAAATGGTTCAGCAGTTAAAGGTGCTTGCTTGCAAAGCCTGATGGCCCAGGTTCAATTCCCCAGTGTCCATATACAGCCACATGCACAAAGTGGTGAATGCTTTTGGAGTTCATTTGCAGCAGCAAGAGACTCTGGCATGCCCATTTTTTCCTCTCTCTCTTAGTCTTTCTCTCTCACACAGCTCTCCCCATCCCCCTTGCAAATAAATAAAATATATTTTTAATTTACTTATTTATGAGAGAGAAATAGACAGATAGAGAGAAAGAGAGAATGTGTACGCCAGGGCCTCTAGCCACTGCATACGAACTCCAGAGTCATGTGGCCCCTTGTGCATCTGGCTTACATGGGTCCTGGGGAATCGAACCCAGGTCCTTAGGCTTTGCAGGCAAATGCTGTAACTGCTAAGCCATTTCCCCAGCCCCCAATAAAATATTTTTAAGGGAAATGTGGTGGTTTGATTCAGGTGTCCCCCATAAATTTATGTGTTCTGAATGCTATGGTCCCCAGCTGGTGGCAATTTATGAATGGAAGCCTCCCAGAGGCAGTGTATTATTGGGGGTGAGCTTATGGATGTTACACCCAACTCTTCCTTGTCAGTGTTTGGAGCACTGTCTTGATACTGTTGTGCACCTGATGTTGGTCAGGAAGTGATGTTCACCCTCTGCTCAAGCCATCGTTTTCCCCTGCCATCATGGAGCTTCCCCTCAAGTCTGTAACACGAAATAAACAAGCTGCTCTTGGGCAAATGTTTTCTGTCACCAATGCAAAGCTGACTGCAACAGGATGGAATTTGGCAACACACACTACCACATACATATTCATAAATACTTATAGAAGTATTAACACTTACAATGTCTGCATAAGATACTAACAACCTTTTTTATCTGTTTGAATTGCATCAACCACATGTTAATTCATTTTTTTTAAAAAAACAACATAGAACAGCTATTTTTTAGAATAATATCACTATAGTTACAAAGCAATATAAATAAAACACAAAGGAAGGATTGGGGATGTGGATCAACATGTTGAGACTTGTCTAGCATGCATAAAACCTTGGGTTCTGTATTAGTTGCTGGGACAAAGTACCTGACAAAAATAAATTTAAAGAAGTAAGGGGTTATTTCAGCTTATAATTCCAGGTTTTAGTCCATCATGAGGAGGGCATGGCAGCAGGAGCTTGAAGCAGAGATGGTCACATTCACTCCACAATGAGGAAGCAGAAAGCAATGAATGCTGCTACTTAGCACCTCTTTCCTTGTTTATACATGGTCCAAGACCCCAGCCTATGAAATGATACCACCCACAGTTAAGGTGGGTCTTCCCATCTCAGTTAACCTGTCCAAGATCATCCCTCACAGACAGAGGCTAAACTAACTTAGAAAATCCCTCTCAGGTGATTCTAGGTCCTACTACCTTGACAATATAAACCATCACATGTTCCATCCCTAGGATGCATGAAACCAGATATAGTCACACATACCTGTAACCCAGTACTCAGGAGGTGGTGACAGGAGAAGCAGAAGTTCAAGGTCATCCTCAGCTTAGCAGTATCTTCTCATTGCTGGGACAAAACACCCAACCAAAAGAAGCATATGGTAGGAAAGGGCTTATTCACCTTACAATCTTTTTTATTGACAACATATTTTATATGGGTATATCATGTGTTGGTTCCCTTGTCCTTGCCACCTTCCACTGGGGACCCTCCTCAGTGGGGTTACAGCTATTCCCCATGGGGTTGTGGGATATGTGTTGTGGGAGCAGCAGTCAGTTTTTTCCTATTTTTAGGGGGAGGGAATGCCTCCAGGCATGAGATTTCACCCTGTTGGTCTTACAGTCTTTCCATCCCCTCTTCCACAAAATTCCTTGAGCCATGTTGGGTGGTTTTAAAACTACTTCAGTAATGACCTCTTAGGAGCCTCTGGATCTCTGCTTTTGTAGGTAGGTGTTGAGTACCCTCAGGGTCTGTCTCCTTAACCCTATTGCTGATTGTTAGGTTCACCATGGAAGCAGCTCTCTTGCTTGTCTCCCCAATTCCTCTGTAGTTTGGCTGAAGTGTGAGGGACAGTTTATCTCCTCAGATTTCACTACCTTCTGAAAAAGAAGAACAGATTCTTCAAAGGAGAGTGAGTTAGCATAGTTTAAATGGGATAAGAATTGTTTATTTGGGGGGAAATTGATATATGTAACCCCTCTTTTATCCAAAGACTAGTGAGAGCTTGACACTGGAAAGCATAATCTTTGTCTCCATAGGATTCTGATCTGGTTTCCAATTCCAGATATGGGTTCCTTTATACTGATCAGATTTCTTAGCCAATCAGAAAGCTATTGGTTACCCACTGAGGCTGTGAGCCACTATTGCTCTGGCATTTACATCTTGTCAGACTGTTTTTAGGCATTTTCCCCCAGTAGCTCATATAGCACTTTCCAGCACTGGACAGGCTGTCTGGGGACTGGCTTTCTTCTGAATTCCAGCCAGGTCTCTGTGCTCTGTGTCAGCAGCATATGGTGTCTTCAGAAATAGGTCCTTAGCTTTTGCCTCAGGCAGGTAAGCAAGCACTTTGACAGAAAACTGTTTTGATTTGGGGACCTTGTAGGTCTCTCTGATCCATAGCTCACTGTAGTAGCAACCAAACTCTGGGAGATCCAGATCAGAAACAGAAAAAAAAAAATTAAGGTTACACTTTATTCCACCCTTTCCAGAGCCCTTCTTTTCAGGTACTCCAACCGTACTCTGGTTGAGGGTTATGTCTTTTACTCTATCTCCAAGGATAAAGGTTTCTATAGTACCAGTTCATTTTGTATTTAGTTTTGTGTTTGTTTTCCCCCACCCTTCCCTTTTCCTATCATCCCTAATGTCTACACCATGAGTTGCCTTGTCAGCAACTCAAGCTGGTCCAGATTAGGAGCCACAGATGAGTGAGACTATGCAGTGTTTGTCTTTCTGTGATTGTGTAAGTTTGCTGAGTATGACTTTTTCCAACTCTGTCCATTTTGCTCCAAATTTCACTGTATCAGTTTTTCTTACTACTGAGTAGAATTCTATTGTGTAAATGTACCAGAACTTTGTTATCCATTCATCCAATGTTGGGCATATGTGTTGATTCCAGTTCTTAGCTATAATGAATTGAGCAGCTATAAACATAGTTGAGCAAATATCTCTGTAGTGAGACATGGAGCATTTAGGATAGATATCCAGTAAGGGAATAACTGGGTCTGTTGGTAGCTCTGTGCTCATTCTTTCAGGAATCTTCATATTGATTTCCATAGTGGTTGTACAAGTTTACCTTTCCATCAACAGTGAATGAGGGTTCCTTTTTCCCCAAATCCTTGCCAACACTTGTTGTCATTTTTTTTTTATTTTAGAGAGAGCAAACAGGCAAGTGAGAGAGAGACAGAAAGAAAGAATTGGTGTACCAGGACCTCGGCCACTGAAATTGAACTTCAGACACTTGCACCATTTAGTGGGTATGGGCGACATTGTGCTTGTCTCACCTTTGTGCATCTGGCTTACATGGGATCTGGAGAATCAAACATGTCTCTATAGGCTTCGCAGGCAAGCATCTTAACTCCTGAGCCATTTCTCTAGCCCCCATTTGATTTTTTTATCATTTTAATTTATTTATTAGATACAAAGGGAGAGAGAGAACAGGCACACCAGGGCCTCTAGCCACTGCAAACATACTCCAGATGCATGTGCCGCAATGTGCACTGGCTAATGTGGGACCTGGAAAATTGAACCTGGGTCCTTAGGCTTAGCAGGCAAGTGCCTTAACTACTAAGCAATCTCTCCAGCATTCATTTGATTTTTTTTTTTTTTTTTTTTTTTTTTTTTTTTTTTTTTTTTGGTTTTTCGAGGTAGAGTCTCACTCTGGTCCAGGCTGACCTGGAATTAACTATGTAGTCTCAAGGTGGACTTGAACTCATGGTGATCCTCCTACCTCTACCTCCTGAGAGCTGGGATTAAAGTCATGTGCTACCATGCCCAGCTCATTTGATTTTTTTAATGACTGCCATCCTTACTGGAGTTAGGTGGAATCTCATAGTTGTTTTAATTTGCATTTCCCTAATGATTAGGAATGTAGAACATTTTCTTAAGTGTGTGTTAGCCATTTGTATTTCTTCCTCTGAGAACTCCTTTTTTAGTCCTCTGCACCATTTTTGAAATGGGTTGTTTGATTTTTTTTTTATCATTTAGTCTTTTGAGTTTTTTGTAGATTCTAGACATTAGGCCTCTGTAAGTGGTATAGCTCACAAAAATTATCCCCCACTCTATGGGTGACCTATTGGCTCTGATTATGGTATGTTTGTCTGTGCAGAAGCTTTTCAGCTTCATGACATCCCATTGGTTGAGTGATTGTTTAGTTTCCTGGGTAACTGGGATTTTGTTCAGGAAGTCTTTCCACATTCCTATATCTTGGCAAGTTCTTCCTATTTTTCCTTCCCATAGGAGATGAGTTTCAGGTCTTATATTGAGGTCCTTAATCCATTTGAATTTTATTTTTGTGTATGGTGAGATGTGTGGGTCTAATTTCATTTTCTACATATGGTTATCCAATTTGTCCAGCACCATTTGTTGAAGATGCTATCTTTTATCCAGTCTTTCTCAAAGATCAAGTAGCTGTAGGTACTTGACCTAAAGTCTAGGTCTTCACTTCTGTGCCATTGGTCTATATTTCTGTTTTTAAGCCAGTACCATGCTGATTGTACTACTATGGCTTTGTAATATAGCTTTAGATCAGGTATGGTGATGCCTCCAGAGGTGTTTCTTTTGCTGAGGATATGTTTGGATATCCAAGGTCTGCTGCCATTCCATATGAATTTTATATTTTTATTTACTTATTCATTTATTTATTTATTTATTGGTTTTTTGAGGTAGGGACTCACTGTAGCTCAGGCTGACCTGGAATTCACTATATAGTTTCAGGGTAGCCTCCAACTCATGGCAATCCTCCTACCTCTGCCTCCCAAGTGCTGGGATTAAAGGCATGCACCACCATGCCTGGCCAAGATGGAATTTTTATTTTTATTGTTATTGCATTAAATCTGTATATTGCTTTTGGTAGAATTGCCATTTTCACAATATTAATTCTACTTACCCAGGAACTTGGGAGGTCTTTCCATCTTTTCAAGACCTCCTCAATTTCTTTCTTGAATTTTCTTGTTTTTCATTATATAGGTCTTGCACCTCCTTGGTTAGTGTTATTCCAAGGTATTTAATGTTTTTTTTTTTTTTTTGCAATTGAAAATGGAACAGCCTCACTAATTTCTTTTTCTGTATAATTGTCCTTTTCATATAGAAAGGCTACTAATTTTTGGATGTTGATTTTGTATCCTGGATTTTGGATTTGGCACATCAATTCTCTCTTTCTGTCTCTTTCTCTCACTCACTTGCTTGCTCTCTCTAAAATTAAAAAAAAATCAAATGACAAAAAATGTTGGCAAGGATTTGGGGGAAAAGGAACACTCATTCATTGCTGGTGGGAAGGTAAACTTGTACAACCACTATGGAAATCAATATGAAGATTCCTGAAAGAATGAGCACAGAGCTACCAACAGACCCAGTTATTCCCTTACTGGATATCTATCCTAAATGCTCCATGTCTCACTACAGAGATATTTGCTCAACTATGTTTATAGCTGCTCAATTCATTATAGCTAAGAACTGGAATCAACACATATGCCCAACATTGGATGAATGGATAACAAAGTTCTGGTACATTTACACAATAGAATTCTACTCAGTAGTAAGAAAAACTGATACACTAAATTTGTAAAAAAAAAAAATGGGTAGACTTCGAAAAAAACATACTCAGCAAATTTACACAATCACAGAAAGACAAAAAGTCTGTGCTGTTTTTCACTGGATGTGTACATTGTTCAGTCAAATTTTAGAATCTGCCTGCATTTTGTTCCACTCAGCCTTCTTGAATACTCTCATAGCAGGCAAACCCAACATGTAGGGCCACTTTTGTAGTTACTCTGAGTCTTAAGAGCCACACCTAGCACCTTAAGCTCATACCCTCAAGATATATAACATCATATTGATTGATACATCTAATAATACACGAGCTAGTTAGAAAAGCCAGCATTAAATTAACCCAAGATACAAAAATATGTACATTATAACACAAGAAACACAAAAAACTCAAGAAAATATAAATCCACCAAATAGCATTAATGCATTAGAAATGACCTCCATTGAGACTGATTTAGAGGAAATGCCTGAGAAAATTCTCAAAAGAATGATTATAAATATGTTCAAAGAAATCAAGAGAAAATCAAAGGAGTCAAAGAAGACTTAGGAAACCAATTTAATGAAATAAGGAGGTCAATACAAGACATAAATAAGGAAATAGAAATAGTAAAGAAAACCCAGTCAAAATTACTATAAATGAAGAACACAGTCAATGAAATTAAAAACTCTGTAGAAAATCTCACCAGGAGAATGGACAAAAGAGAGGACAGAATATCTAAAGTAGAAGACCAGGTGGCAGATCTAATACAGTCCAACAAAAACAAAGACAAACTAATAGAAAGTATGAATGGGAATTTCAAGATATTTAGGACACTATGAAAAGATCAAACATAAAAATTCATGGTATAGGAGAAGGAGAAGAATTTCACTCCAACAGCATAGTAGGCATTTTCAACAAAATCATAGAAGGAAACTTCCTCCAAATTGGGAAAGAGATGCTGATGCAGATACAGGAAGCCTTTAGAACACCAACCAGAAAAAACCTGGAAAGAACCTCTCCTCGCCATATTATAATTAAACTACCAAACATACAAACAAAAGAAAAAATATTGGAAGCAGTTAGAGAGAAAAATCAAGTTACCTACAAAGGCAAGCCCATCAGCATCACAGCAGATTACTCAATACAACCTTTAAAAGCCAAAAGGTCTTTGAGTGATGTATTCCAAGTTCTGAAAGATAACAACTGTCAACCAAGGTTACTTTACCCTGCAAAGCTATCCATTCAAATAGAGAACTAAGGACACTCCACAACAAAAGCAGAATAAAGGACAATTTGAAGACAAAACCAGCTCTACCGAAAATACTTGAAAGAATCCTCCATACTGAAGAAAAAGAAAAGCACACATATAAGGAATGTGGAAAAACAAACCATACTCAAATACAAGTTAATACAAGAGAGCAAAGGTAAAACTGGAAAAACTAAAAAACAAGAAAAATGACAAAAATAAATACACACCTTTCAATAATAGCCCTTAATATCAATGGCCTCAGTGTGCCAACCAACAGACATAGGTTTGCAGACTGGGTTAAAAAGTAGGATCCTTCAATTTGTTGCCTCCAAGAAACTCACCTTTCTACACAGGATGGACACTATCTTAGGGTAAAAGGTGGGAAAATTGTGTTTCAAGCAAATGGGCCTAGAAAACAGGCAAGGGTTGCTATCCTAACATCTGACAAGAAAGATTTCAGTACATTAGTTAGGAAAGATAAGGAAGGTCATTTTATATTGATTAAAGGTGCACTGCAACAGGAGAACACTACAATCCCAAACATATATGCACCTAACATGGGAGCTCCCACTTCATCAAACAAACGCTATTAGAACTAAGGTCACAGATAACACCAAACACAGTGGTAGTGGGTAACATCAACACCCCACTGTCATCAATTGTCAGGTCATCCCTGCAATAAATAGAGATGCATCTGGATTAAATGAGGTCACAGGACAAATGGACCTAACAGATATATACAGGGCATTTCATCCAATGCTGGAGAACACACATTCTTTTCAGCAGCACATGGAACACTCTCTAAAATAAGTGATATATTAGGAGACAAATAAAATCTTAACAAATACAGAAATTAAAATAATTCTTTGCACTCCATCTGATCACAATGGGATCAAACTGCAAATCAATAGCAAGAAAAGCTATAGAGCATACACAGAGTCATGGAAATGAAACAATACACTACTAAGGGATAAATGGGTCAATGAAGAAGTCAATAAGGAAATAAAAAAATTCATAGAGTCAAATGATGAGAATACAACATACCAAAACCTTTGGGACACAATGAATGAAGTCATAAAAGGGTAATTTATGGCTTTAAGTGCTGATATTAAGAAAGCAGAAAGGTTGCAAGTAAACAACTTAATGCTTCACCTTAAAGCCTTGGAAAAAGAAGAGCAAGGCAAACCAAAAATCAGTGGATGGGAGAAATAATAAAAAATTAGGGCAGAAATCAATGAAATAGAAACAAAAAAAGTAATCCAAGGAATCAATGAAACAAAAAGTTGGTTCTTTGAAAGAATAAACAAGATTGATAAACCCTTAGCAAATCTGACCAAAAGAAAGAGAGAAGAAACACAAATTGATAAAATTAGAGAAGAAAAAGGTACCATCACAACAGATAACAGAGAAATTCAAAAAATCATAGGGACATACTATAAGAATATATACTCCACTAAGTATGAAAATCTTAAAGAAATGGATGACTTCCTTGATTTATATGACCTACCTAAATTAAATGAAGATGAGATTAATCATTTAAATAGACCTATAACAACTATGGAGATCCAAGCAGTTATCAAAAATCTCCCAACTAAAAGAAAGTCCAGGCCCAGAAGGATTCACTGGTGAATTTTACCAGAGCTCATGGAAGAACTAGCATCAATGCTTCTTAAAGTTTTCCATAAAATAGAAAAAGAAGGAATCCTATCAAAGTTCTTCTACAAAGCCAGTATCACCCTGATACCAAAACCAGCAAAAATAGAACAAAAAAAGAAAAGTACAGACCAATGTCCATCATGAATATAGATGCAAAAATTCTCAACAAAATATTGGCAAACAGAATACAAGATTATATCAGAAAGATCATTCACCCCAACCAAGTATGCTTTTTCCCAGAGATGCAGGGATTGTTCACCATATGCAAATTGATAAATATAATACGTTATATAAATGGACTGAAGGGCAAAAAAGGGCAAAAAAATCACATGATCATTTCATTAGATGCAGAAAAAGTATTTGACAAAATCCAACATCCCTTCATGATGAAAGTCCTACAGAGACTGGGAAAAGAAGGAACATACTGCCACATAATAAAGGCTATTTATGACAAGCCTACAGCCAACATAATACTAAATGAGGAAAAACTGCAAGCTTTTCCACTAAAATCAGGAAAAAGACAAGGGTGTCCACTGTCCCCACTTTTATTTAATATAGTACTAGAAGTCTTAGCCATAGCAGTAAGGCTAGACACACAAATAAAAGGGATACAAATTGGAAAGGAAGAGACCAAGTTATCATTATTTGCAGATGACATGATTCTATGTATAAAGAACTCTAAAGACTCTACCAGCAAACTGTTAGAGCGGATAAACACCTACAGCCATGTAGCAGGATACAAAATAAGTACACAGAAATCAGTAGCCTTCCTATATGCTAACAACAAACACAGAGAGGATGAAATCAGGGAATCACTCCCATTCACAATTGTATCAAAAAAAAAAAAAAGTACCTTGGAATAAACCTAACCAAGGAAGTAAAGGATCTCTACAATGAGAACTTTAAAACACTCAAGCGAGAAATTGCAGAAGACACTATGAAGTGGAAAAACATCCGTTGTTCCTGGATTGGAAGAATCAATATTGTGAAAATGGCAATCTTACCAAAAGCAATCTACACATTTAATGTAATCCCCATCAAAATTCCAATGGCATTCTTCATGGAAATAGAAAAAATAATCCAAAAATTTATTTCAAAGCAAAAAAGCCTCAAATATCTAAAACAGTTTTTAGTAACAAAAATAAGGCTCGTGGCATCACCATACCTGATTTTAACCTATTCTACAGAGCCATAGTAACAAAAAAGGCATGGTACTGGCACAAAACAGATATGTAGATCAATGGAACAGAATAGAAAACCCAAATGTAATTCTGGGTAGCTTTAGCCAGCTGATATTTGACAAAAATGCCAAAAGCACTCATTAGAGAAAAGACAGCCTCTTCAGCAAATGATGCTGGGAAAACTATATATGTATCTGTAGAAGGATGAAAATAGATTCTTCTCTCTCTCCATGCACAAGAATTAAGTTCAAATGGATCAAAGACCTTAATATCAGTCCTGAAACTCTGAAACTGCTAGAGGACAAAGTAGGGGAAACCCTCCGACATATTGGTCTTGGCAGACTTTCTGAATACAACCCCAATTGCTCAAGCAATAAAACTACAGATTAACCACTGGCACCTCATGAAATTACAAAGCTTTTGTATAGCAAAAGACACTGAATAGAGCAAAGATGCAACCTAAAGAATGGGAGATAGCTTTTATCATGGAAAGTTTTTCTTTTACCATCTATTATGTGGGATAGTTTTGCTGGGTACATTAGTTTGGGTTGTAAGCCATAATTTTTTAGACTTTGAAGTGTTCTGTTATTCCAGGCCCGTTTGGCTTTCAGGGTTTCCATTGAGAAATCTCTTATAATTCTGCTGGGCTTGCCTTTGTATGTAGTGTTTTGTTTCTCTCTTGCTGCTTTTAGTGCTCTCTCTCTCTCTCTCTCTCTCTCTCTCTCTTTCATTGTTTTAATGATGATGAGTTTTAATGATGATGTGCCTTGGAGATTTTTTTCTTTGGTCCAGTCTGTTTGGAGTTCTGTTAGCTTCTTGTATCTTGATAGGACTCTCTTTTGACAGGGTGGAAAAGTTTTCTTTAATAATTTTGTTAAATAAGTTCTCTATGTTTTTGGTGTGGATCTCTCACCATTCTGGTATACCTATGATCCAAATATTATGTCATTTTAAGGTATCCCACAGTTCCTTCATGTACTGTTCACAAGATTTGTTTTTGAACTTATTGAAGTTTTTGGATTGCCAAACTGTTTCTTCTGCTTTGTTTTCTAGCTCTGAGATTTTGTATTCCACATGATTGACTCTGCTTTTGAGGGCTTCTAAAGAGGTTTTCACCTGGAAAATTTGGTTTGTATTATCTATTACCTTTTTCTGTGTAATATCCATTACTTCGTCAAGTTCCAATTTTAGGGCATGCTTGATTTTCATAATGATTCGAATTCTTTTTTTTTTTTTTTTTTTTTTTTTTGTTAGTGAGCTCTAATAGCTCAGAGGGTTTTTTAAATTTTATTTTTTATTATTTTTATTATTTTTATTTTTTGTATTGACAACTTCCATGATTGTAAACAATATCCCATGGTAATTCCCTCCCTCCCCCAACTTTCCCCTTTGAAATTCCACTCTCCATCATATCCCCTCCTCCTCTCAGTCTCTCTTTTATTTTGATGTCATGATCTTTTCCACCTGTTATAATGGTCTTGTGTAGATAGTGTCAGGCATTGTGAGGTCATGAATATCCAGGCCATTTTGTATCTGGAGGAACACATTGTAAGGAGTCCTACCCTTCCTTTGGCTCTTACGTTCTTTCCACCACCTCTTCCTCAATGGACCCTGAGCCTTGGAAGGTGTGATAGAGATGTTTCAGTACCGAGCACCCCTCTGTCCCTTCTTCTCAGCAACATGGTGCTTTCTGAGTCATCTCAAGATCACTGCCATCTGAAAAGAGAAGGTTCTCTAACCAAAAGTGAGAGTAGCATTAATATATGGGTTTGAACATTAAGAGTAGTGCTTACCAGGCAGTTTGATGGGCATAGTATATACATTTAGCTAAACAGCAGCAGACGTTACAACCCTAGGGCTCATGACTACCCCTGTTTTAGGTTTTCAGTATCAGGGATGTATGCCCTCCCATGGAGCAGGCCTCCAGTCAAATTAGAGGGCAGTTGATTTCCCCCATAACACACATGCCACCATTGCACCTGTTGGCTCATTTAACCTGGCTGACCAAATATAAGGCTTGAAGTGTCCACTGTTGAGTATCTTCACTGGTGATTTCTCTCTCTCCCATTGAACTGCATGCAGCATGGTTTTTTTTGTTGTTGTTGTTGTTTTTTCCAGCTTTCTGTCAGCTGGCCTCCATGGAGGAGATTTTCAGCTCAGCTCCAGCAGGGTTTCTCAGTAACCTTGCATCCCAAGTATGTGGAGTCTTCAGCAAAAGGGTCTCACCATCTATTCCTGGTGGGAAACCAATTGCCTTGGCAATGGCCTGTAATGTTTTGAGGGCATTGGGGACCTCCCTGGCCAACAATTCACTGGAAGGTATCCCATCCCTGGCACTGAAATTTTTCTAGTAACAATCTGTGGCTCCTGAGTGTTCCATTCTCAAAAACCTAGGTTTCCATATGACTTATTTTATCCTCTTAGATTTTGATTAGTCCTCCCTCCACCTTTCCTTTACTCAGTCTCTTCCCCTGACCTCACTTAGGCCTTTTCACCCCCATTAATCTGTTCTTCTATTTACATATATACAATACCATCCTATTAAGTTCTCCTTTCCATACCTTTCTATTCTCTTTATGACTCCTTTCTTGCTTATTTGCCTCTGCTACAGTTTTGTCTTCATTAAACTTGGCCAGTTGGTTATTATGCTCCTCTGTTTTTTGGCTCAACTTCAGTTCACTTAACTCTTTTGTGAAGTCTCTCTGGGTTTTTTTTTTTTCTATTTGATCAAGTCTGGTGAAGATAGTTGTGTGGATTTCATTTATGTGGTTGTTGGTTTTTGTTTTTTTTTTAATTTTTTGTTCATTTTTATTTATTTGAGAGTGACAGAGAGATAGAGAAAGAAGCAGATAGAAAGAGAGAGACTGGGCGCGCCAGGGCTTCTAGCCACTGCAAACGAACTCCAGACACGTGCGCCCCTTTGTGCATCTGGCTAACGTGGGTCCTGGGGAATAGAGCCTTGAACCGGGGTCCTTAGGCTTCACAGGCAAGTGATTAACCGCTAAGCCATCTCTCTAGCCCTGGTTGTTGGGTTTTTGTTGATTTGCTGCGAGTACTGCCGTTTGCTCGGCCAGGGTCACATATCTTGTGTCTACACTTTGGGCTTCTCTTCCTGTTGTCTCCTCTATGTTCTCATTGGAGAAGCCCGTTGTGAAACTAGGCAACCTTGTTGGAGCTCCCTCCATTTGATGTTTCATAGTGTTTCTTTTGCACTGTGGTCTGTCCATCACAGTGTGGGAGTCTTATTTAATTAAGGAAGAAACAAGAGTTTTCCCTTTCAGTAACTTTGGTGAGTGTTCTGTCATATATTTGACTAGGATAGGCTAATGGTGACTTTGTGCTTTGGGCTGCACTTGTGAAGGGTGTAAGTGCAGAAGTCACTCTGGGCTGGTGCTTACTATCAAAGGTGGGATTGGAGGTCTGGGATCCCTTTTGGGCTGGTTTCAGCTGTGTCTTTTCTGTAGTGTTAGCTCTTGATCTCCCACTGAATCCAGATAGGGTCTGACAGACTCAATGGAGGGTGCCTGCAGGGAAGAAGGAAGGTGTCTGGGTTTGTATGCAGAGCACAGCAGTGGGGCCAGAGATAAAGAAGGCCAGTTAACACAGAAGCAGGGAGCAAGGATGAGGGAGGGTAGGCATGTGTTTGAAGTCACAGTGGGTAGGGCCAAGAAAGAGGAAGGTGGTGTGTTCTCAGATGCAGTGGGTGGGGCCAAGAATGAGGAAGGCCCCGTAATCGCACGTGCAGTGGGCAGGCAGAGGGACAGAGAGGGAGGAAGGCAGAGCAGTGGATGGGGTCCAGAGAGAGGAAGGTGGTGCATTCACATACACTGGGTGCGGGGGGACAAAAAAGGATGCCTGTTCACAGATGCAGGTGGGGAGGTTGCAAAGGGAAGAAGTGCTGATGATCTGTCACTGAGAGATGCATTGGGGGGGGTAAGAGAGCGAGGGTGCAGGGATCCCTCTGACAGGCAAGAGTGTGAGGGCCAAGTTCAGCATGCAGCAGAGAACCTGGTTAGGGAGTGGCAGCTGGGGTGAGTGGTTTGGGGGACTCAAGGGTGTAGTGATCTATCAGTGAGCATGGGAATCAGCAGATTTCCTACTGTGCCCCTCTGTACCTGCCCACTGGAGGTCTTCTTAGACCTACTCCCACTGATGCCCCATAGATCTTGCCTGATATTACTCTGGGAGCTGAAGCATGGTTAGGTGGATGCCATCCTGACCAAAAGCCTTGGCTTATAATCTTAAGGGAAAGTTTCTTCATGACATGTCAGAGCAGAGGCTGGACATAACATCTTGTCAAATTATCTGGGAGGTAGTAGGGCTGATCTAATAAACCTCAAGGTCTGCCCCCAACAACACAACTCCTCCAGCAAGGCTCCACTTCCCAAAGGCTGCATCAGCTGGGGATCAAATAACAGGGTTAATCACAAAACTCAGGAAACATTGCAGAAGACTGAGTAGAAATAATTTTATATAATTTTATAGACAAGAAACAGGATGAGTAGTCCAGGCATAGCATGGCCTTTGCACTCATGAACTCACAGCAACTGTCATTACAGAATAAGACTTGCACCAATGGCCTGCCAAAATTACATCATGGATGAAGGAGAGGCTATGAGGCCCCACACCTCCCTGAGGAATTATTGGCAGTTAATATTTGCTGGAGTAGGAGGGCTCATGATCTTCAGTGGTATAGCCACTAGTACGTTGCCCATGCTCCTGTAATAAACCCCCATTCATACAAGCAAGCATCCCTAATTTAAAAGAGTGGGTCACAAAAAAATTTTAAACATAAAATAAGCAAAAAGAGTATATACTTGAGATATCAGTCCTCCAAAGGAAAATACTTGCTCAGCATAAATGAGCCACAGAAATTATCACATTTTTTTCTTTTTCATTTTGAGACAGTCTCATGAAACCCAGGCTGGCCTTGAACTCAATATATAGCTGAGGATGTCCTTGAACTTCTGATCTTCTTGCCTCTACCTCCTGGGTGCTAGGATCACAGATATGAGCCACCACCTTTATGCTGGGTATGAAATCCACGGTTTCATGCATTCTAGGCAAGTGCTGTACCAACTGAGCTGTATCTTTGGCCCCACATCTTCAAGATTTCACTCCATGAAAATGAAAACATCTATTTATTCCAAAAGAAATGGCCACAATGGGGACTAGGGATGTAACTCAGTGGTAGAGTGCAACAGGAAGAGCTGCAAGGGAAGAAGGGAGGAAGGAAGAATATGGAAGGCAGAAAGACAATAAGGGGGGGACGAAAGAAAAAAAAAGGGTAAGGGAGGGAGGGGAGAAGGGAGAGAAAAAAGGAAAAGAAAAGAAAAAAAGACCAAAATGAAAATAAAAGCAACAGGGAATTCAGACCTGTATTATATAAAGAGTGTTTTCATATTGATAAGGAGGGGGGAAAAAACCTTACCAGTGTGCCAAGGAACCATTTTCAAGAGAAAATAAAACTGCTCAAGGAAAACATTGTTTCATGCTTAACTAAACCAATGCCAGTGAAAACAACAACTTAGGTCAGTATCCTAAATCACTTACTGATATCCAAAATTTAATAACTAAGTAAGGGCTCTGTCAGTAAAGAATTTGCCTTTCAAGCACAAAGACTTAAGTTTAGCACCCCAGAACCCACATACAATAAGCCTGGTGCAGTGGTACATGTAGTCCCAGGATGGCCTCGAACTCACGGTAATCCTCCTACCTCTGCCTCCCGAGTGCTGGGGTTAAAGGCGTGCGCCACCACACCCGGCTAGGTGTGATATTTTTATAACTAGCACACAATAGGTCTGTTTATACCAGCTTCACCACAAACATGTATGGGATGCTTTGTGCTGTGACATTATGAGGACTGCAATGTCACCGGGTAACAAAATGTTAACCACCATAGTAATCTTTTCTTCCATTTTCTTTTTTTCTCAATTTTAATAACATTTTCAATGATTATAAAAAATATCCCATGGTAATACCCTCCCTCCCCCCCCACTTTCCCCTTTGAAATTCCATTCTCCATCATATCCCCTCCCCATGTCAATCAGTCTCTCTTTTATTTTGATGTCATGATCTTTTCCTCCTCTGATGACGGTCTTGTGTAGGTAGTGTCAGGCACTGTGAGGTCATGGATATCCAGGCCATTTTATGTCTGGAGGGAGCACGTTGTAAGGAGTCCTACCCTTCCTTTGGCTCTTACATTCTTTCCACCACCTCTTCCGTGTTAGACCCTGAAACTTGGTGGGTGTGATCGAGATGTTACTCAGTACTCCAGTCACTTCTTTCCAGCACTATGATACCTTCTGAGTCGTCCCAAGGTCACTGCCATCTAAAGAGAAGATACTCTACCCAAAGTGAGAGTAGCATTAATATAAGGGTATGAACATTGAGAGAAGTGCTTACTGGGCAGTTTGATAAGCATAGTATATACATTTATCCAGACAGCAGCAGATGTTACACCCCTAGGGCTCATGACTATCCCTGTTTTAAGTTTTCAGTATCAGGGATGTATTACCTCCCATGGAGCCAGGCCTCCAGTCCAATTGGAGAGCAGTTGGTTCCACCATGATAGATGTGCCACTATTGCACCCGTTGGCTCTTTGGCCTGGCTGGCCAATTATAAAGGCTTGCAGTGTCCACTGTTGAGTATCTTCAACTGGTGGTGTCTTTTACTCCCATTGAACTGCATGTAGAATGTCTTCTTCCAGCTTTATGTCAGGTGGACTACATGGAGGAGGTTATCAGCTCAATTCCAGCAGGATTTCTCAGTGGCCTTGCAGCCCAAGTATGTGAAGGTTTCATCAATAGGGTCTCACCATCTATTCCTGGTGGGAAACCAATTGCCTTGGCAATGGCCTGTAATGTTTTGAGGGCATTGGGGACCTCCCTGGCCAACAATTCACTGGAAGGTATCCCATCCCTGGCACTGAAATTTTTCTAGTAACAATCTGTGGCTCCTGAGTGTTCCATTCTCAAAAACCTAGGTTTCCATATGACTTATTTTATCCTCTTAGATTTTGATTAGTCCTCCCTCCACCTTTCCTTTACTCAGTCTCTTCCCCTGACCTCACTTAGGCCTTTTCACCCCCATTAATCTGTTCTTCTATTTACATATATACAATACCATCCTATTAAGTTCTCCTTTCCATACCTTTCTATTCTCTTTATGACTCCTTTCTTGCTTATTTGCCTCTGCTACAGTTTTGTCTTCATTAAACTTGGCCAGTTGGTTATTATGCTCCTCTGTTTTTTGGCTCAACTTCAGTTCACTTAACTCTTTTGTGAAGTCTCTCTGGGTTTTTTTTTTTTCTATTTGATCAAGTCTGGTGAAGATAGTTGTGTGGATTTCATTTATGTGGTTGTTGGTTTTTGTTTTTTTTTTAATTTTTTGTTCATTTTTATTTATTTGAGAGTGACAGAGAGATAGAGAAAGAAGCAGATAGAAAGAGAGAGACTGGGCGCGCCAGGGCTTCTAGCCACTGCAAACGAACTCCAGACACGTGCGCCCCTTTGTGCATCTGGCTAACGTGGGTCCTGGGGAATAGAGCCTTGAACCGGGGTCCTTAGGCTTCACAGGCAAGTGATTAACCGCTAAGCCATCTCTCTAGCCCTGGTTGTTGGGTTTTTGTTGATTTGCTGCGAGTACTGCCGTTTGCTCGGCCAGGGTCACATATCTTGTGTCTACACTTTGGGCTTCTCTTCCTGTTGTCTCCTCTATGTTCTCATTGGAGAAGCCCGTTGTGAAACTAGGCAACCTTGTTGGAGCTCCCTCCATTTGATGTTTCATAGTGTTTCTTTTGCACTGTGGTCTGTCCATCACAGTGTGGGAGTCTTATTTAATTAAGGAAGAAACAAGAGTTTTCCCTTTCAGTAACTTTGGTGAGTGTTCTGTCATATATTTGACTAGGATAGGCTAATGGTGACTTTGTGCTTTGGGCTGCACTTGTGAAGGGTGTAAGTGCAGAAGTCACTCTGGGCTGGTGCTTACTATCAAAGGTGGGATTGGAGGTCTGGGATCCCTTTTGGGCTGGTTTCAGCTGTGTCTTTTCTGTAGTGTTAGCTCTTGATCTCCCACTGAATCCAGATAGGGTCTGACAGACTCAATGGAGGGTGCCTGCAGGGAAGAAGGAAGGTGTCTGGGTTTGTATGCAGAGCACAGCAGTGGGGCCAGAGATAAAGAAGGCCAGTTAACACAGAAGCAGGGAGCAAGGATGAGGGAGGGTAGGCATGTGTTTGAAGTCACAGTGGGTAGGGCCAAGAAAGAGGAAGGTGGTGTGTTCTCAGATGCAGTGGGTGGGGCCAAGAATGAGGAAGGCCCCGTAATCGCACGTGCAGTGGGCAGGCAGAGGGACAGAGAGGGAGGAAGGCAGAGCAGTGGATGGGGTCCAGAGAGAGGAAGGTGGTGCATTCACATACACTGGGTGCGGGGGGACAAAAAAGGATGCCTGTTCACAGATGCAGGTGGGGAGGTTGCAAAGGGAAGAAGTGCTGATGATCTGTCACTGAGAGATGCATTGGGGGGGGTAAGAGAGCGAGGGTGCAGGGATCCCTCTGACAGGCAAGAGTGTGAGGGCCAAGTTCAGCATGCAGCAGAGAACCTGGTTAGGGAGTGGCAGCTGGGGTGAGTGGTTTGGGGGACTCAAGGGTGTAGTGATCTATCAGTGAGCATGGGAATCAGCAGATTTCCTACTGTGCCCCTCTGTACCTGCCCACTGGAGGTCTTCTTAGACCTACTCCCACTGATGCCCCATAGATCTTGCCTGATATTACTCTGGGAGCTGAAGCATGGTTAGGTGGATGCCATCCTGACCAAAAGCCTTGGCTTATAATCTTAAGGGAAAGTTTCTTCATGACATGTCAGAGCAGAGGCTGGACATAACATCTTGTCAAATTATCTGGGAGGTAGTAGGGCTGATCTAATAAACCTCAAGGTCTGCCCCCAACAACACAACTCCTCCAGCAAGGCTCCACTTCCCAAAGGCTGCATCAGCTGGGGATCAAATAACAGGGTTAATCACAAAACTCAGGAAACATTGCAGAAGACTGAGTAGAAATAATTTTATATAATTTTATAGACAAGAAACAGGATGAGTAGTCCAGGCATAGCATGGCCTTTGCACTCATGAACTCACAGCAACTGTCATTACAGAATAAGACTTGCACCAATGGCCTGCCAAAATTACATCATGGATGAAGGAGAGGCTATGAGGCCCCACACCTCCCTGAGGAATTATTGGCAGTTAATATTTGCTGGAGTAGGAGGGCTCATGATCTTCAGTGGTATAGCCACTAGTACGTTGCCCATGCTCCTGTAATAAACCCCCATTCATACAAGCAAGCATCCCTAATTTAAAAGAGTGGGTCACAAAAAAATTTTAAACATAAAATAAGCAAAAAGAGTATATACTTGAGATATCAGTCCTCCAAAGGAAAATACTTGCTCAGCATAAATGAGCCACAGAAATTATCACATTTTTTTCTTTTTCATTTTGAGACAGTCTCATGAAACCCAGGCTGGCCTTGAACTCAATATATAGCTGAGGATGTCCTTGAACTTCTGATCTTCTTGCCTCTACCTCCTGGGTGCTAGGATCACAGATATGAGCCACCACCTTTATGCTGGGTATGAAATCCACGGTTTCATGCATTCTAGGCAAGTGCTGTACCAACTGAGCTGTATCTTTGGCCCCACATCTTCAAGATTTCACTCCATGAAAATGAAAACATCTATTTATTCCAAAAGAAATGGCCACAATGGGGACTAGGGATGTAACTCAGTGGTAGAGTGCAACAGGAAGAGCTGCAAGGGAAGAAGGGAGGAAGGAAGAATATGGAAGGCAGAAAGACAATAAGGGGGGGACGAAAGAAAAAAAAAGGGTAAGGGAGGGAGGGGAGAAGGGAGAGAAAAAAGGAAAAGAAAAGAAAAAAAGACCAAAATGAAAATAAAAGCAACAGGGAATTCAGACCTGTATTATATAAAGAGTGTTTTCATATTGATAAGGAGGGGGGAAAAAACCTTACCAGTGTGCCAAGGAACCATTTTCAAGAGAAAATAAAACTGCTCAAGGAAAACATTGTTTCATGCTTAACTAAACCAATGCCAGTGAAAACAACAACTTAGGTCAGTATCCTAAATCACTTACTGATATCCAAAATTTAATAACTAAGTAAGGGCTCTGTCAGTAAAGAATTTGCCTTTCAAGCACAAAGACTTAAGTTTAGCACCCCAGAACCCACATACAATAAGCCTGGTGCAGTGGTACATGTAGTCCCAGGATGGCCTCGAACTCACGGTAATCCTCCTACCTCTGCCTCCCGAGTGCTGGGGTTAAAGGCGTGCGCCACCACACCCGGCTAGGTGTGATATTTTTATAACTAGCACACAATAGGTCTGTTTATACCAGCTTCACCACAAACATGTATGGGATGCTTTGTGCTGTGACATTATGAGGACTGCAATGTCACCGGGTAACAAAATGTTAACCACCATAGTAATCTTTTCTTCCATTTTCTTTTTTTCTCAATTTTAATAACATTTTCAATGATTATAAAAAATATCCCATGGTAATACCCTCCCTCCCCCCCCACTTTCCCCTTTGAAATTCCATTCTCCATCATATCCCCTCCCCATGTCAATCAGTCTCTCTTTTATTTTGATGTCATGATCTTTTCCTCCTCTGATGACGGTCTTGTGTAGGTAGTGTCAGGCACTGTGAGGTCATGGATATCCAGGCCATTTTATGTCTGGAGGGAGCACGTTGTAAGGAGTCCTACCCTTCCTTTGGCTCTTACATTCTTTCCACCACCTCTTCCGTGTTAGACCCTGAAACTTGGTGGGTGTGATCGAGATGTTACTCAGTACTCCAGTCACTTCTTTCCAGCACTATGATACCTTCTGAGTCGTCCCAAGGTCACTGCCATCTAAAGAGAAGATACTCTACCCAAAGTGAGAGTAGCATTAATATAAGGGTATGAACATTGAGAGAAGTGCTTACTGGGCAGTTTGATAAGCATAGTATATACATTTATCCAGACAGCAGCAGATGTTACACCCCTAGGGCTCATGACTATCCCTGTTTTAAGTTTTCAGTATCAGGGATGTATTACCTCCCATGGAGCCAGGCCTCCAGTCCAATTGGAGAGCAGTTGGTTTCCACCATGATAGATGTGCCACTATTGCACCCGTTGGCTCATTTGGCCTGGCTGGCCAATTATAAGGCTTGCAGTGTCCACTGTTGAGTATCTTCACTGGTGGTGTCTTTTACTCCCATTGAACTGCATGTAGAATGTCTTCTTCCAGCTTTATGTCAGGTGGACTACATGGAGGAGGTTATCAGCTCAATTCCAGCAGGATTTCTCAGTGGCCTTGCAGCCCAAGTATGTGAAGGTTTCATCAATAGGGTCTTACCATCTAGTCAAGGTGGGAAACCAAGGGCCTCGCCAATGGCCTATAATGTTTTGGGGGAATCAGGGACCTCCCTGGCCAACAACTCACTGGAAGGTATCCCATCCCTGGCACTGAAAATTTTCTAGCAACAATCTATGGCTCCTGAGTGTTACATTATCCAAAACCAGAGAATTCCATATGATGTATTTATGTCCTCTTAGATTTTGATTAGCCCTCCCTCCACCTTTCCTTTACTCAGTCTCTTCCCCTGACATCACTTTTGGCCTTTTCACCCCCATTAATCTGTTCTTCTACTTACATATATACAATACTAACCTATTAAGTATTCCCTTCCCTTCCTTTCCCTTCCCTTAATATCTCTTTTTTAGCTTACTGGCCTCTGCTACTGAGTTTTTTCCTTCTCACACAGAAGCCCAATCATCTGTAGCTAGGATCCACATATGAGAGAGAACATGCAACGCTTGGCTTTCTGGGCCTGGGTTACCTCACTTAGTATAATCCTTTCCAGATCCATCCATTTTCCTGCAATTTTCATAACTTCATTTTTCATTACCGCTGAGTAGAACTCCATTGTGCCATATCTTCATTATCCACGCATCAGCTGAAGGATATCTAGGCTGGTTCCATTTCCCAGCTATTGTGAATTGAGCGGCAATAAACATGGTTGAGCAAGTATCTCTAAGGTAATGAGATGAATCCTTAGGATATATGCCTAGAAGTGCTATAGCTGGGTCATATGGTAGATCAATTTTCAGCTGTCTTAGGAACCTCCACACTGATTTCCACAATGGCTGGACCAGAAGCGTTCTTCTTTTTCCACATACTCGCCATCATTTATGGTCATTTGTTTTCATGATGGTAGCAAATCTGACAGGAGTGAGATGGAATCTCAACGTAGTTTTAATCTGCATTTCCCTGATGACTAGGGATGTAGAACATTTTTTTAGATGCTTATACGCCATCCATATTTCTTCTTTTGAGACTCTCTATTTAGCTCCATAGCCCATTTTTTAATTGGCTTGTTTGATTTCTTATTATTTAACTTTTTCAGTTCTTTGTATATCCTAGATATTAATCCTCCATCAGATATATAGCTGGCAAAGACTTTTTACCCATTCTGTAGGTTGCCTCTTTGCTTTATTCACAGTGTCCTTTGCAGTACAAAATTTTTGTAATTTCATGAGGTCCCAGTGGTTAATCTGTGGTTTTATTGCCTGAGCAACTGGGGTTATATTCAGAGAGTCCTTGCCAAGACCAATATGTTGAAGGGTTTCACCTACTATTTCCTCTAGAACTTTCAGAGTTTCCGGTCTCATGTTAAGGCCTTTAATACATTTGGACTTAATTCTTGTGCATGGAGAGAGAAGAATCTACTTTCATCCTTCTACAGATACATATCCAGTATTCCCAGGACCATTTGTTGAAGAGGCTTTCTTTTCTCCAATGAGTATTTTTGGCATTTTTATCGAATACCAGGTGGCTATAGCTACCTGGACTTATATCAGGGTCCTCTATTCTGTTCCATTGATCTACATGTCTGCTGTTGTGCCAGTACCATGCTGTTTTTGTTACTATGGCTCTGTAGTATAGGTTAAAATCAGGTATGGTGATACCACCAGCCTTATTTTTGTTGCTCAGTATTATTTTAGATATTTGAGGTTTTTTGTGATTCCAAATGAATTTTTGGATTGTTTTTTCTATTTCCATGAAGAATGCCATTGGAATTTTGATGGGGATTACATTAAATGTGTAGATTGCTTTTGGTAAGATTGCCATTTTCACAATATTGATTCTTCCAATCCAGGAAGAAGGGTTGTTTTTCCATTTCATTGTGTCTTTTGCAATTTCTTGCTTGAGTGTTTTATAGTTTTCATTGTAGAGATCCTTTACTTCCTTGGTTAGGTTTATTCCAAGGTACTTTATTTTCTTTGATGCAATTGTGAATGGGAGTGATTATCTGATTTCATCCTCTGTGTGTTTGTTGTTGGCATAAATGAAGGCTACCGATTTCTGTGTATTTATTTTGTATCCTGCTACATGGCTGTAGGTGTTTATCAGCTCTAATAGTTTGCTGGTAGAGTCTTTATGGTCCTTTATATGTAGAATCATGTCATCTGCAAATAATGATAACTTGATCTCTTCCTTACCAATTTGTATCCATTTTATGTGTGTCTCTTGCCTTATTGCTATGGCTAAGACTTCCAGTACTATATTAAATAGAAGTGGGGACAGTGGACACCCTTGTCTTTTTCCTGATTTTAGTGGAAAAGCTTGCAGTTTTTCCCCATTTAGTAATATGTTGGCTGTAGGCTTGTCATAAATAGCCTTTATTATATTGAGATATGTTCCTTGTATTCCTAGTCTCTGTAGGACTTTTATCATGAAGGGATGTTGGATTTTGTCACTTTCTCTGCATCTAAGGAGATGATCATGTGATTTTTGTCCTTCACTCAATTTATACAAGGTATTACACTTATTGATTTGCATATGTTGAACCATCCCTGCATCTGTGGGATAAAGCCTACTTGGTCTGGGTGAATGATCTTTCTGATTTTTTCTTGTATTCTGTTTGCCAATATTTTGTTGAGAATTTTTACATCTATGTTCATTAGGGAGATTGTTCTGTAATTTTCTTTTTTTGTTCTATCTTTGCCTGGTTTTGGTATCAGGGTGATGCTGGCTTCGTAGAAGGAGTTTGGTAGGATTCCTTCTTTCTCTATTTTATGGAAAAGCTGAAGAAGCAATGGCGTTAGTTCTTCCCTGAAGGTCTGGTAAAATTCAGCAGTGAATCCATCTGGGCTGGGCTTTTTTTAGTTGGGAGATTTTTGATAATGGCTTGGATCACCATGCTTGTTATAGGTCTATTTAAGTGGTTAATCTCATCTTGATTTAATTTAGGTAGGTCATATAAATCAAGGAAATCATCCATTTCTTTCAGAATTTTATACCTTGTCCAGTATATGCTTTTATAGTATGTCTTTATGATTTTTGAATTTCTCTGGCATCTGTTGTGATGTTACCTTTTTCATCTCTAATTTTATTTATTTGTGTCTCTTCGCTCTTTCTTTTCGTCAGATTTGCTAAGGGTTTATCAATTTTTTTTATCCTTTCAAAGAACTAACTCTTTGTTTCATTGATTCTTTGGATTGTTTTTTTTTGTTTGTTTGTTTGTTTGTTTGTTTGTATTTCATTAATTTCTGCCCTAATCTTTATTATTTCTTCCTGTCCACTGATTTTTGGTTTGCCTTGTTCTTCTTTTTCCAAGGCTTTAAGGTGAAGCATTAGGTCCTTTATTTGTGACCTTTCTAATTTCTTAACTTAGGCCCTTGCAGCTATAAATTTACCTCTTAGGGCTGCCTTCATTGTGTCCCAGAGATTTTGGTATGTTGTTTTCTCATTATCGTTTGACTCTACAAAGTTTTTGATTTCCTTCTTGATTTCTTCATTGACCCATTTATCATTTAGTAGTGTGTTGTTTAATTTCCATGATTTTGTGTATGATCTATAGAATTTCTTGCTGTTGATTTGTAGTTTGAGTCCATTGTGGTCAGATATACTGTAAGGAATTATTTCAATATTCCTGTATTTGTTAAGATTTGCTTTGTGTCCTAATATATGGTCTATTTTAGAGAATTTTCCATGTGCTGCTGGAAAGAAGATATATTCTGTGGTATTTGGATGAAATGTCCTGTATATATCTGTTAGGTCCATTTGTTCTATGACCTCATTTAAGCCAGATGCCTCTCTGTTTATTTTTTCCTGGTATGACCTGTCAACTGATGAGAGTGGGGTGTTGAAGTCACCCCCTACCTCTGTATTTTGTGTTATCTGGGACCTTAGTTCTAATAGCATTTGTTTGATGAACTTGGGGGCCCCATGTTAGGTGCATATATGTTTAGGATTGTAATGTCTTCCTCTTGGAGGGTGCCTTTAATCAATGTAAAGTGGCCTTCCTTATCTTTCTTAACTAATGTTGGACTGAAGTCTGCCTTGTCAGATATGAGGATAGCAACCCTTGCTTGTTTTCTAGGTCCAGTTTTTTGAAACACCGTTTTCCAACCTTTCACCCTAAGGTAGGGTCCATCCTTTGTAGAAAGGTGGGTTTCTTGGAGGCAACAAATTGAAGGATCCTACTTTTTAACCCAGTCTGCAAACCTATGTCTTTTGGTTGGGTCATTGAGGCCGTTGATCTTAAGAGATATTATTGAAAGGTGTGTATTCATTTTTGCCATTTTTTTTTTTTTTTTTTGTAGTTCTTCTGGTTTTACCTTTGCTCTCTTGTGTTAACTGGTATTTGGGTATTGTTTGTTTTTGCCTGGTTCCTTATATGTGTGCTTTTCCTTTTCTTCAGTATGGAGGATTCTTTCAAGTATTTTCTGTAGAGCTGGTTTTGTCTTCAAATACTCCTTTAGCTTGCTTTTGTCATGGAATGTCCTTATTTCTCCATCTATTTGAATGGATAGCTTTGCAGGATAAAGTAACCTTGGTTGACAGTTGTTATCTTTCAGAACTTGGAATACATCACTCCACGCCCTTCTGGCTTTTAAAGTTTGTGTTGAGTAATCTGCTGTAATCCTGATAGGCTTGCTTTTGTAGGTAACTTGATTTTTCTCTCTGACTGCTTTCAATATTTTTTCTTTGGATTGTGTGTTTGGTAGTTTGATTATAATATGGTGAGGAGTGGTTCTTTCCAGGTTTTGTCTGGCTGGGTTCTAAAGGATTCCTGTGTCTGCATTGGCACCTCTTTCCCAATTTGGGGGAAGTTTTCTTCTATGATTTTGTTGAAGATGCCTACTATGCCTTTGGAGTGAAATTCTTCTCCTTCTACTATGCCCTGAATTCTTATGTTTGATCTTTTCATTGTGTCCCAAATATCTTGAAATTCCCACTCATACTTTTCTATTAGTTTGTCTTTCTCTTTGTTGGACTGTATTAGATCTGCCACCTGGTCTTCTAGCTTAGATATTCTGTCCTCTCCTTTGTCCATTCTACTGGTGAGATTTTCTACAGAGTTTTTAATTTCATTTACTGTGTTCTTTATTGCTAGTAATTCTGACTTGTTTTTCTTTATTATTTCTATTTCCTTAGTTATGTCTAGTATTGACCTCTTTATTTCATTAAATTGGCGTCCCGTGTCTTCTTTGATTCCTTTGATTTCTTCTTTGAGTTCTTTGAGTTCTTTAAACATATTTATAATCATTCTTTGAAATCTTTCTCAGGCATTTCCTCTAACTCATTCTCACTGGAAGTCATTTCTGATGCATTAATACTTTCTGGTGCATTCATATTGTCTTGATTTTTGGTGTTTGTTTTCCCTTCTGGATTATTTAATGTTTGGATTTTCTAGTTAGCTGGGTATTATTACATGTATCAATCAATCTGATGTTATATATCTTCGGGGTAGGAGCTTAAGGCGCTAGGTGTGTCTCTCAAGACTCTCACAGTATCTAAAAAAATGACCCTAGGTGTTGGGTTTGCCTGCTATGAGAGTATTCAAGTAGACTGAGTGGAACCAAATACAGATAGTTCCTAAAATTTAACTAAACAATGTACCCTTTCAATGAAAAACAGCACAGAGTATTTATCCAAGAGTAGGTATTATGACAACCAGATCCTTTGTCTGTCCCTTAGGCTGTGTGGTGCATCACCCACTCCCTTAATCCTGACAACAAGGAGGTTAAGATTTCTGGTCTGTAGAGGGTTCCAAGTCAGCTTGTGAGCAGGTGAGACCCTTCCTTAATGTATAACAGAAGAGGAAACAAAGCCACTATAAACCAAGAAGCAACAAATAACAAGCCCAAGTTATAGCTTATTTAAGAATGGCAAATCTAGCCGGGCATGGTGTCACACGCCTTTAATCCTAGCAGTTGGGAGGCAGAGGTAGGAGGATCACCATGAGTTCAAGGCCACCCCTGAGACTGCATAGTGAATTCCAGGTCAGCCTGAGCTAGAGTGAGACCCTACCTCAAAAACCAAAAAAAAAAAAAAAAAAAGAATGGTAAATCTGACCATCCATAAGATTTAACATATAATTTATCCTGATATAGATGGTGCAATTATCACTTCTGGTTCAGGCCTATATACCAGGTTTATTAGGCAGGTACTGATCTGGTATAATCCTAGGTACCTTTTGGGATGATTTTGGTCTCAGTTATGCTGTGCTCCTGCTTGGGTCCCGCTGTTGGTTGAAGTAGGCATGGCCAGGTCCCTGGACTGCTGCTCTGTTCACTGGAGCTGGGCACTTCCAGTGTGGTAGGGGAGGCTGCCAATGCTGCTCTAGTTCTCTCACTGTTCCACGTGTTTTTCTACCTTGTGATCTGCTTCTCCGTTGTTCACTACTGTTCTCCCTTCACGTTTCTTGAGTTTGTGGAGAGCTCCGGTGTGAGTGGAAAATCCCCTCACCTGGCTTTTCCTTCAGCTCAAGCCAAGCCTGGTGGCTGGCTGTCACGCTGCTGCTGCAGTCCCACAGACCTGCTGGAGCTGCTTCTGCTGGCCTGTGTGGGCTCTGGATGCTCTGGATCTCTCCTACTTCTCCGCTGCCATTTCAATTTCCTATACACCTCACAAGTGTGTATTTTGCTGGGGGTTTTTGGGGCTTTTTCCCCCCCTAGGCTGCTTTGGCATGGTACCTACACCGCCATATTAACCAGAAGTCCCCTTTTCTTCCATTTTCATTATTTTGTATATGTATGTGTAGATGTGTGTGATATGTGCATATGTATGGGCACACACTTGCCATGGAATGTATGTGGCGGTCAGAGGACAACCTCAGAGTGTTTTTCCTCTCCTTCTACCTTCTTTTAAGACAGCGTTTCTTGCCAATGCTGCTGGTTGTCAAACTTATGGGTTTTCTTGGCTCTAGAGGTCTGCCTTAGGCCTGCAGAGGCCACAGACTCATGTACTACTTTGTGTCTGGCTTTACATGAGCACTGCGAAGGATCTAACTCAAAAGGCTTGCAAGCAAGTTCCTTTATCTGCTGAGCCATCTCCCCAGCCACTACATCTTAACCTTGTAGAAACACTGTGGCCTATGATGTTCATTATTGACCAAAATGTACAATATGGGCCTGTACCTTTGTTGTGTTAGACTTCTGTAGGACAGATGTTATATGTGCATCTCACTGAGTTAAAATCAAGTTGTCTGTAGGGTTTATCCCTCCTGGAGGGAGGCTACAGGGGAGGAGCTGTGTCTTTTGCAGCTTCCTGAGGCCCTGTGTTCCTGGCTTACAGGTCAGTTCTAGTATGTTCAGAATCAACAGCATAAGCCAAGTCATTTTTATTATGTATATGGGGGTATGTGTATGGATGTGTATCATGTGTGCATGTGTAACAGTTCATTCATGTAGTGATCTGAGGACAACCTTGGGGTGTTTATCCTCTCCTTCCACCCTGCTTGAGATAGGGTTTCCCCTTGTGGTCCATCTTCATATATGCCAGTCTATCTGGCCTTAGGCTTCCAAATTCTCCAAGCTCCGCCTTCCAATGAGGTGGGGCATTGGAATTACAGATATGTGCTTTATGTGCATGATGGGGAGTTGAACTTAGGAGGGCTGGTTTTGCAAACAAGTGCCTTTAACCACTGAGCCATCTCCCCATCCCCAAGCCAAGTCTTTCTCCTATCACCAACTCCCTGGCCCTCTGTCTCCAGCCTGGGAGACCTCCTACATCTTATGAAAGTGAGTGATTATCCACCTGATAACCGCCCTCCACCCCACATTGGAGAACAGATTAGTATCCTTAATTTCCTTTGCCAGGGAACCTGCTCTATGCTCACAAGTTCTAGGAACTAAGACAGGGCATCCTTGAAGAATCTACCATTCTGCCTACTGCTTTGAGGATGTGGGTTTTAATAAAACAAACAAGATTCCCATCCTAATTTTGGGATCTGATATCTTAATGGTAGAAAATAAGCAATAAACATGTGTGCAGAGAAGCAATAAAGATAACTGCACACAGCAAGGAGTATCATGAGCAAAATTAAACAGAAAGATCTGATAAAAAGTAATGAAATGCTATGAGAATAAGGGCCCCAAAGCATATCACTAGAGACTTTCTATGGGTGAGTTTATCTAGTGGACAGACAGAAAACATGGCATTGTCTTTTACCTGATTTTCACACTAATGCTGCCATTATTGGGTAAAAACAGAAAACCTCAAGAGTTATAAAAGTATATGATTTTTAAGTATATAATCTTTGGTATAGCAATTCTGTCCTAAGAAACTTAACTGACATCAGAGAAATGCAAATTAAAACTACTTTGAGATTCCATCTCACCACAGTTATAAATGGCGAATATCAATAAAAATAAATCCTGGCCAGGATGTGAGGAAACAGAATCTTTAATCACTACTTCTGGGAATATAACCTGGTAAAGCCATGACAGCTTTAAATAAATAATTTGGGGGCAGGGGTGTTTCTAGATAGGGTCTCACTCCAGCTCAGACTGACATGGAATTCATTCTATAGTCTCAGGCTGGCCTCGAACTCACAGCACTCCTCCTACCACTGCCTCCTGAGTGCTGGGATTAAAGGTATGCATAATTAAATATTTTTTTAAAAGAAATCAAAAGGAACACTGTTGGGATATGGAAGTGGGGGTGGGGGAGGGGATAAAGAAGCAATAATAGCACAGTGAATATGATATGATCAAATTATGTATATGGACATGTTGAGTGAAACCTTTTTATATAATTAATAAGGCCTAATTAAAATTTTTTATTTCTGAATAAATATTTATTTATTTGTGTGTGTGTGTGTGTGTGTGTGTGTACATATTACGGTCTTTTGCCACTGAAAATGAACACAAGACACAAGTGCCACTTTTTGAGTCTGGCTGATATGTGTACTGGGAAACTGAACTCAGGCTGGCAGACTTTGCAAGCAAGCACCTTTAACTACTGAGCTGTCTCCCCAGCCATCTAGATCCTAATTTTGAAAATAAATTGATATGCCTAATATGGTGACACAGTTTTTTCAACACCAAAGAGACTGAGGCAGGAAGAATCATCAGTATAAGACTAGCCTGGATTATATAGTAAAACCCTGTCTGTTACAATCAGCTTCACATTGCTGGGATGAACATTCAACCAGACAGTTTATGGGAGGAATGGGTTTCTTTCAGGCTTACAGATCCAGGGAAAGTTCATCAATGGGAGAAGAAGATGGCTCCCTTTCATAGATCCAAGCAGAGAGAAACCACCAAACAAAAGTTGCCAACAAAAGCAACTGCAAGAGCTCAAATTGCTCTTCCTCATACCTTTGGACTGTAATTCAGATCCACCCTAAGTGATAATTCCTCCAACTGGCTGAAGACTTAAGTAGGAAACTTAACCTTAATTAAAAATACCTGAGAGGGATGGCAAGATGGCTTAGCAGTTAATGCACTTTCCTGAAAAACCTAAGGACCCATATTCTATTCTCCAGATCCCACATAAACCAGATGCACAAAGATGAAGCAAGTGTAAGGTTGCACTAAATGGCGCAAGTGTCTGGAGTTCAATTGCAGTGGCTGGGGCCCTGGTGCACCAATTCTTTCACTCTCTCTCTCTCTAAAATTAAAAAAACAAATTTAAAAAATACCTGAGTAGCCAGACATGTTGGCACACAGCTTTAATCCCAGCACTTAGGAGGCAGAGGTAGGAGGATTCCTATGAATTTGAGACCAGCCTGAAACTACATTGTGAATTATAAGCCAGCTTGGGCTAGAGCAAGACCTCACCTTGAAAAACTAATATAAAACAAAAAAATCACCTGAGTTTATGGGGGACATATATGCACATTCTAATCACTACACTATCTCAAAAACAAAAGAAGTCCTCACACTTTTTGTCTAAGAACAGTGGGCACACACATCAAATAATTTCTCAAAAGCTATGCTTATGCCTTTTAGTCCAAGCAATTCTCACTTTTGGTTGAAGAATCTATCCTACTTTACAGATAGCAGAGAATAATAGGGAGATTCAAGGTCCATCAATATGACCAGAAAATAAAGCTGGCCACCTACTACTAGATGTGTCACCAATTATCACATCTGCCAGGGCCCAAGAGAAATTGCAGAGGAAGTGGTAAAAAGAGTACTTCTCTCACTCCTAGCCTGACACCCAGCTCCAAAGAGATGGCAACAGACAGAATGGTCACTCAAAACTCATCAAAGCAGAAATCCAGAGGCAGCAGAGAGCTCAACACTAAATTAGATTGCTAACATGCCCAGCAAAGCTAAAAGAACATTTCTTTTTTTTAATTAATTTATTTATTTGAGAGTGACAGACACAGAGAGAAACAGGCAGATAGAGAGAGAGAGAAAAATGGGTGCGCCAGGGCCTCCAGCCACTGCAAACGAATTCCAGACGCATGTGCCCCCTTATGCATCTGGCTAACGTGGGTCCTGGGGAGTCGAGCCTCGAACTGGGGTCCTTAGGCTTCACAGGCAAGTGCTTAACCACTAAGCCATCTCTCCAGCCCTAAAAGAACATTTCTGAAGAAGGCAGAAAGATTGTAAGAGCCACAGAGTGGGTAGGAGTATCCTGAGGCATCACTCTCCACCACACACACACTGACTGAAGCCTTCATGATCTGACAGTGAATACTAACAACTACACTAAGGGGGGTCCTCAGTGGAATAGGAGTGGGAAAGAGATGAACTAAGAATGTAACTGTTTTTTTAATAATTTTTATTTATTTATCTATTTTTACAGAGAGAATAGGCACACCAGGGCCTCTAGCCACTGCAAACAAACTCCAGACACATGCATCACCATGTTCATCTGGCTTATATGGGTACTGGGAAATTGAACCTGGATCCTTAGGCTTTACAGGCAAGTGCCTTAACCACTAAACCATATCTCCAGCCCACCTTTTAAAAAATAAAATATTTCACTGGACATGGTGGCACATACCTTTAATCCCAGCACTTGGGAGGCAGAAGTAGGAGGATCGGCATGAGTTTTAGGACACCCTCAGACTACACAGTTAATTCCAGGTAAGCCTGGTCTAGCATGAGACCCTACCTTGAAAAATCAAAAATAAATAAATAATATATTTCAAAAAAGAGGTGTCCATGATATCTGATGAATTGATATCTTGAAAAATTGAAACCATTATTTCTAATTACATCCCCTCACCTGTGGCTTATGGGCAGGTACTATGCCACTGAGCCACACTCTAGCCCCTCATTAGAAGATTCTAGGCAGATGCTTTACAACTGCACCACACCCCCAACCCCTCACTGAGGGATTCTAGGCAGGTGCTCTCCCACTGAACTACACCCCCATCTGAGTCATGCTTCCAACCCTATTTTCACATTTTGAGACATGGTTAAGTTACCCAGGCTGGCCTTAACTTGTGATCCTCCCTGCCCAAGTTTCCTCAGTACAGATAACAGCCCTGACCACCACACCTTAACTTGTTGAGTATCATGAATCATGCTATGAACCTGGCTTCACAAGACTGTCTTTGAGACCTTAATTTTAGTTCTTTGCTGTTTAGCTGTAGAGGTAGATTAGTGATCATTTACACAGGCTATTGTTTTATATTATTTTTTAATGTTTTAATTAGCACACACAGCATTAGGTTTCATTGTTTCATTTTCAAACAAAATTTCCTTTTATTGCTTCTTCTCCTACCCCATTCTTTACTACCATCCCTGTGACCCCTCTCCCTTTTACCTTTCCATCCCCCACAACCTCTTTTCTGATGCTCTATTGCCATCCTCCACCTTCCTCAACACCTCCTTTTCCCTTCTTATGGTCTCCTTTCCAATTTCACAGCCAAACACACACATACACACATACACATACATACACATACACACATACATATATGTTATATATGAACAACATCATATATAAGATCAACATATGGGAAATAAGGTGTAGTGTTTGTCTTTCTGAGCCTGGGTTACCTCACTGAACATAATACTTCCCAGATCCATCCATTTTCAGCAAATTTTATTATTTTAATTTTTCTTTATAGCTGAATAAAATTCCATTATCATCATCCATTCATCTGTTGATGGACATTTACACTGGTTCCATTTCCTAGACATTGTGAATAGAGCAGTAATGATGGAGACCCTACATCAAAAAAACAAGAAAGATAAAAGAAAATTAAAATTACTTATTGACAATTTTTACATGTATATAATATTTTTTGATCATAATAACCTCTCATTATCTCTTCTTGTCCCTCTCCCCTACCACTGAACTCTTCTTACCAACTTGTCCTACTTCTACTTTCATGTCTTTTTTGTGAACCACTGATTTTTAATTAGAGTTGCCTACATGAGTATGAGTGAGAAGTTATTTACCAGAGCACAAGCAACATACCAGTGGCTACAGCACTGAGTTGCTAACTCCCCCAGTGATCATTAATGTCCAGTAGCCTCTCAGGAAGGAATGGATGTCTCATGCCCTCCTCCACTATTTATAACAGAATGTTGATGAGCTCAGTCTTGTACAGGTAACAACAGCCACTGTGAACTCATGAATACAGTGACCATATCATGCCTGGAAGATGGCATTCACAGAAATCCTCTCCACCCTCTAGCTCTTACATTCTTTCAGCCCTCTCTTCCACAACATTCTCTGGGCCCTAGAGGGAGTGATACAAATGTCCCAATTAGCACTAAGCACTCAATGGTAACTTATGCTCAGCACTTTTATGAGATCTCAGTCTCCCTAGTAGTCACTGCCCACTACTAAAAAAAGCTTCTCTGACCTATGGTGAGAGCAGCACTAATCTATGGACACAAACATAAATTTTTAGAAAGCAGCTTGATGGGCACAACATTTCTATTTATTTAGCCAAACAACAGTAGTAGCTCCCCACTAGGCCCTAGGACCTCCCCAGCCAGACTTTTTACTATGTTAGTACCAGGCATGAATTCTCTCTTGTGCAGCAGACCTCAAATCCAATCAAAAAGTTACTGGGGACTGGAGAGATGGCTTAGCAGTTAAAGTGCTTGCCAGCAAAGACAAAGGACCCCAGTTCAACTCCCTAGTACCCATATAAAGCCAAATGTACAAGGTGGTGCATGCATCTGGAGTTTTGTTTACAGTGGCTAAAGGCCCTAGCACATCCATTCTCTCTCTATTTCAAATAAATAAAATATTTTAAAACATGATTGGTTGCCCTCATAATAGCTATGTCAGTATTGTACCAGTGGACACATCTTGTCTGGCTGGTCAGTTGTTTGGTATACAGGACCTGCCACTCTATTAGAATGTGGATGACTACTCTCCCCTAGCAATCTTATAGCACCTGTCAGCACTATGATTGCTAGCCAGCAGAGAGGAAGTTTTTAGCTCAGTTCCAGTTTTATTTTTCTGTCTTGTAGCCAAAACATGCCCACACTTGTTCTTTACCCTTGATAAACATCAGGTTTCCCAACTTATCAGCACCTTCTTCAAAAGTACCCCCATGCTCACTCGCTCTCTCTCTCTCTCTCTCTCAAATAAATAAATTGATTAAATACTAGGACTGGAAAGATGGCTTAGCAGTTAAGGCCCTTACCTGTGAAGCCTAAGGGCTTGGGTTTGATTCCCCAGTACCCATGTAAGCCAGATGCATAAGGTGATGCATGCGTCTGGAGTTCATTTACAGTGAATAGAGACCGTGGCACACCTATTCTCTCCCTCTCTCTCTCTCTCTCATAAATAAATAAAATATATGAAAGTACCCCCAGGGGTGACAGACAAATTTCACAGCTTATGTCCCTAACCACTGTGAATCTCAGCCTCTTTCCTATAGACTAGATCATAGGAAGACCACAAAGATGGCTTCCAACTGGCAATGAAACTTAAAACTCTACAGCTTGGTGTGTATATGCAGTCTCCAAAAATGGGGGTACTGTTTCCCTAATTCCTGATGAACTTTACCTCCTTCCTCATATTCCAACCTGATCATACTTTCCTATTCTTTTTTTATACCTTTCAATCAACACAGCCTTTATTAACACAAAAGCTATCATATGCTGTAAGATATACAAATTTGGGGACTTTCGGGTAAGATGGCGGCTTAGGAACAACACCAAAGCAGCCTAGGGGAGAAAAAGCAAAATACACACTTTTACTAAAAAGTGAGGTGTATAAGAAATTAAAATGGCAGCACAGAAGTAGAGAGATCCAGAGCATCCAGAGCCCACACAGGTGGGCCTAAGTGGCTCCGGAAGCAGTGGCTCTGGCTCCAGCTCTGGCAGTGGCAGCAGCAGTGGCAGCAGGGGCTCCAGCAGCGGCGGTGCCAGGTCTGTAGGACCACAGCTCCCAGGATCGGCTTGCCCCACAGGAAAAACCAGTGCCCAGCTCCAGAAAACAGAACAGCAGTCCAGCGATCCAGCCAGCCTACTTGAACCCACAGGGCACCAAAGAGGGACACAAGCAGAGCGCAGCACAACTGAGACCAAAATCATCCAAAAAGGTAACTGGGATTACACCAGGGAAGGGTCTCACTTGGTCACAAGCTGACTTGGAACCCTCAACAGACCAGAAATCTTAACCTCTTTGTTGATAGAGGATCTGGTTGTTATAATACCTACTCTTGCATAAATACTCGGCGCTGTTCTTCATTGAATGTGTACATTGTTTACTTAAATTTGAGAATCTATCTGTATTTTGTTCCACTCAGCCTACTTGAATACTCCCATAGCAGGCAAACCCAACCCCTAGGAACTCCTTTGAAGATACTCTGAGAGTCTTAAGAGCCACACCTAACACCTTAAGCTCTGTGGTAGTTTGAATAGATGGCCCCAATATATACAGATGGTGTATAAGCATCTAAAAAAATGTTCTACATCCCTAGTCATCAGGGAAATGCAGATTAAAACTACGTTGAGATTCCATCTCATTCCTATCTGATTGGCTACCATCATGAAAACAAATGACCATAAATGCTGGTGAGGATGTGGAAAAAGAGGCACCCTTCTTCACTGTTGGTGGGAGTGCAATCTGGTCCAGCCACTGTGGAAATCAGTGTGGAGGTTCCTAAAAAAGCTAAAAAATTGATCTACCATATTACCCAGCTATAGCACTCCTAGGCATATATCCTAAGGACTCATTTCATTTCCTTAGAAGTACATGCTCTACCATGTTTATTGCTGCTCGATTCACAATAGCTGGGAAATGGAACCAGCCTAGATGTCCCTCAACTGATAAATGGATAATGAAGATATGGCACATTTATACAATGGAGTTCTACTCAGCAGTAAAGAAAAATGAAGTTATGAAATTTGCAAGAAATAGGATGGATCTGGAAGGGATTATATTAAGTGAGGTAACCCAGGCCCAGAGAGCCAAGCACCACATGTTCTCTCTCATATGTGGATCCTAGCTACAGATGACTGGGCTTCTGTGTGAGAAGGAAAAATCTTAGTAGCAGAGGCCAGTAAGCTAGGAAAGAGATAGAAAGGGAAGAGAAAGGAAGGGAGGGGGTACTTAATAGGATAGTATTGTATATATGTAAGTAGAAGAATAGATTAATGGGGGTGAAAGGTCCAAAATGAGGTCTGGGCAAGAGATTGAGTAAAGGAAAGGTGGAGGGAGGGCTAATCAAAATCTAAGAGGATATAAATAAAACGTATGTAATCCTACCTTTTTGGACAATGGAATACTCAGGAGCCATAGATTGTTGCTAGAAAATTTTCAGTGCCAGAGATGGGATATCTTCAAGTGAGTTGTTGGCCAGGGAGATCCCTGATGTCCCCAAAACATTATAGGCCATTGCTGAGGCCTTTGGTTTCCCACCAGGGAGAGATGGTAAGACCCTATTGCTGAAGACTCCTTATGCTTGGGCTGCAAGGCCAGTGAGAAATATTGCTGGATCTGAGCTGATAACTTCCTCCACATAGACCAGCTGACAGAAAGCTGGAAGAAGCCATTCTGCATACAGTTCAATGGGAGAAAGACAAATCACCAGTGAAGATACTCAGCAGTGGACACTGCAAGCCTTATATTTGGCCAGCCAGGCCAAATGAACCAACAGGTGCAATAGTGGCACGTCTGTTATGGGGGAAACCAACTGCCCTCTAATTGGACTGGAGGCTTGCTCCATGGGAAGGGAATACATCCCTGATACTGAAAACTTAAAACAGGGGTAGTCATGAGCCCTAGGGTTGTAATGTCTGCTGTTGTCTGGCCAAATGTATATACTATGCTTATCAAACTGCCCAGTAAGCACTTCTGTTAATGTTCACACCCTTATATTAATGCTACTCTCACTTTTGGTTGAGAATCTTCTCTTTTCAGATGACAGTGATCTTGGGACTACTGAGAAGGTATCATGGTGATGGAAAGAAATGACCTGCAGTGCTCAGTACTGCAATATCTGTATCACACCTTCCAAGGCTCAGGGTCTAATGTGGAAGAGGTGGCAGAAAGAATGTAAGAGCCAAAGGAAGGGCAGGACTCATACAACATGCTCCCTCCAGACACAAAATGGCCTGGATATCCATGGCCTCAAGGTGCCTGACACTACCTGCATAAGACCATCATATAAGAGGAGGAAAAGATCAAGACATCAAAAGTAAAAGAGAGACTGATTGAGATGGGGAGGGGGTATGATAGAGAGTGTAGTTTCAAAGGGGTAAGTGGGAGAGGCAGGGTATTACCATGGGGTATTTTTTATAATCACAGAAGTTGTTAATAAAAAAAATTTTTTTTAAAGAAACCACAGGTGATACCATCTGCATGAAGAGCTGCTCACTGATGCACAAACACAGCTCTTCCTGGCCTGGAAGTCAAGGTTTCAATGAAGTGCCCCAGTGTGACCAGCCCCAGGAGGTATCACTGCTTAGCCATTTTCCAATGCCCTGGCCCCAGGTCACCCCTAAGAACCAGGAGCAAAGTACAAGCATGCAACCCAGCTCCTGAGGGCTGCTTGTTGGCTTCTTTGCCACCATGATCAGAGAATATCTAGACAGAAGTTAACTTGCAACAGACGTGTCAGTTATCAGAGTCATTTTTTTTTTTTTTTTACTACCTAAACCAGGCATGTCCAATCCACCACCTCCAGGTGCAGATGCATGTGGCCGAGGATATCTATGAATGTGGTACAACACAAAGTCATAAACTAACATAAAACATTAGAGCCAGTGCACACCTTTAATCCCAGCACTCAGGAGGCAGAGGTGGGAAGATTGCTGGGAGTTCAAGGCCAACCTAAGACTTCATGGTGAATTCCAGGTCAACCTGGGCTAGAGCAAGACCCTACTTTGAAAACAACAAACAAGGGCTGTAGAGATGGCTTAGCGGTTTAATTCCCCAGTATCCACCTAAGCCACGTGCACATGTGTCTAGAGTTCATTTGCAGTGGTTAGAGGCCCTGGTGCACACACACTCTCTCTCTCTCTGCCTCCTTCTCTCTATAAATAAATAAACAAATAAGTTATGAAAAAAAGAGATATACAAATTTGCCAAGTCTATGTTGCCATTTTAATGTTCTAAACTTAAAAGTCACTTCTGGGTGTAACACATTAGTAACCTACAAAACTGGACAAAATGAAATTTGATTTCTAGTTATTGTCTTTTGAAACCCATCATTTCGGTGGTAAGTGGTAGCAGTAGTAGTTGTAGCTGGAGACTGACCAGAGGGAGGGAGGGCTGTGTAGATGCCCAGCAAGCGCCACCACTGAGCTGTGCCTCCAGTCCCAAAATATAATCCTGCACTCATTACAGAATCTTCTAGAGCATGTGCCACTATGTCTTAAGTTACTAAAAATATACAATTTACATTTAACCATGTTCCATATGATAGAAGTACATAAGGAAATTACTTTTGTTTATAATTTCTTCTGTTTCCAGAAAAACTTAATTCTTGTTCTAAGATACAGTACAAAACTAACACAGGGCTTCTTTTCCCATACTAAGCAAGACATGCTGTAAAAATGTTTTCAATATTTTTGTCTGGTTAATATAAAACTGATACCTTCCTGATAAATCTGATTTCAAGGACCCACTGATTATAGTATTGGTTTATTGGAACACACAGTAATAGGAGATAACTCTGGTACTACATCTAAGTGCACTATATGATGTTCACTGCATCTCTCCACATTGTTCATATTTTATAACATTCCAATTTGATGGAGAAAGACTGGAATAGTTCAGAAAAGTAGCTTTTTATGATGTAGATAAAACTTATGAAGTGTTTTAAACACATTTAAACAGGTGGAAGTATAATGCCCAGAGGCTATGAAGGTGAGAGTGAAAACTGCAAAGGAAACTTTACAGCCAACACAAGCAGGACTTTGGACCGCCCAAAACGCACAACGCACAGGAAATCTTAAGTTGTATCATTTACTCGTTGACCATGTGGCTACAGTTCAAACAGTTACTATTTGAAAAGTTGTACCTGGGAGTCTTCCAAAATTGCTTTTGAATGAAGTATTTTAAACTGTAGCAATTAACAACACAAGATACACTTAAACAATCCTGTAGTTTATCAAAAAAACACATAAGAAATTTCAACTCTTATCCTTTGAGTTATAAAAAAATTAATGTTTTGGCTAAGTTATAAACATGATTTTTCACATAATTATTTGTATAACTCTAGTAATGCTATCAGTGGCCATAAGATCGGAACTGTTTTTTTTAAAAAACACTAAAAACATAAAAAATACTTAGCCCAGTATTTACCTGTAGAACATGTTCATTTACATTTCAGCATTTTCTATATCACTGTGATAATTTCAAAAGTCATATTCAAAGGATAAAGCAAAACCACCTACTAACTGGCATATTTGTTTATTTCTCAGTTTGTGAAAATGTCCTTAATTTGTTGATATAGCAAACAAATTTGAGCTCTGATTGCTATGCAAAAGAACAGAAGGTAATCTGTTTTGCAATTAACTTATAATTCAATTGCTCACAGGCAACATGCTATATATGAAAAATAATCTAACCGAGCAACAGGTATTAAATACTGAAAAAAATTAACAGTTTATTATAATTTATTTTATTTAGCAGCCATCAGCAATTTCAGGTGCAATTGGGAATTCAGGAATCTCGGTAGAGCTGTTAGTGTAGCGAACCTTGTAGGTAAAATACATGCATACTTTTGATAGCACGTGTGAAGGTGTCTCTCTAAAACTGACCTCATTGGTTTCATTCCCCGCAAATTGACCTGGCCCACTCAACATGGCTTTTATTTTCCTGATGTTAGTGCATGTTTTGTTTTTACAATTAATTTGTGACCATCAGAAGATAATAATTTGACATTCATGGCATCAGGGCCTTCACAGCCACCATAGGTTTTCTCTTCTCCACCCATTATACTCTTATGAAATACTATTTGGATTCCACAGGAGCTTTAGTAGTTTCTAGTCAATCCTGCAGCCACTGCAGCCATCCATCCATACTTTCCTATTCTTGATTCCAGTAATGGTGACTTCTCACCTTCTCTTCAAACACACCCAGCTAATGGTCTTCCTTCCCCTCACAAGCGGTTGACTCCATGGCCTCCCTACCTACATTTTCTTCTCCCTGTGTGGTAGTCTGAATAGCTGTCCCTGATAGACTTGGGAGTTTTTTATTTTTTTTTAATTTTTTAACTTTTTTAACAACTTCCATGATTGTAAACAATATCCCATGGTAATGCTCTCTCTCCCCCCAACTTTCCCCTTTGAAACTCCATTCTCCATCATATCCTCTCCCCCTCTCAATCAGTCTTTTATTTTGATGTCATGATCTTTGCCTCCTATTATAATGGTCTTGTGTAGGTAGTGTCAGGCACTGTGAGGTCATGAATATCCAGGCCATTTTGTGTCTGGGGAAGCACATTGTAAGGAGACCTACCCTTCCTTTGGCTCTTACATTCTTTCTGCCACCTCTTCTGCAATAGACCCTGAGCCTTGGAAGGTGTGATAGAGCACTCCTGTCACCTCTTTCCAGCACCATGATGCCTTCTGTACACTCAGAAGTTTTATTCAAGCTTGTAACTTGGTGTCACTGTGGTTGGATCTGAATTCTAAAGATATGCAAAGTGCTTGAGTTCTGCCTGGAGCTCCCAGAGTGAGCTTGCTTTTGGTGGTGGTTATTTTTCTCTGTGTGTGAATCTGTGAAAGAGGGCCAGCTTCTTCTACCATTATGGAAAACTTCCCCTGAATCTGTAAGCCTCAATAAATTCTATTCCTCCTATAAACTGTGTCTAGTATGGAAGTTCATCCCAGCAACTGAAGCAGACTATGATAGAATCGGTACCAAAGAGTGGGGTGTTGCTGTGATGAACCTGACCATGTGGATTTCAATCTTAAGGAACTTTTGTTTTTGTAGGAATGGGCATGGACTTGGTACTTGCACCTGAAGATGCCTTCCAGAGCAGTAAGCCAAGTTTGTTTTCATATTTTATTTTTATTTACTTGAGAGACACAGAGAAAAGAGGCAGAGAGAAAGTGGGTGTGCCAGGGCCTTCAGCCACTGCAAACAAACTCAAGACACATATGCCACCTTGTGCATCTGGCTTATGTGGGTACTGGGGAATCAAACCTGGGTCCTTAGACTTCACAGGCAAGCACCTTAACCACTAAGCCACCTCTCCAGCTCATAAAGCAAGTTTTATAGGCTATTCTAGTGAGAGTTTGAAAATGTTAAGTGCAGAGAGAATTGTCTTTGGAGGCCTTACTTATGAACTTTCAAAGAGGAAGGAAAGACTGCAGATAACTTTGTTGGAACTGGGCTACTTGCATTAAGGGCTGGCTGTGTGGCTGTTTTCTGCTGCCTATGTCCAGAGAGTTTGATCATGGTTAAATTTGAATGGACTGATTTGCTTGGCTAAAAATATGGAACTGAGAAATTTTGAGATTAAAAGTTGGAAAAACTCAAGTTTAAATTAGGGACACTGAGATGGGTTGTTGAAGCTGTTATTGTCAGATACATTAGCATTTGGAAAGAAGATGGTCCAACCACTTTACAGTGAAACAATGGAAAAGATGCCTGAGAAAAGGTTGAATGATAGAAATGCAAACTCTTTTGAAAGACGTTGACTGAAAGGAAGGAACCTGCTCTTCAAGGTTATGATTTATTTTGTTCCTGAATTAAGAATATGGCTGTGGGCTGGAGAGATTGCTTAGTGGTTAAGACACTTGCCTACAAAGCCTAAGGACCCATGTTTTACTCTCCAGGTCCCACATAAGCCAGACACACAAAGATGAGGCAAATGCAAGGTCGCACATGCCCACTAGGCAGCGCAAATGTCTGGAGTTCAATTGCAGTAGTTGAGGCAGGCCCTGGTGTGCCAATTCTCTCTCTCTCTCTCTCTCTCTCTCTCATTCTCTCTATCCCTGTAAAAAAACAAGTAGAAAAAAAATATGGCTGTGTACTGCACACCTGGTATTGGTTTTGGAAGCACGAAAAATGTGTGGAGTGGGTCATGAAGTGTACACAGTTCCAGGACCCACTGCTGAGACATAGCATGAGGCAAAGCCATTAGAAGATGGGCCATGGTTTTCATGGAGACCCAAGGATGTTTAGGTATACCAGGAACATACAAGGGCTACCATGGAGCACTGTTGGCTCAGGATGGAAGTTTTTCCTGGCTATTTAGCACAGCTGAAGGGGTAGAATTGTAAAATCTAGAGACTATCAGTCACTGGTTATGGATACTGGACTTGAATTGCAGAAGTTTAATGTATGCTTGATGGTTATTGAGTTTGCACTGGTCCAGTCTCTCCTTGTTATGCCTTATAGCAGTTGGAAATGTTTACTCTGTGCCTTTATATATTGAAAGTGTATAAATTGCTTTGGTATTACAGGACTTACAGTTAAGAGACAATCTTAACTCTCAGAGGATACTTGGGACTTTGGAACTATCTTAAGTTGGTAAAGACTATGGGGACCTTTGAAGTTGGACAGAGTACAATTTACATTAGATGGCTATGAATCTCTTGGGGGCCAGGGGTAGATTGTGATAGTTTGAATAGATGTCCCCCCAATAGATTCAGGAGTTTTATTCAAGCTTGTAACTTGGTGTTACTGTGGGTGGATCCTAGTTTCCAGCCCTAAGGCGTGGGGGTGAATCTGAATTCTAGTCTAAAGATATGCAAACTGCTTGAGTTCTGCCTGGGGTCCTTGGAGTCTGTTTGCTTTTGGTGATGTTTGTTTTTCTCTCTGTGTGGATCTGTGAAAGGGTGCCAGCTTCTTCTGCCATTACGGAACTTCCCCTGAATCTGTAAGCTTCAGTAAATTCCATTCCTCCTATAAACTGTGCCTGATCTGGAATTTAATCCCAGCAACTGAAGCTGATTATGACACCATGCATAACCATTTCATGAGGTTCCTTCCTGTCTATTCAGATCTGAGGCCAGCCCTGCTCCAACATGCATACCCTGTCTCTCTGTAATTTTCCTCAAGGCTTGGGTTACTGCTCTGTCACCATCTAGCTGTGTGACAAGCAAGTCCACTTCTTGCAGACTCTTCTGTAAAATGAGAAATAAAGAAGGAACTTGGACTTGAGTGTGCTCACATGTCACCCCAGCATTCTAGAGATTGAAGACAGGAGAATCTGGAATTCAAGATCATTCTCAGCTATACAGTAAATTTGAGGCCAGTCTTCAGGCTGAGAACCTGATTTAAAAATAAATATAGAGATATGGGGCCAAAGACATAGCTCGGTGGATAAAACACTTACCATACAAGCATAAGTACATGAATTTGGATCTCTTGAACCCACAGAAAAGCCAAAGTTGTTGTGGGCTCTTATATTCCAAGTGTGCCTATGGTGAGGTAGAAGGAGAGATATGAGAATTTTCTGGCAGCATATGGACCAACTAGCCTGGTAAAAGGAGCAATGATCAAGGAAAATCCCCACCTCAAACAAGATGGAAGGCAAGGACCAACACCCGAAAGTTGTCCTATAACCCCCACAGGTGTGCCATAGCATGCACACATCCACACTTTATATATGTATATATAATGTACATACAAGTGCACAGACACACATATCATAGCATGTCATATACATGTATAGATACAGAATATTTAACAAAATTATAGAATAACAAAACAACAAAAGGTATAGAATATTTAGCATCACCCAAAAAGTCCCCTCATGCCCCTTCCTTGTCAGTTAGTAATCACTGTTTTCCATCATATCTCGTTCCTTCAGCCTGTTTTAGAACTTCATACAAGTAGGATCATATATATCAGGCCTGGTGCTGAAGCATGGTTGCATGAGTAGGAGGGACTCATACAGGGAATGGAGTCATACAGTGTACTTATTTGTGTTTGTTCCCTTTTGTTTAGTATAGCATCCAGAAGATGCAGTAGCAGTGTGATATTTGTATGAAGGGGCAGCTTATTGCTTCTTATAGCTGTATTCTAGACTCAAGTATCTTTCTCCAGTACTTGAACTCTTTTAAGGCTTTAACACAAGACCCCATTGGGTGACCCTACAGCACCAGATACAGAAAACAAAGAGTGATTTCCTTGGAATTGTCATGTCCCAACAACACATGGGAAATCCTTGGTAGGAGCCATGCATAACTGGCAGTGGCATTTTCCAGAGACCTTGTCTCAAAAAAAAAGAAAAAAATCAAAATACATAGATGACAAAATAAAATACATAGATGAGGCTGGGGATGTGGCTCAGCTGGTAGAGTGCATAATTAGCATGCACAAAGCCCTGGGTTCTGTCCACAAAGTCACATAAACTGGGCATGGTAGTGCATGCTTATAATCCCAGCACTTAGGTGGTGTAGGCAGGAATATCATAAATACATAGCAATTTTGTATCTTAGGCTACAAAAGACCATCTCAAAAAATTACCATTGAATGTTGTGCATGGTGGTGCACGCCTTTAATCACAGCACTTGGGAGGCAGAGGCAGGAGGATTGCCCTGAGTTCGAGGTGAATTCCAGGTCAGCCTGGGCTAGAGTGAGACCCTATCTCGAAAAACCAAGAAAGAAAACTTACCAC